>SJYX01015359.1:409099-446015 GCA_006410675.1 Oreotragus oreotragus
GGGGGGGGGGGGGGGGGGGCGGGCGACACAGGTATTGGCCCAGTGTGGAACATGAGCCCTGGCCCCAGGGCAAGGTGGCTGTGCTCCAGAGTTCTCTCAAGGGGTGTGTTTCCTTCTCCCTCAGAAACAGGGCTGGGGCATGAGGGAATCCTCCCCAACTCCCCTGTCGGGCAGGCTTTCCCGTTTACCCATTTAAGGTGTGGCCTTGAGGTCCCTGGTTTTATATGGTTGATGGTGGTGCTGGAGGTGGTGTGTCTCTGATCTAGCCTACTGCCCAACCTGGCCCCAGGCTTTGTCGCTTGTCCCTTTTATACGTGTGGCCATGGAAACCCAGGCTCAGGGACACCGGAGCTGAGCAAATCCCTCCAGGGATGTGGCAGCCACGGGAATGGCTGGGAACGTGGCCTGAGGGAAGGCTGTCCCCTCTGCAGGACCTTCCAAAGGCTGGTGGAGTAAACTCCCACACATTGAGTTTATTACATCTCACAAGTTGATCACGTCACAGTTCTGAGGTCAGGCATCTGCTACGGGGCTCACTGGGGTAAGATCAAGGTGCTAGCAGGGCTGGGCCCTTCCTGAACCTCCAGGGGAGGATCTGTGTTCTGGCTGTTTCCAGCTCATAGAGGAGGCCTGCATTCCTTGGTTTGTGGCCCCTTCCTCACTGTGGCCTTCAGCACCCACAGTGGCCAACCGAATTCTCGCATCCCTTCACTCTGACCCCTCTGCCTCCCTCTCTGCCTCTGAGAACCCTGGGGACTACGGAGGGCCCACCTGTATAATCCCAGGGACCCTCATACCTCAAAGTCAGCAGATTAACAGGCTTGACTCTGCTCTGCAAGTAAATGAACATACCCGCAGGTTGTGGAGGTTGGGATTTGGACATCTTAGAGGGATGGTCTCCTGGCCACCATATTCCTCAAGTACAAATAACACATTTGGACCATTTCTGGGAGAAGGCAAGGTCTCCTCGGGGATGACCCCTCGACCTGCTTCCCTCTAGGCCCTGGACTCTTGAGGAAGAGAAAGAGGAGCAAGACTACAAGACCAGCGATTGACTTCCCAAGGGAACAGATGCCATTGCTCTGGAAAGCACACAGCTAATTTCAGGTCACCCTTCCAAAGCAGCACCACCCAGTGCTGTGGGGCACAGCTAGGGCCAGAGGCGGCCCTGCTTCAGTGATGCTGTTGGAGGAAGGTCAGAAAAGTCCACAGAGAGATTAACTGCCATGTGTCCCAAGCTGGTGCCGTTCAGTGGCTGGAGTCCCGCTCAGGCTCCCTGCCTGTGTTTCTGGGGGATTCGATGGATACTGATTGGAATTTCTCCTCTCAAGGGTCAGCTAGGCTGAAAGCTGGACCTCCCCCAACGCCACTCCACTCCCATAAGCTTAGACTGTCACAGTCCGCTGACTGCTGAGTCATGACTTCAGAAAAGCCAGAAGAGCAAATTTCCCTGCCTTCTCCTGCCCCCAAAGCTCTGAGCTTTCTGTTGTTTTAGTCTGCAGGTCGTCTCTGACTCTTTGTGACCCCTTGGACTGTAGCCCGCCAGGCTCCTCTGTCCATGGAACTTCCCAGGCAAGAATACTGGGGTGGGTTGCCATTTCCTTCTCCAGGGGATCTTCCCAACCCAGGGATCAAACCCGCATCCCCTGCACTGCAGGTGGATTCTTTACTGCTGAGCCACCTGGGAAGCCCCACGTTAATAGTCAACAGTAAAGACAGTATTAATACAAGCATCTCAGAGTTGAACAAATAGGTGTAAATAAACCTGGCTCCCAATCGCCTGGTGCTGATTCTCTTCCACTTTTCCTCACTAGAAACAGAAGTACTTTAGCTATAAAATAGAGCTTCAGGTCTCAGTAGAACATTTTGACTATAAACCCAGTGCAAAAATAATGTTATATGCCAATGAACTAGTAAATTGCTCCTCCCAGGGCTCTCCCCTGATGGGAAAGCCACAGAACCAGATGTCTGGCTGTGCCCGCCCTGGTGCAGCTCCCGGTGTCCCTCCTCCCGCCCGCTTCCGCCTCTGCCTTGTTGCTGGGGGACCGAGCCGCCCGCACATCCCTGCCCTGATCCATCTCAGCAGCTGCTCACTGCTCTCCTGGCTTCCGGTCCTTTCACTCCCCTCCGCTTTCCGCTGTGTAGCCAGAGCAATCCCTCTAGAACTCAAATCCGGCGTCTCAGTCCTGCCTGTGCCGCTCCACTGTTCTCAGGAAGAGGCCCCCTGCCCTAAACCTGGCTGGACCCCCTCCTCTGGCCCACATCCCCAAAGTGGCTTTTTGGAACAGCCTGTAACCCTTCCTCGCCTTCCTGGGTGCCCTCCTCCCTGTCTATCCGGGAAGTTTTTCTCCTCGTTGAGTCGCCCTTGTCAACCTGCTGAGTCATCGAGTCCAAGCACTTTCTGTTTGCTCTGTGTCTGGAACCTCCACCTCACACGCTTAGCGAAGTCTGGCCCATATCTGCTCACATAGCTCTGTTGATGGGGAGCTCACTCCTGTCGAAGGCAGCTCCAGGCACCTCTGGCGACTCATTGCTGAGAGCAAGCTTCTCTGCATGGGATGAGGGGAGCTCCCTCCCATTAGCCTCTGCCCACAGCCATGACAAAGCCCAACCCCTTCCGTGGCCAGTCCTGGAGAGCTGCAAGGCCAGAATCCACAACCACCACCCTAGGCCTTCCCCTTTCTAATCTCTTGACACCCCAAGTTCCCCATGTGTCAAGTCCCTCTGTTTTCTTTCTCTGCTCCCCAAAGAATAAAGATGTCCCCAGACCTCCTGGTTTCCCTCCTGTGCGGGTCCCTTCCCCATCCTGGCCATGGAGTGGACTCTGAAAGCACTCCCTGAATGCCTGCCTTCCTTCCAGGTTTCTAGGACAAATGACGATTCCCTGAGCAAGGACTAATTGCTACAGATGGGTGCTGAATCATCACCTCCTTCATTCCAGAGACTATTTCTATTAATGCACCCTGAGGTTGCATTAATCTCCTTTGGCAGCCACATCCGGCTATGAACTCGCCCTGAGTGGCTGGTTAGGCTCTCCTATATCTCCCCATATGCTCACTGTGCTGGTACTCCCCTAGGGTGGGACTCTGGAACTCTCCCTGTGAACCTGGCTATGTTAGCAACTACAGAGCATGAATTAAGGCACTCACTTCCAGGCATGTGTGCATGCATGCTCAGTCATGTCCATTTCTTTGTGAACCCATGGACTGTAACCTGCCAGGCTTCTCTGTCCATGATATGTCCCAGGCAAGAATACTGGTTGGAATGGGTTGACATCCCCTCATCCAGGGGCTCTTCCTGACTTCAGGGATAGAACCCACGCCTCCTGCACTGGCAAGCAGATTCTTCTGCCACTGAGCCATGCAGGAAGCCCTCCACTTCTGGGCATTTTACCTCTAATTCTACCAATAATCCTGCAAAGGAAGTGCAGGCAGACCTCCTTTTATCATGCTTCTCTTTATTGTGCTTTCCAAACACTGCTTTTTACAAACTGAAGGTTGGTGGCAACCCTGTGTTGGAGCAAGTCCACTGGCAGTGTTTTTCCAATAGCTTTCTTTTAAAATTAAGGTAGGTATGTTCATTGTTTGTTCAGACATACTGCTATTGCACACTTAACAGACTTGCAGTGTAGCATAAACATAACTTTTACATGTGCTGGGAAGCTGAAACATTTGAGTGACTTGCACTGTGATACCTGCTCTGCTGTGGTGGCCTTGAACCCGAAATCTCTCTGAGGTCTGCCTGCACTTGCCTCCCTTCCTCCCGTTTTCTCGAACATTAACAAGTTTCTTTTTTAAATTAAAAAGATTAAATTATGGTAAAATACAATCACATATAATACACCATCTTAATCATTTTTAAGTATGGATTTTATAGTAGTGTTAAGCATGTTTGCATTGCCGGGCAACATCTCTAACTCTTTATCTTGCTGAACTGAAAGCCTGACCCTATTAAACACTATAATTCCCCATTCCCCCAGCCCCTGATACCCACCCTTCTATTGTCTCTATGAATCTGATGACTGTGGGGACCTCATATCGGAGAAGGCAACAGTACCCCACTCCAGTACTCTGGAAAATCCCATGGACGGAGGAGCCTGGTGGGCTGCAGTCCATGGGGTCGCTAAGAGTCGGACATGACTGAGCGACTTCACTTTTACTTTCATGCATTGGAGAAGGCAATGGCAACCCACTCCAGTGTTCTTGCCTAGAGAATCCCAGGGACGGGATTCTAGGACGGAGGGGCCTGGTGGGCTGCCGTCTATGGGGTCGCACAGAGTCGGACACGACTGAAGCGACTTAGCAGCAGCAGCAGAAGTCATGTCCATTTCTTTGTGAACCCATGGACTGTAACCTGCCAGGCTTCTCTGTCCATGATATGTCCCAGGCAAGAATACTGGTTGGAATGGGTTGACATCCCCTCATCCAGGGGCTCTTCCTGACTTCAGGGATAGAACCCACGCCTCCTGCACTGGCAAGCAGATTCTTCTGCCACTGAGCCATGCAGGAAGCCCTCCACTTCTGGGCATTTTACCTCTAATTCTACCAATAATCCTGCAAAGGAAGTGCAGGCAGACCTCCTTTTATCATGCTTCTCTTTATTGTGCTTTCCAAACACTGCTTTTTACAAACTGAAGGTTGGTGGCAACCCTGTGTTGGAGCAAGTCCACTGGCAGTGTTTTTCCAATAGCTTTCTTTTAAAATTAAGGTAGGTATGTTCATTGTTTGTTCAGACATACTGCTATTGCACACTTAACAGACTTGCAGTGTAGCATAAACATAACTTTTACATGTGCTGGGAAGCTGAAACATTTGAGTGACTTGCACTGTGATACCTGCTCTGCTGTGGTGGCCTTGAACCCGAAATCTCTCTGAGGTCTGCCTGCACTTGCCTCCCTTCCTCCCGTTTTCTCGAACATTAACAAGTTTCTTTTTTAAATTAAAAAGATTAAATTATGGTAAAATACAATCACATATAATACACCATCTTAATCATTTTTAAGTATGGATTTTATAGTAGTGTTAAGCATGTTTGCATTGCCGGGCAACATCTCTAACTCTTTATCTTGCTGAACTGAAAGCCTGACCCTATTAAACACTATAATTCCCCATTCCCCCAGCCCCTGATACCCACCCTTCTATTGTCTCTATGAATCTGATGACTGTGGGGACCTCATATCGGAGAAGGCAACAGTACCCCACTCCAGTACTCTGGAAAATCCCATGGACGGAGGAGCCTGGTGGGCTGCAGTCCATGGGGTCGCTAAGAGTCGGACATGACTGAGCGACTTCACTTTTACTTTCATGCATTGGAGAAGGCAATGGCAACCCACTCCAGTGTTCTTGCCTAGAGAATCCCAGGGACGGGATTCTAGGACGGAGGGGCCTGGTGGGCTGCCGTCTATGGGGTCGCACAGAGTCAGACACGACTGAAGTGACTTAGCAGCAGCAGCAGGGACCTCATATAGGAGGAATCACACAGTATTTGTTTTCTTTTTGTGTGTGACTGGATTAATTTTCCTTGGCATAAGGTCTGCAAAGTTCATCTTTTTCTTTTCTTTTTTAAAGAAATATAAGCAGTGAAGAGACTTATCCAAGGCCACACAGCCAGGAAGTACCGAGTAGGGACCTGAGCAAACTGCCACCTTGGAAGTGGCACCTTCTGCAGGGTCCTGCCTGGCATCTCCAAGGACCCATAGCCACCCAGGGTCTGCAGCATTTTGAGAAAAGTGTCACCTCTGCCAAATATGCTTAGTACCTGCAGACTAATTAGAATCTGAGCACTTGATATGTACAGAATCGGGTCATCTAACAAACCAGAGCTTCCCCAGAGTGCCTTCAGAAGGGGCGGCTGGCCCAGGACTGGCCAGGAGGAGAGAGTGATGGGTGGAAATCTGAGAAATGCAAATGAGAGTCCTGGGACAGGGAAGCTTAACAAGTATGGCCTCTGCAAAGCTGAGCGGCGCTACTTGAGTAAGAACAAAGGGGCCAAAGTAAATTAGTTTATAATAAATTAAGGTAAATGAATGCTTAGGCACCTTTGTGAACTGGAGCAGAAGTAGTGCTTTAGGGCAGGGAGCGGAATGGGTGTTTTTGGGAATTTGAAAGAAAGGCAAAATGAGTCCTTGGACTCCAGCCCTGTTTCTGAGTGTGGTGAAGAGCGTAGGTTCCAGGCCTGACTCTGCAACTGACCAGCTGCTGACTTCAGTTTGCTTATTTGTAAAATGGGAGTCATAACCACACTGATCTTGGTGGAAACCGGTGAGGTTTAAGGGGGTCGGTTCATGTGAAGTGCTCAGAACAGAGCCAGGCACAAGACAAGTTACTCAAGAATGGTCAGTTCTTCTCCTTGTGACCAGCAAAGCTGCCACAAACACGCTACCTGGGACTTCCCTGGCAGTCTAGTGCTTAAAACTCTGCACTTCTGATGCAGGGAACATGGGTTCGATTCCTGGTCAGGGAACCAAGATCTCACACGATGTGTGGTATGGCCAGTAAGTAAATACATTTAATTGAATTACTTTAAAGATGCTACTTGGGGTGATGCAGTCCAGGTGTCTCTACTGAGCACCCGACATGGATCAGGCCTAGGACCCTCGGAAAGGAGAAAGGAACCCAGACATCCTATGACTGTTCTCCTGCATAAACTGACTTTCACATTTCAGTCAGAATTCAGAGTATTTTCATGAGCTAAAGATCAAACAGGGATGCTCTTTTCTGAATGTCTGCCAAGGGGTTAGGAATGCCAGCTGGGAGGCAGTCACGCTGTGGGACCCTCAAAAGGCAAAGAGCTGAGACTGCAGATTTGAGAAGGATTTTCATCCTCTTGGGGCTACCCTAAGCTTCCCTGTGTGTGGGGCAGACCGGCTGTAGAACTAAGTGGGGAGAGGCCACTACCGCCTGCGCATGGCCTTCTGGGGATGAGAAACCTAACCCAGCTCTGGCTGCTTCTCTCCACTGAAAAATAGACTAGAATAAAATAAAACAAAAGGGGGAGACCCCTTCCTTTTCAAAGCAGTAGCACCATTTGCTGAAGCAAAGTGTTTTCCTCTTCTGCAGAGTTCCTGGGGAAGGGCCGGGTTCGGCAGGGTGGCAGCTCCGTATTTACAGCCACGGGATGTGTGCGTGCGTGCACGCCGAGTCTCTTCAGTTGTGCCCGAGTCTTTGTGACCCCATGGACTGTAGCCCATCAGGCTCCTCTGCCCACTGGGTTCTCCAGGCAAGAACACTGGAGTGGGATGCCATGTCCTCCTCCTCCAGAGGATCTTCTCGACCCAGGGACTGAACCCGTGTCTCTTATGTCTCCCGCATTGGCAGGTGGGTTCTTGCCACTAGCGCTGCCTGGGAAGCCCCGTTTAGAGGGTACTGGGTGCCTATTCTGTGTGGGACACAGTGCTGGGGGTGCTTTCCACAAAGCACTGTGACGACTAAGAATCAGCTGAGAGGGCCCGTTGGTTAGAAGCCTTCTCCAGAGCGAGGGGCTCAACCCATTAGAAGGTGGAGGCACCGATTTTGCTGCAGGGTTAACGTGTTGGTTAAACTCTGCTGCGTAACAGCTGTCACGGGAACAGTGTAGAGACTTAAGAGATGGATGAAGGAAGAGAAAAAGCGTCACCACGGGATGCCTGGGATGCAGGGACCTATCAGACTTTCCCAAGGAAATCACAAGTGGGACTTCTTATGTATAGCTCGTGGCATCAGAAAAAGCATCAACTTTAATAGGTGTATGTGAAAAATACAAGACTAACTGGCTTCCAGACTTAGAGAGAAGCCTCTTCCATGAGGACAGAAAGGGCTACACTCTTGTGATTTTATGTCTGAAGCCATCAAACATCCTACCTGGTTTGCTCTTTCAAGGTCCGTCATGATCATTTCAATTTCGTCGGCCCTGGGGAGGTGAGAGGGAGACAGCAGGTTAGTTAATGGGCAAGGCAGGCTCAGGGGCCACCACTGTTCCCAACTTGGCAGCATGGCCCATGGGCACACAGGCCAGGCCAGTGTCGGGGCAGGGGGCCTGCAGACCTGCGAGGGGACACTGATGCCTGCTGGAAGGAGGTGGGCTTACGTCGAGGGGAAGAGCCGGCATGCTCTTGAGGGGCACCCAGTCTCCTTGGGGAGACAGTGCCTCCTGCCAAGAGAGCCCTGAACAGAGAGCTCCGGAAAAACAGAGGAGTCAGAGATGGATTCTCCTTGGGGGAGAGAATCAGGAAGGTTTCAGAGGTGATGTGTGAACTGGGTTCTGAAGGATGAGCAGAAGGTTGCCAGGACTGAGAGATCCATGGACAGGCCGGGGAGGTGGGGAGAGGCTGGGGATGCAGGATGGGGGCTCTGCTATCTGCACCACGAACCAGCTGAGTCACCGTCACACCCCACCTCCGAGCCTGCTCACACACAGGGAGTTGCCAGGTGCTTTTTTTTTCCCCCCTGTTCTGAAAGTCCTTTCTTGAGTAATTTGAAGGCACATATATGTTTCCAACATACAACATCATGAGAGAGAGAGGAACCATGCTCAGAGTTCTACTGAGAAGGACAATTCCAAAAGTCTGTCGCAGGTTTGAACAAAACTCCCAGGGTAGTTGCTGCCCCAGACAGGTCCCAATGGTGGCCCCAGCGAGGAAGTCAAGGTCAAGACTGCTAAGAGAGGTTCAGTACCCTCCGTGAAAGAGGGGATGGAACATACAGCACAGACCTCCTCTGGCTGGGGCTGCCTCACTCCACGCCCTGTGGGGACCTGCAGGAGTCAGGCCCACCCATCCCCGTTGGACGGCTTGTCTGCTGGACTCACTTGGCTGTCCTTCTGCATCGAGGCTCTTGGCCCCCATCCACAGACCTCTGCTCCAACCTGTCTCACCACATATGGACCCCTGTGTAGCCTGGACCTAAACTGCCTGTCCCATCACCCTCCACCTCTGGGAACCTCGTCTCCTACTTCCAGCCCTCCCCCAACCCTGACAGTGGCTCCATCTCAGGAGGCAGCACAGTCTCCCCACCAGTATATGTCTCCTCCACCCTCATCCCTGCTGGCACAGGGCTTGGTGTTAAGCCAATGGTCAGGGTCCTGAATGCAGCTGGTCCCTCCAGTGATGGGCTGGTTGGCCAGTCTACCCGCTGGGGCAGGTCGGGGCGCCCGGACAGGCTGACTCCAGGGTTCTTCTGTTCCCCAAACCTGCTTCTCTGGTCCTAACCATCTACCCTTATTCTCTGGTCCTAACAGCCCACCCTTAATACAGAGAGTGGGGCGAGCTACTCGGGCCCTGGCCGGTCTGTTTGCGCCATTCGCTGCATTGTGTGTTCCCTCCTGCGGCTCTGAGGCTTTCCCAGCCTTTAGGCGTGCCCCGCGATTCCAGGCAATCTCATCAACTCTCGGCAGCCTGAACAAGGTATCAGACGCTGGTGATCAGGTTCACAGATCGTGGTATCTGTTTGAAGCAGTATCCTGCTTTCAGACCTCATCAGAGAAAAGTCTGAAACACCTCATCAAATCGTCTGGTTAAATGAAGCTATTTTTAGGACAACTTGGTGAAAGAGGCAGTGTCTCTAAGACAAACACTCAAACTGAGGCCCTGCAGGGATATGCTGGGGGCTGGGGGTAGGCTTGGGGTGGCTTCAATTGTGAAACATCTCCTTGCACCATGTCAAAAGGAAACCTTCAGGATATTAGAAACTGCCGTGACTCCGGAGGGTAAAACCATCATGGAAAGTGTTAAGATCTGCTGGTGACAGGAAAGGGGACTTGATGGTCATAACCGAAAACTGTCTAGACAACCTGCTGATGGAGCACAAACTTCATCGTGTATGTGAGACAATAAAAAGTTAACAACCTTCCCCTAAGGCAAATCACTACTTTCAAATGCAGCTTTGAACTTAAATCAGTTATTCACTACTTATTCACCAAGTCCAGATTCACGCGGCCACTCACCCAGCTCGCCAGCTGCTGGTATCATTTGGACACTCACTCACTTGGTCCATGAATGTTTCGAGACACCTACAAGCTCCCTGGCCACAGGACAGGTGTGGGCAGATGTGGCTCCTGTAAAGTCTGCCGGGGCTGCGTTTACAAGAGGCAGACAGAAACGCCTGGCTACTGAGCACCCGAAATAAGACCTCCAGGGGCCCTGTCTCCCCTCTCTCTGGAGCATGTTGGGGAGCTGGTGGCTGCAGGACCCAGCAGGTGGATGGGGAACGGCCGGGGCTGGGGGAGCAGAAATCCTGAGCACCGGCCTCAAGGAGGATTTTCCGAATTTCTCCTGTTGTATCTTCACGAGCCCCTTCCTCTTTAATTCTGGCTAAGTTATCTCCGTTATTTAGATAGTCTTCTGCTCAGTTTGGCTCTCCCATTATCTGGCTACTGTCGGCACACCTCCTTCCACCCTTCACGTTGTCCAAACTTTCCCTCCATTTGCTGTGTCCTAATCCTCTCCTGCCCCTCTGGACAGCTCTTCAGCTTGATCCCCTGTACCTGTGCTCAGCCTGGGATCCATCTCTTCTCTGTTTCCTTGGTTTAGTTTTTCTGTCTCTCATACCTGTCATTCCCATTCCATTATTAAATTATTCCTTGGTTTTGCTTTATGTTTCCACGAGTGTATTTTTTACACTTATTTCATATGACGGGCCCATCTGACTGCCTTCCAGAGAGAGGTGTCCTCTTCTGGGGCTTTGTTTTTTTGGGGTTACCAGCTACTCTTCCTGGCAGTGTACACAGGGAGGTGAGGCGCATAGAGAGGCAGACCTGCTGTGTATTTTTCAGGATGAATCAAAAAAAGACACACAGCAATGTTCAATGCATTTTGCTGAGTGAAGGAAGGAAAGGCAGGGAATGACCCTAGGTCTCCAGAATAAACTGATAGCACCTTTCCGCCAGGGAAACTCTTTGGCCAGAGGTGCACTTTGCTTTCTTTCCTTCTTTTTCTTTCTTTCATTTCTTCCTTCCTTTCTCCATGCTGTGCGGCTTGTAGGATCTTAGTTGTCTGACTAGGGATCAAACCTATGCCTCCTGCAGTGGAAGCTTGAAGTCCTAACCACTGGACCTCTGGGAAATTCCCAGGGCTTTGCCTTTAATTCTCAGCATTAGGAGGAGGTGATCCCCCTGGTAAAATGCCCCAACTTCTGTTCTGGAGATTAAGGGTAGAAGTGTGGCTGTCTGGGGACCCACACTTTTTTTTTTTTTGTATTTATTTATTTTTTTACGTGAACTCCCAAACATGAACCCCCCTCCCACCTCCCACCCCACATCATCCCTCCAGATCATCCCCATACACCAGCCCCAAGCATCCTGCATCCTGCATCCTGCATTGAACATAGACTGGCAATTCATTTCTTACATGATAGTATACATATTTCAATGCTTAATCCACCCTTCACTCCTTGACTGGCCACTGCCATTGGCCATGGGGTCAGGACAAGGTCAGACACAAGCCTGGGCTAGAAAAGAGAGGTGTTCTCAGTGATCTGGCTTCACACAGAGGCTGGGTCGGCAAAGCTGGGACCTGCGGGGTCTGGGAAATGATGTCCAGATCCAGCCA
Organism: Oreotragus oreotragus; assembly: GCA_006410675.1. NCBI lineage: Eukaryota > Metazoa > Chordata > Mammalia > Artiodactyla > Bovidae > Oreotragus > Oreotragus oreotragus. The sequence goes on from SJYX01015359.1 coordinate 420,621, forward strand.
GATTTAGGGGCCTGGGTGGGCCTGAGTGCCTCCTAGGTGAATGGTTTTGTTTGGTCATTACAATACCTAATACCCAGAAAACAATGTATCACCTCTGAAAGATTTCAAGTCACTGATTAAAAAATTTGCCACATTTAAAGAGGAAGGTGTCTTTTTGGCATTCTGTAACGATCCCTGGAAATGAATTTCAAGTTTTCCCATCTTCTCGTCAGTTTAACTTTGGTTACTAGGCAACTGCTAAACTGACCAAGGCCCTTGCCTTTCATTATGAGAGCGAGCCTCGTGTTTCCAGAGCTTTCAGATGATAACGCCGACACTGAGCGGCCCTTCCCTTTCATTATGAGAGCGAGCCTCGCATTTCCAGAGCTTTCAGATGATAATGCCGACACTGAGCCCTGCTGTTCCAGGGCCAGGGGATTCAACACCGTCTCCCCTGAAGACAGCAGGGCCCAGGGGAGCTAGGTGGGACCAGAGCCACAGGAGACAGTGGTAGGAACCAGAGATGCAGTGGGCAAGGAAAAGTTCAGATGATTATCATAGAAGTCTGTAGGCTCAGTGACGCACCTTTCCAAGGGGGCATGCTTTTTAAAAGGTGAGATGAAAAACACAACCCACTGGGTACCAAAATGTGATCAGGGCTCCTGGAGACGTAAGTGCAGCCCTTGGCGCTGGCAGACTTGTCAATGCTGGTTGAATCTTATAACTTGTCTGCCACCAAGTCGGTACAACCCACTCCTTGCCAAGCTGCTGCTGCCCCCCTCCCTCCCCAACAACATGAATCCTACCAGACAAACTGTCTTCAATAAATAACATGAAAGTGCCCAGGGTTAAAAAAAGCAACTGGAAATGCTATCTGAAAAGGACAGTTATGAATTAGATGGCATGTGCTCTCATAGCAGGGCGGTCAACAATATTCCAAGGGGGTTTTCCCTTCTTTTTGTTTCGCAGGCTCAACTACCACGTCAGTGGGTTGGAGCTGGAGCCTGACGTTAGTCTAAAATCATTTATTTTCCGAAGTCCATAATAACTGCACGTTATTGTTTGCTCAGCAAAACTATTTATTATAAAGATTACGTTCTCTCACCTTTTTACGAGCTGACAACACAGCTTTCACCGAACTATTAACCGGAGCACTGTGCTCTGCTCTGGCTTCAGACTGCGGATCATTTCAGCCTGGCCTGGAATATGCAGTTTCATTCAATTGGTTCCCCACAGATCATTCCAGGGTAGTCTCTGGGCTGGCACATGATTTTTTATGAGGAACTTGAAAGGACACAGTCAAGGCTGATGGTAGGGAAATGATAGCCACGATGGAAACCCTGTGTTTCCTTTCACACTAGTCTCCCCAGAGCTGAGGCATGGCACCAGGGCAAGGGTGGAGCATATTTCAATCCCCAACAAACCTGCAACTTTAGGAGCTATTTAAGCAAAGTAAATCTACAAGGCAGTTGAAAAAGCATCCGGGGCGAACTTCAAAGGTCAGTGTATTTTCTTGGACCCAGGTCAAGAGCCTCAATTCTAGATTGTAAAGTTCTTAGGCATCAAAAGAAGAAATATTTGAGACTTCCCTGGCAGTCTGAGGGGTAGGACCCTTTGCTTTCACTGCAGAGGGGAAGGTTTGATCCCTGGTGGGGGAACTAAGATCTTGCAAGCTGTGTGACGCAGTCAAAAAAACAAAACCATAAAAGAAAAACAAAAGAAGAAGAAATATCTAAAGATCCATTCTCCCTGTTTTAAAAACAAGCAAAAAGTTCCAGTATGCTTGTTAGAGTGAATGCTTGCCCCACCCACTGGATGCTACGTCTGCCACCTGGCCCATCAGGAAGGCGGGACAGTCTCCAGACCTGGCTCCCAGCACAAAGGGGCAGAGGAGCCCAGACGCAGGGCTTGCTGGACCGCATGCAATAAGAACTGGTGGGGACGAAGAGGAGGAGGAGCCAGAGGGCCAGGGAGGAGGAGGTGTCTTGGCTATAGGGCTGGAATCGCCTTAATGGGGGCTGAGGGTCTTCAGAAAAAGGGCCTCTTCCACCTGCACACAGGCACACAGGTGGGACTTGCTTGGTCTCAGGAGAGGAAAGGCTGGTCTGAGTCCAGTGTGACAGGCAGGGCAAGGCTGCACGGGAAGAAGGTGGCACCAGCCTGAGGCCCAGGGGTGTGAGTGGAGTTGGGGCAGCTTGCCCTCAGTGATGCTTACAGAGCACCTACTATGTGCCACGTCCGATGGGGAAACAAACATCCCGGGTTGGTAGTGCACAGGGCACTGACATTCACCTTACTGGGACCACAGGGACGGACGCCATACATCCCAGGAGTTCAAAGACGGGAGACCCTGTTACTGCCTGCTCAGGTGGGTGCAGGGAAGTGAAGACACCAGGGAATTTGGGTCCAGGACAGCCCAGAAGGAGGGACAGCAGGCTTTGCAAACAGGAGGAGAGAGGCTCTTGGAGGAGAGGACCTCTGGTCTGCAACCTGAAGGAGGCAGAGAACAGTGGGCAGAGGGAGGCACAACCAGACTGAACCAGACCACAGGGGGTGGGAATCCGGCAAGCTTGTGTTTCCATGGCAACCACCCCAACCATGTCATGAGGCCAGCCTCTTCCTGCCCCTCTATGCCTCCTATTTCTTTCTCTCATGACAGCAGAGCACAGACACATAGCTAGTGTGACAGTGCGGGGACCCTTGCCTAATGTCAGATGGTGGCTGACATCACAGGTGAGGCCTCCAATGGTTTACCATCAAACGCTTTGTTCACTTTGTGCTTTAAATACATGTGTTTGTATTTTGTTAATGCGACAGCCAACTGTTCGTATTTTATTAAGACTTTTTAATAAAAGAAGGACACTGATTTTATTAAGTACCTTTTAAGCATTTATGAAGCTAATTCGAAGGTTCTTCTCCTCTGACTCGCTGAAATGGTAAATTATACTGACAGTCACTTGCCCCCTATTTGGTTGTGGATATTATGCACTTAACACGCTCCTGAGTTCTATTTGCTAATATTTTATTGAGTATTTTTCCCCCATAAATATTTATAAGTGAGACTGGCCTCTGATTTCTTTTGTCTCCTCTTTGTCAGGTAAAGTCATACAAAGTACTTTGAAAGCATTTCCTTCTTTTTGTAGACAGAGTGAGCCATCACAGATTTGATGATATTCTCAAAAAACCTGGGCCCACATTCCACCCATTGGTCTTAACATGTTGCCTGGCAGGCAAGCCCCTGGCAGCCTCCTGCTCCCAGGGGCAGAGTTTGCAGCCAGTCTACCTTAGGCAGTGGGATGGGCTCGGCAAGCTGCTCCCTCCCAGTGTCCTCTGGGCCAGGACCCCTGGGGGAGCCCACCTCTCATCAACACCTGGGCTCCTTTTCCAGTTTCATTTCCCGCTTGTCCGGCCGTCCAGACAAAGAGGCCCAAGTGCACAACAGGTCCCTCAGTGCCGCTGAGGTGGGGCTGAGGCTTTAGTCTGCGAGTGCCATGCATTCTGTGCACATTTCCTTTCGTGGCTCAGTTGACAAACGCTCTTGTGGGTTCTCTAGCCTTATTCTGTTCCTTAGAGCCACCACGCTTGTCTACACGGCTGTCCCTGCTGCTGAGCTCCACATGCTGCTGCTGTTGCCATCTAGGCCTTGGCTCAAGGGCCCACTGTCTTCTGAGGGTCTCCTGGCAGCCCTGCTCCCCGTCATCTGCTCATTTATTTTTATTGCACTTATTTCTGCCTCTGAGTACCTTGTTCAGATACTGATGGCTTGTTTATTTGCAGCCATGATCCCAGAGAACACTGCAGGCACTCCCTAAATCCTGGCTGATGAACGACGCAGACCTACGACGCCTTCACTTCCTCGGGTCCACCCTGCATGTGACAGGCAACAACTCACTGGCTGGGATTCTAAACAGCAGAAAGTGGAGGGCTGTTTTGCCAAGTTGTAAATATGACTTTCAAGGAAAGAGTCTGTAAGTTGTTTTGGCAGAAGGAAAACACTTAGTTTTTCTGACCACTTTTCGTAGCCCTTGAAAGAGGAGGCAAACCCTCTCCCTGGAAGAAAAAGTATCTGTAGACCCGGGTTCATGGGAGCGTGGGTTGCCAGAGGGCAGGGCTGTTGGCTCATCTCCCTGTTGCTCCCCGTTACTCCCCGTCCCTCCTGGGGCCCACAGAGCTGGGTACAAACAGGACTCGACACAGATTGGCTGGGGAGGTGGGAGGAGAAAGCATCCTTTGTGGAAGGGTTTTCTTGACAACCCCAGCTGTATGATGGGTCCTGTCTCATTTTCCACCCGGGTTAGGCCGCCTCTGCTTTGGGGTGAAACTACCTGGCATCCATTCAAGCCCCCAGTCAAACGTGTCACCCCAGAGTGGACTCTCCCTCCCTAATCAAGTCGAGGTCTGGGCAGAGAAACAGTTGTAGAGCTTGACCGCTACGTCAGACCCTCAGGAAATAGTGGTTTTTACTCTCGTTGCAAATAAAACTGTATCAAGAGACAGTTAAACGGCTAGAAGGTCCCCTCTGCTTGTTTAGAAATTAACCACAATTTGTTCCTTCTAATGATTGTTATATTTAAATGTCAGTGATACAAGTAATGATTAAAATCAATTTTGGTGAAGCCTCATCAATACCAAATGGGAAGGAAATTTCCCTTCTGGCCCTACTATTTAACTGACTTGCTTACATGAAATAATTTAAATAAATCCTGCTTTAGTTTAATCTGAGTCACTCTGTGAAGTACAACCTGCTATGATCAGAAACTGCCTGTGACCATCACCCAGGCTCAGTCCTTGCAGGACAGAGCCCCGGGGACAGCCATGGCTGGAGGATTAGCTCACAAGACCGCTGCACCTGAGGTCGTGGAAGCCTCTTGGGATAAGCATCTGGATCAACTTCAGATGCCTCTTGCCATTTCTCTCATGTTCTCTAAAACTGTGGTTCTAAAAGCCATGAGGAGCAGCCTGGTGTGAAAATCCTTTTCTTCCCTTAAATCAAGTGCCAGGGGTTACAAGTAGGATGGAGTGACGACACTGTGGGCTAGAGTCACCAGAATGTGGCTGGCATGGCAGGTAGACAGGCCAGACTCCCTTCCACTGCCTCCTGGTCCTTTGACCCTGGGCAGATCTGGGAGCGTGACAGTCATCTGCCTAGGAGGAATAGCATGGCCTTTGCCAAAGAAACTGGCACAAGGACGAAATAAGAATATTGATGGAGGGTAAAAAGAAAACTTCATAAATCCATGCACACACTCATTATTGTTGTACATGAAAATCAGGATCTTTCTTTTCTGGTCACAGCTAATTTTCAACACCCAAGACAACAGATTATAATCACAACTGCCTAGGAAGTAGGTTTTGCCCCCAAACTCCAGTCTAAATCTTATCAGACCTCTGGGTTCAACTACAAACTTGCAGGGATGAGAGGACAGAGGAACAAGCTAAACTACATCTGAAACAAGATAAGAGACTGGGAAACTCTTCAGGGCGAGCAAGCTGGTTTCTCTTTCAAACAGGTTGAAAGGAAAAGAAAAAGATACGGATCAATAAAAATGGATGAGACTTAAAAGATATACCAACCAATTGCAATATGTGGGTCTTAATTTTGATCCTGAGTCAAAACAACTTAAAAAATTTCATGTATAATGTTTAGGAGTAATTAGAAATTTAAGTATTGATGATATAAAGAAGTTAACTTCTGATGTGATAATAGTGTGTGTGCCCAGTTGCTCAGTTGTGTCTTGACTCTTTGTGGCCTCATGGACTGTAGCCTGCCAGGCTCTTCTGTCCATGGAATTTTCCAGACAAGAATACTGGAGTGGGTTGCCATTTCCTCCTCCAGGAGATCTTCCTGACCCAAGGATTGAGCCCGCATCTCTTGCATCTCCTGCACCGGCAGAAGGATTCTTTACAACTGCACCACCCATGACAACAGTATGGTGGCTATATTAAAGAATAAGAGTCCTGAAAGTGAGGCTCTACAGGCCAAACCCTCTAGAGGTGAGGGGAAAGGATTCTGGAAGGAGCGTCAAGATAAAACGGCAGTAAGGACAGGTGGGCCAGGAAAGCATGGCTGGAATTGTCCGGTAGGCACCTAGGGGTTCTGTCCTCTATTGTATGTCAGAAATTGAACATAATAACAAGCAAACAAACAAAAAACCAAAATTATACGGTGATTACAAAAGCAAAGACCATCACAGTAGTTTACTGTCTCTCCATTATAACTTGTCAACTATAAAGTCGGTAGGCTGTTGACCACCATTGGCACAGAAATGAGGTGACCAGAAGGCCCGTGCAGAGACAAGCAGGATGCTACAGAGTGGCCCCCGGGAAAGAATGCAGATGAGGAGTACTTTGCTAGTTTTAGTCAAGTCAGTTAACCTCTTAGTATCTCAGTTAACTTCATCAAAGGGAAGGAAAAACGGCGTGTATGAAAGGCACACTTTTGCAAGGAGAACGCGATTGAAAAATCATCCATGAGTATCTCTCTTTGATACAGAGTAAGTGGATTCTGGAGGGGACACAGGAATCCCAGCCTTCCTCCCTCCAGGAAAGGGGCTCCCAGCAGCCGCCTCCATGCGGGATATGGAGGGAGCTGAGGCCGCCACCCTAAGCGCCAGGTCCCTCGGGAGCTGGCTGGTTGGGGGAGTCTTGGGCAGAGGACACGGCCAGTGGGACTGTGGACCCAGGGTGCTGCTTCTTTCCTCCAGATATTTAAGAAGCAGGTCTTTTTGGTGGTTGGAGCATGGCCTGCCCTATGTGAGCTTTCGCACTTTCAGAGCCTCTTTTCAGATTTTGTTTTCTTTTCCCTCTTGGCCTGACCTGTAAACACTCTGCCTTGGGCTGACAGGTGCCCCTGATCCTGTGCATCGTACCATCTCCCGAGAGCACAGGGGACGTGCCACCACTGCAGGTATACAGGAGGATGCTGCTTGGATTTCACAGGTGGGGAAACTGAGGGCGGGGGTAAGTGGTGACCAAGAAGCTCAAGGTCACAGAAGGCAGCAGTCCAGGGTAAGAACTCTGCGTTTATGCGGGAATGTGAGGGATTCTAATTACCCCCTTTCTCTCCTAAGTACTATGTGGTAGGAATTGTTAAGAGAAGGTTTGGTGGCAGAGAAGTTAAAACTCAGAATAAGGAAACCTCTCCAGCTGGATTCTAGTTATTATGCTCTGCTCCTTTCCCCTCCAAGTCCAAGGCTGAGATGACTTCCTGGGATTTCTCGGGCCTACCTCAAAGCCCCAGGCTGTCCTCCGGGGATCTCTTCTACGCCTCGGGGCCTTCTGACCACACCTCCTGGCCCTTCAGAGCTGCTTGCAGAGCCTCCCCTCCACTGGTCTCCCCCCATCAATCCAGCACTTGGCTCACCTGCGGCTTTGGAGGCCCTGGTAGCATCTCTCCATGGCCCCCGCCCCCTTAACTGCCCCGCAATTAAGGCAGCTGGTGGTTTGTTTCCTTCACCCCACAGGGTCGGGAAGTGAAACTGGAGAACCAGGCAGCCGACGGCAGTGGCCTGTCCCAAGGAAAGACAGCATCCTTCCTCTTCCTCTCGCTGGCACCGAGAGTCTGCAATTCGGCAGCGTAAGTGCCTTTTTTTAGGGCAACTTGAAAATGAATAATTCAGTGGTTCCTCTTCTACTTGTGAAGTGTTAGACAAACAATTCAGACGGGGCCAGACTTGCTGGCCCCACGAAGACCGTCCCTTCCCTTTGGTCTGACATCATCGGGTTTGGCCATGAATCTTTAAGAACACCCTCCATCCTGTCTAATCACTAAAATACCACAAAGGAAGTTCATGATACTTAGACATAAGGGAAAAAAATAGCAAGGTTAATTGCAACATAAAGTTTTTCCTCGTTGCCAAGCAAACAGTACATCAGGGCGTCACAGTAACACTGAACTCAGAAAGTCCTATGCGGGGAATGTCTTAGTCATGTCAGGTTATTGAGTTGTTGAGCTTTAATTCAAATCCAAGTCTTAAAGAGGCAACTTTCCCATGGAACTCTAAGCTCGAATTCCCAGGTTTTAATCTAAGAGCTTCACTGATTCTGGTATTAAAGGCACCTGGAATACTTTTTGGAGGTCAGTGTGATGAAAATTTGAAGTTAAACAAATGACCTTCCTGGTTTTATTAGAGAATTCACATTTTGGAAGGGATTTTTAGTGGACAAGCCAAACCCTCTTCCGTATGTTCATGTTTGGTTGGAAAACTTCAGTGGATAGAACCCTGAGGGCCCTCTGTTGGGAAGACACAAAGACACAGTCAGCAAATAACTGCCTTACAGCTCAGCTATGTGCAGTGGCCACTGATGTACAATGTCGCTGGGATTCAGGGCAGGAAACTGGATCCAGTCAGCTTTCCAAATGACAGGGTAGGGCACTCCCTGGGTTTAACCCTTATTGAAGGACCCTGGATACCTGGAAAGTATATTTCTGAGTTTAGTAAAAGTTAAACAATGTGATGATAAGAACGTATCTATGTTTGTGCCTTAGGATCTACCTAGCAAGCCTCAAGTTTGTGCAAAAATATTTACCATGTACAAGAGAAAAAAGGACTCTTATTACTGTAGTTGATAATCCCGCCGGGCAGCAGGTGCTCTGTGAAGGCAGCAGGAGATCCTCAGAAGTTAAAAGTGTTAGTTGCTCAGTCGTGTCCAACTCTTTGCGACCCAGTGGGGTGTAGCCCGCCAGGCTCCTCTGTCCATGGGATTCTCCAGGCAAGAGTACTGGAATGGGCAGCTATTCCCTTCTCCAGGGGATCTTCTTGATCCAGGGATCAAATCCAGGTTTCCTGTGTTGCAGGCAGATTGTTTACTGTCTGAGCCACCAGGGAAGCCCATGGTCCTTGGAAAATCGAAACAACTTTAAGGAACTTACCAGCTGGAATGTATAGGTTCAGTGTATTCTATGAAGGATTGGGTCTCACTGCAGAAGGAGGCGAGGCTAATGTAGTGAAGTATAACTTGCTGCTATGCTTGACATATAATGTAATAGCAGTGCAGTATGGTAAGAGAATTTAAAATAAATACGTGGCTTTTAAAAGGTTTCCAAAGGGTTCAATAGTTCTGCATTTGACACTGAATTTCAGTAAAAAGGGGGATCTGGAGCAGGGCTCGCCTGGAGGACCCAGGACATTCAGAGAGTCAATTATGCTCTGTGGTCCATCTCCCTTAAATAGATCAGAAAGTTTATGACAGAGATGATGTGAATTGGAGGTGGGGGTTGTGGGGGGGGGAAGAGTATTAAGAATAAAGAAAAATGTAAGGTAAGAGTTATACTGGTAAATGTAACCAGGCCAAATTCACCTATAGCAGTAAAATATGTATTGGAAGAAAACCCCAAGCCTAACAAAATGCAATAGAAACATACCTCACAAGAGGAAATGATTAACTAGACTTTTTCAAAAGGCTAGGGTAAGGTTTTAAAGCCACACTAGACAATACTATATGTAACAAAATAACAGAGAAAGAAGTCATACTTAGAGGTGTAGTAAATAATAAAACGCAACAAGCTTGAACTTGTCTTAAATCACAAAGTAAGACAATCCATAAAATATGCAATATAAAAATGGAAAGAAACACAATATATAGAAGTATATATTTCCTACTAGAAAACAAACCACACCAAATGACACAGAGGAAGGGTTCCAGTCACATGGAATCTGAAACCCAGGTCAAAGCTGAATTTAAATGGGAATTACAAGAGTGCGGGGTCTCAAACAGGACAGACATTTAAACCAAGAGCCTCCACTGCTCTCCACAGACAGATAAGAGAGATGCTCCTTTTAAAAAACAGGAATGAAAGAGGAGAATCAGGTATTCTGGTTGTCGGAAAAGCACACAAATTCACTACTTATAGGTAACAGGGCTGCATGCTTGTCCAGAAGGATTCACTGGAGCAAAACAGCAGAGACCCCATGGCCCAAGAGTTCAGCAAAGCTCCACGTTTTTTGATAAAGACAAAAAGTGACGCTTCTATGTACCAGTAATAAACATCTAGAAAATGAAATAAATGATTTCATCTACAGCAGGGGTATAAGTATTAAATATGTGGGAATTAAAATAACATGGCATAAATTCATCTATCAGTTCAGTTCAGTCGCTCAGTCGTGTCCGACTCTTTGCGATCCCATGAATCGCAGCACGCCAGGCCTCCCTGTCCATCACCAACTCCCGGAGTTCAACTATAGAAAATCAAATTACAAAATGCTAGTGACAAAGAAAGCTAATGATGACATTTCTCATGTGCAGTTGTGTTAAAGAGGAATAAATATAAGTTTAGCTTCCAAGTTGATTTATAAAACTCAGTAAGATGCATATAGAAAGCTTAGGTAACCCCAATAGCAGTAAACTTATTGTAGGTATCAAGATAGAAAATGAAACATTATTAAAACAGTTGGGTACTTATAAGAATGAAGAGTTGGATCAATGGAAAGAAATTTCAGACAGAGACATATGTAATTGTTTACATCTGATTTGTCCAGTGTTAAATACTGAAGGAAGGAATTATTGGGCAAGCTGAGAATCGTTATGAAGAATAATAAACAGACACATACCTTACCTCATAGGCTATAATACATTCTGACAAGTTAAAGACAAAATAATTCATAGAAAATAATAAGGAAATAATAATTTTCAATTATTAAAACCATGTTAAAAATGATTAATGACAAAGTTGATGAAATCTAGCTCATCTATTTATATTACTTCTGGACAATGAAATCACTAAAACTCAAGAGAAGATCAATTAATAGGTAGAAGTAATGATCAATGTGGGTGAGTAGTTAAGATCCAGAATACTAGCCACATTCATGATCATGGGTGATGAGGAAACACACGGGGAGTAAACCAGCCAATGGGCAAGTGCTGAGTTTTGTCCTAACAAATTTCAAGTCAAGCATCTACGAGCATCCACATAGCATGGTGGAAAGGTGGTGGAACTGCTGCAGCCCATCCCTTATCTCCTGGATCAAGCACAGAAGGTCTGAGACAAGTAGCGTGAGCTCCCCAGGCCAAACACAGCTCCGGGTACATATCTCTGACACTGGGGCCGGGGGGAGGGGAGAGAGCCCACAGCATTTGACGCTGCTATACCAAAGGGGTTCTTCCCCTTGCAAAGGACACGCTAAGGAACCTTGATACAGCACACCCTTTGTCCCAGTGGTCTCCTGATCTAGTAACGGGTCTAAGGACTACTGACATTTTGCAGACTTTCCTGGTGGTCCAGTGGTTAAGAATCCACCTTCCAAAAGACAGGATGTGGGTTCGATCCCTGGTTGGGGAACTAAGATCCCGCATGGCACAGGTCAACTAAGCCTGCATGCTGCAATGAAAGATCTCGTTTGCGGAAACGAAGATGCAAAGCAGCCAAAAGTCAATAAATTAATTAAAAACCCCCAAATTACTGACACTTAGAAACAGTCATGGATCTAAACAGTATTCAAGGTATCTACAAGGACTGTGATGTGATGTGAAATTAGTAGGATTTCTGCTTGCAACAAAGCCACAGACCTGTTCTTGTTCTGAGTTGTTGATCTGCAATGGAAGGAAATGCTACATTGCAGTCAGATTTAGTGAAAATTAAGATGTTTACGTTCTGGATACAAATTCAAGACCCCAAATTCTCTCCACGGAATAGGAGAGTCCAGAACCCTCCTCACATGCTTGCAGAGGCTGGTGCAGATAAGTGTGGGTTTCAGGAATGGGGTGTGAAGGGGCAGGTGATGTGCTCATGGAGAAAGGCTGGTAACAGCGAACTGGGATGTGGGAAATGGTGATCAGGGGAAAGGCCCGCTATTCTATGGGGTGGGGGTGGGGGTTTAGAGTTGGTGTGAAATGAGGCTATGAAGGCAGAGCTGTGTCATGAGGCATCCCGGACGCTATGGCATCATTTTTCAGTGGAGGCCAGAAAGTGCCCTGTGTTTTCACCTGTATGTGGAATGAATAAATATAAGAAAACAGAAACAGACTCCAGATACAGAGAATAAAATGGCGGCTGCCAGAGGGGAAGTAGGTGGGTGGATTAGTGAACTAGGTGAAGCAGGGACAGACAGGTACAAACTACCAGCTATAAAATTAAGGGGTCACAAGAATGTAATGTACAGCACTTTCAATACAGTTAATAATATAGTCAATAATATGCATGAGTCTGAGTGAACTCCGGGAGGTGGTGATGAACAGGGAGGCCTGGCGTGCTGCGATTCACGGGGTCGCAAAGAGTCGGACAGGACTGAGCGACTGAAGTGAACTGAACTGAACTTTGTATGGTACATACAAAGCTATAAAAATATTCAATCACTATGTTGTTCATCTGAAACTATCCTTCAACTAAAAAAATATATATAGAATTTTTTAAAAAGCCCTGGAAAGATTTTGAGGAGGAGCCATACAGACAGGATCAGATTTATATTTTGGAAAGATACTTTTATAGACACTTGGAGGATTGGCAGCAGGGAGATTTGCTAGGGAGGGACTGAAGAAGGAAAGACAAGAGGTGAAAAGAGCCCAGTTACTGCAGTGACAGTGGAGACAAAGACAGGAGGAATGTAGAAGGTCTCAAGGAGGTGGAACTAATATGGTTAGACAGCAGGGTCAAGAAGGAACCTTCATCTCTGGAATAAGGGAGGACCAAATATGCTCCAGGGAGGGGAAAAATGGAAGGGAAGCTGCCTGCAGGCAAGAAGGAGGTCAGGAGGGATCATGAGTTCGCTTGAGCCTGAGAGGCCTATGTCTAGTAAGGAGTTGGAGCTTTCTCTTTGGGTATTAAATTTTTTCTTATTGATTTCTAAGGGTTCTTTATATATAAAGGAATACCTTGGAGATAGTGCTGGCTTGGTTCCAGACTATCCCCATAAAGCAAATACTACAATAAAATAAGTCATGTCAATTTTTAGGTTTCTCAGTGTCTATAAAAGTTCTGTTAAGAGGCCTATGTCTAGTAAGGAGTTGGAGCTTTCTCTTTGGGTATTAAATTTTTTCTTATTGATTTCTAAGGGTTCTTTATATATAAAGGAATACCTTGGAGATAGTGCTGGCTTGGTTCCAGACTATCCCCATAAAGCAAATACTACAATAAAGTAAGTCATGTCAATTTTTAGGTTTCTCAGTGTCTATAAAAGTTCTGTTTACACTAGAATGTAGTCTATTACGTGTGCAATAGCATTATGTCTTAAAAAAATGTACATACCTTTATTTAAAAAAAATTTAATACTAAAAAATGCTAATCATCACCTCAGCCTTCAGTGAGTCGTAATACTTTTTTGCAATGGCAACCTCAAAGGTCGCTATCTCAGATCACCACGACAAATACAGTAACAGTGAAAAGGTCTGAAATACTGTGAGAATCATCAGCTTGTAACACATAGACACGAAGGAAAAGCAGATACTTTTGGAAAATGGCACCAATGAGGTGTGCTTGTATATGTATGTACACACACACAGACTCTCTTTTCCTGTCAGACAAATGCAAATATTTTTGCCACTTTATCTACCAGTCATTCATCAATCACTAGCAAGCTGTGAAATTTCCTTTGTGAGCTCTACCTTTGGCATCATGCTTTGAAACATTTTTTTCCTACCCCCACATTATATAAATATCCATCTAAAATTTCTCCTAGTGTTTTTATGACTTTGTTTTTCATATGTAAATATTTAAAACGTCAAGGCTTGACTCTGCACAGGGCTCTGCCCCATCTCTCATCCTCTGAGTGTTAGCCAGCTATTCTGGCACCACTGATCGAAGGCTCCATTCCTTCCCTACCTCATTTAAGCTCAAGCCATTTTTATAGACAACTTCTAAAAATTTCCCCCCTTTAATTTGGAAACTTTCAAAAATACTAGAAAGCTATCAGAAGAAAAGGCCAATCAACCATATGCCTCAAGGAATTACCTACTTCACATAACTGGTCCTTTTCCCCTTATTGACAACAAATCCTAAGTTTCTAAGTACCCAGGGGCTTTCCATGGAAAACGGAAGCCTCTAACAATTTTTATGTTGCATAAATTCTATAGATTGGCGCTTTTTTTTTTTTAGGGTAGAAAGACCACACAAACGCATCAAAATGAAAATAGGCAAACTTAAATAAAAAAGATAAATGAAAAGCTAAAAATATATGTTTTCCTATGAAATTTCAAGATTACACTCTGTTTCTGCACCCAGGCTCTGTGGATAACATTCCAAACGCCACATAATTTTAATATTTTCTCCCAACTTTACCTTTAGGGAAATCGGAGGGCACACGTGCGGTCACGTGGGGGTTAATCCTCACCGATGCTGAAGGCCCTGAGTCTCTGCTCTGTTCAGCAGAGCATGAAATCTCAAAGCTCAGGAGAGCAATGCGGCCAGGCTGCCAGAGCGATGCCATAAAGTTCTGCATTAAAAATTCATACTGCAGGCTTGCCTCAGAGCTCAGCTCTGGCTGAAAGGAGAGCTGGCGGGGGGCGGAGGGGGGGAATACGAGACACCCCACTGTCTTTCTGGCAATTGCAGACATTCCTCAACAAACAGCACCTCAGGAAGAGAATGAAAGGGCAAACAAGCCGTGAAGGAAATCAATGAATTCAATTATCTGGCTCTCCCTCGGTTTCCTATAGGAAACTTCTCATTCTGAAGGCTGGTTCCCCAAAGTTTCTCTTAACGATATCCCAGAACAGGAGCCCCAGACATCTATGCTTATGCCCAGATGCTTGGCACCTCTCTTAGTTTGTTTTATATCAGCCCAGGGGCCCCCAAATTTTCCAGGCCACGTGGAAACAGGTCTCTGCTGAACTCTCGGAGTTGCCCCTGACGTGTGGCTGGAGGGAACCACACTGTTCTTGCTTTAGAAGGTGGGTTCTGCACACACGTGGCGTGTGGATTTTGGAAGGCAGTTATTTTGTGGTTATTAACCTCCAGAGGTTAAAGGCACTAACAGCCCCTCAATCATCTGAACTAAGAACTTTTTGCTGCCAGTGTTAGCAGCACCCAAGGGGAACTAGTTAAGATTTTAAATTCAGAGTCTCTTAAGATGATGATACAACACGAAAACAGGGCACTTTACCCAACACTTGCAGCTGCAAATACAGACAGGGGTCTTGTGATGCAGATGGACTGGCCTGATTTTCACAAGTCAAACATGGAAGCTGCTGGGGTTCCTCAGGGTTGGAAGAGATTGGACAGTGGGGGAAGTGAACCAGCAAATGGGCCAGGCAGGGTGCCTGGCAGCCGTTTGCTGATGGCGTGCATGCAGATGCTGCGCCAGGCCTCCCTTTACTCAGGAGGAAACTAAGACCAGAGTAAGGAAACTGAGCACCCTGCCCAGGGTTTCTGTACTCACAGCACCAGGAATCAAACTCTGGAATGACCCTGAGACCCGGGCTCTTCCCCTGACCTTCATGCTACCCCCCATGTCCTGGGGGAGCCCCTTCCCTGAAGGCCACCCCACAGACAGGCTGCACAGGGCTGGCTGGGGGAGGAGGGGAGAGCCCAGCCTTGGGGAAGGAGTTGGGTGATCAAGTTCAAGAAGCTGAGAAATGGGCATGCCCTTCAAGTCTGCCTGGGCTCTGGTCCAATCTTCCTGTTTTGCTACTGAGGACACTGCTGCTGCCCGGGGAGGGAGCTGTGCTGGCCACACCGGGTGACAGAGCTGCAGCCTGACCCAGGATCTCCCTTCTGGGCCCAGCACCTTCCACTGTGCACCAATCAGGGGGAGGCTGGGGCATCTCTAAGTGTCACCAGACAGTAGCCTGGTAACGGGTCCTCAGAGAATTCTGGTCTGATGATGCCATAGGGAAGCCTCTGAAAGATGCCACAGCCACTGGCAGAACGTAAAGGCTCCAAAAGACAGCAAGTGTGAAGCTTCCTAGTTACAACCTGCACAGCAATGGGGGCAACGTGACAAATCAGGCCCCCAAACAGGAGGGAACTCAGTGGGTGACAGTCTCCTGGGATGTCTACTGATGGGATGTCGTGCAGCACGTATCACGTTTCTGAACAACAGGTAACGACAAGAAAGACATATTTACATGACAAGTAAAAAACAACAGCCACCTAGAAATGAAAACCCTGTCCCAGTCTGATGTCATTCGTAAAACAGTAAAAGAAAAAAATAGAGTACCATATAGAAAAAAGATTGGAATAAAATATGCCAAACCGTTAAAACAGTTATCTGGGGACTTCCCTGGTGGTCCAGTGGTTAAGAATCTGCCTGCCAATGCAGGGGATGTGGGTTGGATCTCTGGATGGGGAACTAAGATCCCACAGGCCTCAGAGGAATGAAGCCCAAGCACCATAATTAGAGAGCCCTTGAGTTGCAACAAAGACCCAGTACAGTCAGAAATAAACCAAAGAAACAAAAAACCATTAACAACAAAACCCAGTTATCCATGTGTTGTGGGATAATGAGTGATGACCTATTTTTAAAAATCTACTAGAATTTTCTAAATTTTATAGAAACATGTGTGACTTTCATGAATTTTAAGAATCATAAATGTTATATAAAAGGAATTAGCCTTCAATGATTTGGGGCAATTCCAGGGAAGGATGTTTTCTCACTTTCTCCAGGCTTCCTGCCTCTCCCTTCAAAGGGCCCTTGCCTGGTCAGGGCCCTTCTTCCCTCCATATCGGAAGCTAAGGAGATAAGCAGTGTCATGATGACCTGCATGGCTGTGGGTCCCCTTTGCAGCCAGGGACTCCTGGGCGGGGGGTGGGGTGGAGGTCAGAAATAAGCAGCTTTGGGAGGAGTTTCACTCAGGGCAGAAGGCTGCGTCAATGGTCCAGACCGGCCTCCACTATCATCTCTCTGTGAGATACTTCAGAGGTTCAGGTGGCTCCTGCTTTCTTCCCAAACGCCAACAGCTTCCGTAGCTTGCTTTTCCTTCCAGAAAGCACATGGCTTCGCTGGTCGGGCTCTCAGCACTGCCGAGACTAGTCCCTTGGCCTTGTCCATAATCCACTGGTCTACACAGTGAGGGCGCCCACAGAGCGATTCATTCAACAAAAGTCCTCAGTGTCAGTGATGCCAACGGGCATGTGGGGTGCAGGGACTGAGATGGGCCCCTCCTCTGGCAGGTTAGGTGGCGTTGGCCACCTCTGTGTGGTCCACAGGGACACACCCGTCCTCTTCCTCGAACTCTGCAGGCAGGAAGGCGCCCGTTATGATGCTCGATTTGTGGCTTATCAAATGTGCTTTGATCTTCTACAAACGGATGTCTTCCTTAACAGCCCCTTACCTGTTTCCTTTAGCCTCCAACTGTGAATTTGCCAAGACCGTCCTTTACAGTGAATCAGGAAAACTTCAAGGATCTCTAAAAACCCCCCAGTTTTTTATAAAAGCATGCTGAACTCAGGTGATAGATTACGCATCCTTTTTTCTACAATACCCCTTGAAGAATGCTAGATGAGTATCATTACGACCTCTATACTCATAAGCATGTTTACACACATACCGGACAGCTCTATGTACATGTGTGCGGCACGTGTTTTTAGGTACAGAGTGTGTGAGCCGTGTTTGTGTGCATATCACACCCTTTGCCCTCTTTATTCTGTAGTTCTAGCACCTGACACATTGCCTGCATCTCAACACAGTGTTTTAAGATTAGCTGAAGGGAGGTAAAGAGCACCAGTTCTCACTGATGCCATGTAATTTCTAGATCTGCCTAGAGTCCACAGAATAGGTGGAGAATGTTTAGCATTCAGAGGACTTTCTACCTGGATTTGAGAATAGGAAGCCAGGCCCTTCTTTCTGCACAGTTCTCGGACTGGAAAAAACTTCAGATCAGGGTTGTACTGCTTGTACAAGAAGAAAAGGCAAAACAAATACAGTCAGTACAAAAGCCAAGGAAAGTCCTTTGGTACTCATGCAGGCATGGAGCTTTAGGTGTGAAGCAAAATGCTTGGATAGAGAGGAAAAATCACAGGAATTCTACAAAATGAACATCCTTTTGCAGATGAGGTATAGGGAAAAAAAAAAAGAAGCATCATTTGTTCCTGGCACGTCTGATTTCTCTCTAAGGTTTAACGGACAAGGGTTTCTTTATTCAAGTCCATCTCTTCGAAACCATCAAAGTAGCTGCTTCTCTATTTTTAGGGAAATTAATCTAACCAGGATAATTACAGCAACTTGTACTGGAAACTGATGACTCATCAAAAAGCCAGGAAATAGAAAATGTTACATTCTTCTTAAAGGTACAGCAGGGAGACTGTTTCCGGACACTGAGGTGGTCTTTTCAAATTCAGTTGGGGGAAGCAAAGTCTGTCTAATGGGAGTATGCTGGCTACTCGGCTCTACCTGGCTCAGTTTCCTGAGTCTTGCATGTGGAACTGTAAAAAAATAAATAAATAAAAGGGAAATCAGTCTTTGAGGGTAAGTACATCAGGGCTCATGGAGTGGGAGAGAAGATGGGAAACCCTTCAAGACGACCCATCACCTGGCAAGCAGCAGGTGGGTAACACTGCTTTCCGAAGGCAGCACAGAAAGAGACTTTCCAGGTCATGGTGGAAAAGCACAAAGGGCCCTGGATTTTGAGTCCAAAGGTCTGGATTTGGGGCCTGATTCCATGTTCCCAGGGCAATTTCCCTGTCTATAAAATGAGAGTGACAGACACGTCCTCCGTGACTGCTGGAGCATGCAAGAAAGCATCATGACTTGGTCCACAGTGATCCGGACGTGTGGACGCGCTCGACCCCTCGCCTTTCACCGCACTCCGGCTGCATTTATCAGCTGTGGAACCATGTCTTCAATCCTGGGCATCCTCATGTTTTCAGGCATTTCAGGTCCCCACCGTGCCCACTGCTGGGACACAGGAATCCCCTCCCTCCACAATGTGGGGTGTGGAGTACAGGCTCCCCAAAGCAATTTCAATAAAGCCCTAAGTCAAGCTCCCCTGGGCAAGTTTTCTGCTTTCTCAGAGCATACTGCACTTTGTGATTATACACTGGTTGTATACGCACGATAGAGAAAACACTCTAAAATGATCCCAAGTGAAGTTCTTCATAGACGTCTCTTTCGTAATGAACTGTTTAAGCATGTATGCATACAATGTGGTTCTTTCTAAAAAGCATATAGGCAAGAAATACAACATGAGTAACCTTAAGAAATATTAATTTTACTGGCAGGAAAGGTTGGGAGGTGCAAATTCTCCTCAGACTAACATTAGATATAGAAAAAAAAAAAAGCAATACTTCAGTGCGATTCAATATTTCCTTTCATTGGAGGCTCAGAGCCTCCGCCCACAAGTCAGGAGGAATTTAACAAGCTGACTGTGTGTGTTAACAACTGAAGTTCCTTCTGCAACCAGGACTCTGGGGGACAGAGCAAAGAGGTGGCCATGGACTTGAGCGAAAATGGGACTTCCTGCAGATTTGCCCAGAATGTTGGTATCTCGGCTGGAGGGTAACATTCCTCCCGCCATGGGCAGTGGCCACCTAAGCCCAACCACAAGCGAACAGCTGCACAGGACAGGCATGGAGTTGGGGCGGGGGAGCTGTCCAGACCTCTCTCCTGGGGCCCGAGAAGCTGTCTCCCCTCCTCCAAGGCCATTCCAGGGAGCCACTGAAATCTTACTCAGCCCGCTCGACATTGCTAGAATTTCCACGTTAATGTCAGCTGGGGTGCTAAGTCTCTATTTGCTAAGAGAAGGCAGAAGATCTGTACATAGCCTGACCAGCTGAGGAGGAGCTACTTTTTTCACTTAAAAAAAAAAAGCAGAAAAATAATTCATTTATTTAACCCAGAAACGGTTATAATCTGAAACCCTGCAATCCTCTTACACAACAACTGTTTTGGCAAGCCCCCTGATGTTCCAACAAATATTAAACTGTGCTTGCCATTTGTCTAAGGAATCTTGCATTAATAAACATGAAGAAGAACACTTTTACCTCCCACTCTCAATGACAGGACAAAACAAAGACCAGCTGTATTCATCAATGAAGCCTTGTTCTGCACATAAAGGCTAATTACATTTCGCTTCAAGCCTACACATGGAAAACTTTCCTGCTGCTGTCCCCACCACAGCCAGCGGGCCGGCCCAGCTGACGCAGGCTGATGGCTGCACCCAGTCAGCAGGGGCTCCCGACAGCCTCGCTGCCTCCGACCTGTGGGCTTCGGTCCCCAGTGGGGGCGGCGAGGGATGGTCATCCCAGTGACATCCTCCCAGGGAGGGAGAGGCAACATTTACTCTTCAAACCTTCTGGGGACATGATGCCATTCAGGCCAGTCTTTCCCAAGACCCGTAATTTCAGAAACACACACACACACCAAGCTCAGGCGAGCTTGTTGGGAACAGCCTCTATTTGCTGACAACAGAAGAGCTGACAGCTGTCACTGTCCTGGGGGCTGTGGGCATAACTCCTCATTATCCTCCATTGCCACCCAGAGTTCTGACTGCTATTCTGCCCATTTTACAGGTGAGGAAAGAGAGGCACAGAAATCAAGCAGCTTATCCAAGAACACAGGGGGCAGGGACAGTGGACCTGCCACTGCTCCTTGCCATGACCCACTCAAAGCCCATGTTCCATGATGCCTTTGCCACCCACTTCCTGTTCTGCACTTTCTGTCAACACTTTAAAATAAATTGTTTTGGCCTTGCTGCTCAGCATATAGGATCTCAGTTCCCTGACCAGGTTGATCAAACCTGTGTCCCCTCAAGTGGAAGTGTGGAGTCTTAATCACTGGACTGCCAGGGAAGTTTTTTAAGAAATCTTTTTAAGAATCTCTCCTTTGAGAAGGGAGAAAATACATTGTTTTCAAATGTTTTAAGACCATTTGTGAGGAGCTTGGGCCCTGGTGGGCTTCTACTGGTAAGTATTAGACTAGATGGAAAGTTGTCTAGTCAAACACAGGACAAGTAAGTCGGGCCGGAAGCAGACAGTAGAATGACAGACCTTTACCAGAAAATGAAAAGGGAGGGAAATGAGAGGTGGAGCGTGGCGGGGGGTGGCTCCGTGTGGGAGCTCTAAGACTGAAGCAATTGTTTCTGAAGTTAAAAGAAAGTAGCAATTATTATCTCAGGCCATTCTTTACATTTTTTATGGATTACTTCCTCTGGGAATCATCTACAGTAAGGGTTGGGCCCCCAGCTGCCCTGTGTTAGACGTTTGCTTCTATTAATATTTAGAATTGCTGACCCCCATCTGGGGCTTTCCTGTTGATTAACTGGTAAAGAACCTGCCTGCAATGTGGGAGACTTGGGTTTGATTCCTGGGTTGGGAAGATCCTGTGGAGAAGGGAATGGCTACCCACTCCAGTGTTCTTGCCTGGAGAATTCCATGGACAGAGGCTACTGTCCATGGTGTCACAAAATGTTGGACAGGGCTGACCCCCTTCTGAGTCTCTGTCCAGCCCTGGCGCCCACCATGCTCACCTGCCCAGCAGATCAGCCTGTTGGAGCTCCGGGCTTGTCCTCCAGGTGACTAGCCTCAATGCCTGGTATTTTCATAGATGGAGATCCTTTGTTTCCAGCAACCCCTGACTCCAGCGCATCTTTGTGCCTCAAATCACAGGTCACTGCCTGTAGGAAGGCCTTCTTGACAGCCTCTCCTTTGGCTCCAGCTGGGTGGGGCCTGTGCCAGAGACCCACTATCCCCCTCACCAGCTCCCTCTCCCCATGGTCTTCCCCTGGCGGTGGGGAGTCCTGGCCAGGGCCCAGAGGAGGGTAAGGTCAGGGGTTGCTGGTACTGCCCTGGAGCCCTATTCCCTACCAATACAGGCGGAGTGAAGCCCGGCCAGGGCTTGCTCAGGATACTGGCATCCAGGTGGTCCTCCCTGTCCCTGTGGCGCCAGGTTAAACTTCCTCCTGACCATCCTAGCTGGAGGGGGCTGTCTGTCTTCTGTGGACACTCTGACGCTGCAGATGCTATGCTAATGTCCTCCCGACAGCAGGGATCGTGGTGGATCGCAATGGCTATTCTCCCTGAGCCTCCAGGAACGTAAGTGGAGCTGACGGTGGATCTGGGTTGTGCCCATCTGGCTCACTTTCTCTGTGCCAGGTACATGCCACAGCTCTTGCCTCCCCACTCGTCCGAGGAGACGAGGGTTTCCTGCTATGATCACAGGTGGGGACGCACCCCAAGAGCACCTGTGGCCCCGTCAGCAGGTGGTAACTACAGCTGCAGTTTGGAGGCAAAGCATTTTACATGACAGAAAAACAGACTCCATGTTTTTTGATTCTATCCTCCATTTACTCTAGTTCAATGAAAAAGCAGAAGTAATGTGTGGATTTTCACTTACGTGTATTTTTTTGGGGGAAAAAAAAAAGCTTTCTGGCTTTAAGATACACTGATATGATGGGAAGTAGTCTAGAGATGCTTCTCCCTGAGCCTCCATCAACCACTGCCGTTTATCAGAGGTCAGTGGGCTCTGGTAAGTTCAAGCAGAGTTCTGGGGTCAGGAGGGCCGGCCTCTGGTGCTCTCCTGGGTGGCCTTGCTGATTCAGGTGACCTGAGATTTAACAATCTTACCGTCAAATGATGCAGTTGGCTACTAAGGAATGGACTCAGGCTGGGTTTCCTGCATCTACGAACAGTAACTTAAGGCAACACTGAGGACCGAAAATCATCCTGTCATCTCAGGAGGCATCTCTGACCCTTCCCAGGGAGCAGACCACCTGGGAGACTGGAATCATTCTTGAGCATCGCACCCTGGTTCCAAGCACAGCAAGGAAAGGCTAGGGATGGGGAGAAGAGGCCCCTTCCTCCCTCCTCCTGTCCCCAGACCATCCCGGTCACCACCTTCCTTATATTCTACTTATGACCCAACTATCCGGTTGCCACTTGCTAAACAGATTTCACAATCATGACCCACAGTCTGGAAACCATGGGCTTAGATGGGCTTACTGGTTGGCTGTACAAAAGCTGCTGCTGCTTCTTTTTTTTTTTTTTTAAAGCCTACAGTACCCTAGTATTCTCAGGAGGTCTTCCATCCAAGTACTAACCAGGCCCAGACCCTGCTTAGTTTCTGAGATTAGACAAGATAGGGTGTGTTCAGTGTGGTATGAAAAGTGAAGTTGCTCAGTTGTGTCCGACTCTTTGCAACCCCATGGACTGTAGCCCACCAGACTCCTGTTTCCATGGGATTTTCCAGGCAAGAATACTGGAGTGGGTTGCCACCTCCTTCTCCAGGTGATCTTCCCAACCCAGGGTCTCCCGCATTGTAGGCAAGACGCTTTACCATCTGAGCCACCAGGGAAGTCTGGAAGGGTGGTATGGCTGGAGACAAAAAAGCTTTTTAAGTGCATAATAAAGAAAACTTTGTTGACTGTAGATACACAAGATGTATCTGTGCCTTTTAGAAAGAGGTGTGGTTTAACAAACATAAATTAACGAAAACTAAGCAAACAATCCAACCTATCAGCCCCCAAAGTCCCTATGAAGTTTGTCAGCGAGATGATGTGGATAAGAGTGAACGAATCAAGGAATACGCATAGCATCTTCAGATTAAACTTTTAGAAAAGAAATGCTATAAACTAAGGTTAGAATTATGTATCAGGTTAAAGTATTATAATTTAAAAAAATCAAATTTACTGAGAAAAACAACCTATGTAGTAGAATAAAGTCTAAGCAGAAATAGTAGAAAAACAAAGATGGCTGGTAGAAAAGGAAACCTAGACACGGACACCTAGGAGGGCCAAGGGGACAGCAGTTGGTGTGGTGCCTTGGAGGATATGTTTGCAGGGGTGAGGAGCTCTGAGGCTGTGGGCTCAGTGGGGAAGGCATGCCTGCGGCTCATCGACAGTGATGCCTGGGATCAGAAGGGTTAATACCAGAACTGCCAGTTTTCAAAGTGTAATTTTAAGGGTCACGGGACCTTAGAACCAGTCCTTTCTGTACCATCTGAAGTCACGTTTTAGCACACTAGGAGAAGAGGGGACAGTGATCTGGAGGGTTCCACCAGGATTAGATGTGCCAGCACATTGGCCAGAATCACCAAGACTGACTGGGACATTTAGTCTCTGTGAGGAAGTTCTCTGCTTGTGATCGAAATTGGTTCTGACCACCTGGCCCAGGTACCTGGGCTCTCAAGGTCTTGAGCTGCTGAACAATCCAGGGCAAAGGTCAATCCCCCACCCCCACCCCGACCCCCGCCCATGTGCCCTGAGAGCAGTTGGCCCAGCAGCAACCTCCGAGGTCAAGGGTGAGGGTGATCAGACTGAGGGGTGCTGAGTACCAGGGCCCCACGTGGAGCAGGAGCAGGGGAGGAGGGTGGAGCTATTCAGAGCCACTCCCCCAAAACCCACCAGCGCCCACTGAGGCCTGGTGTGAGCACAGCAGGAGCTGAGTCTTACTGGAGACACAGCTGTTGGGGATGGGTTGGGGTCTGGTAGGGAGTGGTGGATGGGTGTCTGGGGGAGATGGGAGGAGTCTCCCAGGACAGGAAAAAGTAGTTTAGACGCTAGCCTGGAGTTTTCAGGGAACAATCTGTTACTTCTTTATCTTTCTTGATTTATGTCAGTGTTATTTCTTGCTTGCTGGCTGGCAACAGGGTACCTGCAGTGGATCACTGATTCCCTCCCGACAAGACCTTTATCTGATATACCTGCCCAAAGATGCACACACCACTACTTTGTGTAAGTGTCTGCACACGGACACCTAGCACCATAAGGTGGGGTTTAAAAAAGATACATCTGTGTGGGAATGGAGGCTTTGGGCACGGGTAAAAGGTGATGCTATTGCCACAGACCAAGCTCCACAAAACATCCCAAGTATCATACCTTCTCTGTGCTGACGCTTTCCCAAAATTTCTTAGAAAAAGGCACAATAGTGACCAGGCTTCACAATAATTAAGAAAAAAAGTGTCAGTTTGAAGGGCTGTTCTGAGAGCACCAGACACAGCTTACTGTAACATCTTAGGTTTTAAACTTATGCAAAGGAATCATGGGAATGACACTCTGTTCTTTACAGCAACTCAGAGGCCAAGTATCTTCTAAAGCCTGTACCACTTTGCAAAGTCAATCAACAGGAGGGTGAAGCAGGGAGACCTTTCATGGATTAGCAGTACTGGGAGCTACCTGACGGAGGGAGATGGGCAGACACTTACTTGGCAGTAATTTCTTCATCATATTTGGTTTTCAGGTCAAATAATTCTGTTCGAGTTTTTTCCAGGGCTGAAAGGCAGAGGACATAAAATCATGATATAAGATACTAATTGTTCCTATTAAATCAGAAAGAAAAAAAATCATATTCTCATTTCAAAGGAGGCAAAGATTACAAAAGTATCATAGAATGGAAAAGAAAAATCCCCTTCCACTGCTGCTTCATCTCATCCCATGAGCCTCTAATTACATAAATTTCCTGCTTTTAAATAAATTTCATTATTAAAAAATATTTCCATATATAATGTTTGTGTATATACATTTTATTTTTACCCACTCCCATAAATTAAAAATATATACACATATGTATATTTTTACCCTCCCCACCTCCCCCCCCCCCCACAAACACCACGTCAC
>SJYX01015359.1:446191-496634 GCA_006410675.1 Oreotragus oreotragus
AATACCGAGAGTAAAGAATCTGCCTGCAATGCAGGAGACCAGAGTTTGATCCCTGGGTTGGGAAGATCCCCTGGAGAAGGGAATGGCAATTCACTCCAGTATTCTTTCCTAGAGAATTTCATGGACAGAGGAGCCTGGTGGGAACCAGTCCATGGGGTCACAAAGAGTAGGACATGACTGAGTGAATAACACACAGGCACCCATAAATAGGATAATACAAACATCTGAGATTGACACTTTGTCCTGAGCAGAAGCATAGAAATCTCTCTATGCGGGGGCATGACAATGACAGTAACAATTTAGCTCCTGCACAGGGCTTGCCACGTACCCCGGGCATCAGGATACCTTGAAGGGAAGGTGCTGGGTGAGTAGCTGGGACGTTCCAACTTTAGATAAATACCACCCAGCTGGCCTCCCAAGAGGCAATTACATTCCCATCAATACTGAGACTGTGATTCTTTTTCTATACTCTCACTGACATTGGATATTATCAATTAAAAACAGTTTTTTGACAGTCTGACAGGCAAAACAATCTTTCACTGATTTAATTAGCAATTCCCTGCCTATTCAAAATTAACATTTTTTTTCATATGTGTATTGGCTGTGTGTTTCTTCTGTAAACTGTTTGTTTCCATCTTTAGCTCCTTGTTCTCCTTGACTGTTCATTTATTTTTATTGATTTTCGGGTGATCTTTATATTTTGGGGATCTTATGTGTTTGAATTTGTTGTGATTATTTTCTCCCACTCTGTCATTTTTTTTAAAACCTGGATTATGATGTCTTCTGTTATTTTTCCACATTTAAATTAAATATATAGTCCCTTTTCTCTTTCAGAACAAAAAGAAAAAAAGGCAAAAAGAAGTTTAAATAAAAACCTGAGCATAGATTTCTGGGTACTTTTGCAGTTTTAAAGGTCTGCTATTACTGTTCTCCTTAACTTACAGGGTAGAAATAATGTTTTTTCCATTATTGTTCCAAATGACAAGTTAGCCCTTGACAGTTTGGTAATTTAGACGTGTTTGTTGGAAAAAGAGCAGGAAGAAAGGATGGTTCCTGGCAGTGACGTACATGCAGTTTGCAGCCTCCCACCTTGCCTCGCAGGACTCAGAGTGGGTGACTCATGCAGTCGAGGTGGGAAGGGGCCGCAGTGGGGGAGGTGGGTGGTGTCTGAGGCACACTGGGGTGTGGGCTGGCTCCCTCCCTCCTCCAGGCTCACCACAGGGGTGGGGAGACAGGTGTCAGGGGGACCTGCAGGGACTGGGAGGTGGAGTAAACCTGTTCTGGGTCAGTCTGGCCGGCAGCGGCCTGATGGGCAGGCAGAATAGCACACCTGTTTGCAGAGTCTGGACTTTATGTTCGGCTTCTTCTAGCTTTGAGGTGGTGGACATCTGGGTCTCCTGCAGCTTTCTGAAAAGGAAGAGGAGGAAGCCAGATTGGTCATCTTGTTGAGCACCTCAAATGTCTTGTGGGTTCTGGAACTACGGCTATGAGCTGCCTTTAAATGGCTGGTGGCAGGCATGTGGCCACTGGGTACCACTAGTAACGCCACGAGCCCTGATGCCCTGACCTTTAACCCCCTGACTCTTACCCACACGTCACCCCCCAGGGGAGGTGTACTTCCTGCAGGACCTGATGCAAGGCAACTGATGTAGAAGGTTATCCTAAATGCAGCTTATTCTTGAAATGCCAGTTATTTTAAAAAAAGAAATAGAAGAAAAATCATCATCACGCACTCATTGTTTCCTGAAGTTAGCCCGACAAGAATGATGCATTTACATTTTGCTGACACAATGAAGGAATTTGTTGGAATAAAGGATGTACTGAAGAGATGTGACAGCTGCTCCGTTTCTGTTAGAATGGAATGCGAATGCAACGCTAATACCTAATGGGGACATTCTGAATGTCTGCAGCCACATTCCATGTATTTATATTTCCCAGGATCTCCAGATGAATTCCCTGGTCAATAAATAGCATTCCTTCCTCCTCATCGGCAGAAAAGTCTCTAAAAATAAGTCTATTATTTTTACATCGTTTGAATGTAACACATGCTCTCATGAAGAAGAAACCTGGGAATACGGAAAAGTAGAAATGGCACAGTTAAAAAAAGACATCCAAATTTCCATCATCTGTGGAAAAGTACTGCTTGTATTTGCACCTATTTCAATTATAAAACTAATAAATGCTCTGTGTTGAAAAAAAAAAAACCCACAAGTACTATAAGAGATGGAAGGTAAAATGTCCTTTCTCTATCTTGGCTCTATTTGCACTCCTCAGATAGAGTTCTTTTGTAGCTCTTTAGAATTTTTCTTTATTTACAGAAATACAATGCAATATGTAATGTACTGTAGCATAATATAAATTCAGATGTGATATATTACAATCCATATAAACAGAAAACACTTTCTTTTCACACAAAAGGGATCAGGGCACACGTGCCATCCTGTAGCCAGCTTTTTCACTTATCTCAGTACTGTGGAATAGTCTACTCTAGCATATATAGCTCTTTCCCATTCTTATTAAATAACTGACTCCACTCAGCTTCTCTGGGCATTTAGATGACTTATCAAATTTCTTTCTACTAAACAGTTCTACAGTGATCATCATAGGTATTGTTGCATAATTCTGACAGTGAATTTGTTGAATAAAATTCAAACAGAGGAACTGCAATGATAAAGGGTGTGTGCAATTGTTTTTGTTGTTCTGATAGATATTCAGAAACTTTCCAACAAAAAGAACCTCACCAGTTTAAACTCCTGCCAACAACATTCGAATGTTCTGCTGTGCCAACACTGGATAAAATTAAACTGAGTTTTACTGTGGAATAAAGCCGAAAATTTCTCTTCGTATGAACTGTCTGTTCCTCTCCTCTGCCCATTTTTTGTAGTGCTGACTTTTTCTTATGAACTTGTAAGAGCTCTTTGTTTGTAAGGAAAATTAGCCCTTTCTTTTATGTGGTGCAATATTCTTCCTAGTTTTTTGATGGTATAAAAATGTTATTCATCTTTATTTGTTTTTAAAAGTCTGTATGAAATTTTAGGCAGTCATATTTATATAAATTTTCTTTTATGCTTAGAAAGATTTCTCCATTCCAAAATCATTAAAAACAAAGTAAATGCCCATGTTTTCTTCCCTTATGTATATGATTTAATTACTGACATTTAAACCCTAATCTATTTCAATTTTTTGGTAAAGAATGAGATAAAGATCTAGCATTATCCCCCTCCCCACAGTGGTCAACTATTTGTATCTTTCAATATAATCAATCTTTTAACCTAATTTGAAAAATCAACCTAATAATATTAAATTTCTATAGGAATTTATTGTAACACTTCTGTAATGCATGACTTTGCTCTGTGCAGATGTAACCACATTGTTTATAATTCTGTACTATGCATTTTTCACTTCATATTATGCCGGGTACATTTCTGGGGTTACTGCAAATTCAACAAAACTATCTCTTATGTATCCATTTCTTGTTGGCAGGGCATTTCAATGACTTGCATGTCCCCTGTCCCCCAATTTTCAGTAATATGGTGAGAAATCTCTTTGGGCATAAAGTACTTTCCGAGGAGAAATATTTAGCAGCAGTTCCACTTCTGCTGGGTCAAAAGTCCGCTCGTCCTTCTGAGCCCTGACTTTGTGGAGCTCTCCCAGCAGTAAGGGTGCGGTGTTCCTTGCAGAGCTGGGCTTGACCTGAGAGACTGGCTTTGGTCCTGCAGTAAGGACCTTAGGAGGCCAGGGTGCAGTGGTGGGTTTGGCTCCGACCCCACCTCTGGGTTGCCTGGGTGGGAGAGTGGGGGCAGGTCCCTAACCTGAGGCCTGGTCTCTCCACCTGAAAAATGAGACCGTTGGCTTGGCAGCTGTCCTGGACACTAGGTGAGATGATGCCCCAGGAGGGCCTGGCAGTGAGTACAACAGGGATTCTTCCTCTTTTCTAAATGAAGCCAGCTTCACGGTGCCCCAGAGAGGCCTTGCTGATGCCCGGGAGCTCCACCGGCCCGCCTCAGGAAGTCTGAGCAGCTGCTTCCAAGTCCATGGGAAATAGCCACAGGACGCCATCATGGGCCTGCCTCTCACTTGTAACCAGACATGTAGTGCCTCTCATTAACGGTCTCATGATTCTCCACGGCAGGCTGAAATTTTTACATCTTGGCTTCACCAGAGTTCTGAGAGCCTGACTTGTGCAATTTGAATTGGTGACTTCAACAGTCCTTATGGTTTTCACAGGAAATCTAACTTTCATTAAGTCGTCACACTAGCTGAAAACCCAACTCGTTATTTGTGGCAAAGTTTTGGGTGAAGCAGGCCAGTGGAAACCTAACACTCACACCCCCGAGATGGTGCATGAACACATTTTACTGATACCAGTGCCAACAAACCAAGACAGTGTGCGTGTGTGTGAGAGACAGACAGAGGCAGAGGGAGCTGTTAAATACAAACATTCCACTGAAGAAGGCAGCGGGAGCCTAGGGTCGCCCAGGGCTTCCTAGAGAGGACAGGCAGCAGCAGACGGTTCTGCCCCCTGTCATCTCACCTCGGGGACAACCCCTGTGTGTCAACTACACAAGCTTTGTGCTCAAGCTCCGCCTCACGCAACTCCTCAGACACACCCTTGGACCACCAGACACCATTCCCCAATGGGGAGAGACTGGTACACGTCACTCAAGCCCATCTTACAAATTACAGAACAAGGGACACCTATGGTTTTCAAGCAAAACTGTGCCTTAGAGCAGGGACCCCCAAGCTCCAGGATCTAACGCCCGATGATCTGAGGTAGAGCCGATTCAATAATAGGAGAAATAAAGTGCACACAGTAAGTGGAATGTGCTTGAATCATCTTGAAACCATCCGATCTTCACCTCCCTAATTCTGTGGAAAACCTATCTTCCACAAAACCGGTCTCTGGTGCCAAAAAGGTTGGAGGCTACTGCTTTAGAGCCCCTAGGATTCTGGTTTCCAACCTGGGCTTATTTCACAGGATTGCTTTAAAAAAACAAACAAACAAAAAAACAAACAAACAAACTTGTGATATAAACGAGTAAAACCTTACATTGGCACATGGGTGCCTGCAGACCCCAAAACATGCTCACCTCTCCTTTTCTGCAAAATCATTTTGTAACTTTTGTTCCTTTTCGAGAGCTATGGTCTCAGCCTGGTTCTTCAGAGTCTGTTCATATTCTCGGATTTTCTCTTTAAGTGCTTTTATCGTAACATCTGCAGAAGGGGCAGAAAAAAAAACACTCCAGTAAGAGAAGCATGGTTCCACACAGCTATATATGCTAGGCTTTCGTAACCTAGGAGGATCGGTGTGTTTTAAACTTTAGCTCTTCAACTCTGACACAAAATCAATGGTTACGAGTCCCTTCGGAGACCTTTTACTCCCTAAATGTTAAATTGAACTTTAAACATTTAGGCTGAGGAGGATCAATGGATTTTGCTGGGAAGAACTATGTCTCTCTAATACAACTTAAGAAAAAGAAGAGGGGGAAATCAATGCTAAAATATAATATCATCTTATTGATGAATCTGAAATTAGTCTTCTACTGAGGGAAGATTAATAACGTTTTAGTGTAGGTTTAAGTACTTTCTTACAAAGAAAACAGTTCATAATTGTGTGCACATTTTGGAAGAAGCCTGCAGACCTCCCTGGCTGTAGGCTGCAGCCCTGCTGTTTCACAAGTGGGGGACACACAGTGCACTAAGTGGGTCTGAAGCACGTCTCCTTGGCTGGAAGGGACCATCTCTGGGGCTTGGGCGCCGAGAGCAGCCTCCTCCCTGGCCAGAGTCCGGCAGACCTGGGCTGCGTAGATGACTTAGGGCGCAGATGACTTAGGGCGCAGGGGAGCCACGTTGGAGGAAGGCTGTGTGCCAGGCGGCGGTGCTGCGAGATGAAGCCCCGTGGTATATGGTGCTCAGGACTCGGGGCCTCTTGGGTGGCAGGGCCCCCCAGAAAGCCTGGGCTCCCCTCTCTACCAAGTTTGTGTTTATGGGCCCAAAATGGGAACACAAGAGCAGATGCAACGAACAGGGCAGGGTCCTAACTCAGACCCATTGGTGGCTAGGGCAGCATTGCTCTGCCTCGACATGGACACCTCCACCCCGCTATGGGGGCTGGCCAGCCCCCAGCCAAGTACTGCAGCCCCAGCTCCAAGGTGAGCAAAGCCCTTGAGGGACTACACTTGCTCAGATGAGGATACATCAAATAGGAGGCAGGACTGAGTGCCTTGATGGTCCCAGTACCCGACATGGTGGGCGCTCAGTGGGCTGAGTAGGGTGAGGCCATGAAGGGGCTGCAACAACAGGGCCCCAGGCTCACGTGACAAGGTTGCCTGCCAGGTCTCTGCTCATGTAAGTGCTTGGACTGGTGGCCTTGGTCCCTTTGGGCTGTAACTCACGTTGGCTTCCACTCCCTGAGCTGCACGGACATGCTGGCCCAGGCAGGAGCTTGACAGCCGGGTGTTTATGCCCACGTGGCTTATGGAGAAAAGCTAGAGGCTCTTTTGTTAAAATAAGAAACTGGTGCTTTTCTTTAAATGGAACCAGGGGGATCTCCTCGGAGGAGGAGAGAGGGAATTAGGACCAATGATCCTGGCAAGGCATCTGAGAGATGAACAGGGGGCTTCCTACCTCTTGGGCTGAGTGTTTGAGGCTTGGAAGAAATGCCCTGTAAGCACAACGGTTAGTGATACACGAGCAAAGGGGCGCAGGCTGGGTGGGAGTGGAACGCGTCCAGAACAGACACATGACAGGTCACCTCTGGAAACACCTGCATATTCTCTTTAGTCGACAGTCTACAGGCTATAAACATGTGGCATCTCTGCTTTGAACAATGGGTTGGAGACATCTGGGCAGCCCCTGACCCATCTACGCTCCTTCCACGGGAGATTGGGGTACTAGCTAGGAGCTCCACTCTGTCTGACGGGGTCTCTTCACCACCCCCACCCCAGGGGGATTGCTTGGTAAGTCAGGGGTGACTTGCCCTGGAGCCTCTGTCCCTCCTCTGCCACCTGGGCCCGGGGCCGGGACATTGCGCTGGGTGTGTCCCAGCTGTGCCCCTCCGTGGGAGTGGAGTGGGGTGGGAGTGAGGGGCGGTTAGGTTAGGGGGAGGGCAGAGCGAGCAATGTGGAGGCGCAGAGGACACTCAAGAGCTCTGCTCCCACTGCAAAGTGGTGGCAGCCAAGGGACCCCGGCCCGGTCTGCCGGCCTCGGAGCCTTTGCTCTTAAGGCACGGGCTCTGCCTTTCTGTTTTTTTGGCTGCGCTCAGGGCTTGTGGGATCTTAGTTTCCCGACCAGGGATTGAACCCGTGCCCTCTGCAATGGAAGCGTGGAGTCCTAACCACTGGACTGCCAGGGAAGACCCTTGGGCTCTGCATTTCATTTGAAAATGCCCATCAGGTGAGACTTCTGGGGGAAGTGATGGCCTCACACTGGGCAACTGGCCCCTGGGGTGGGGTGGGTGATGAGGCAGGTGGAGAGGGGGTGCACGCCTTCCACTAGAAACAATCATACTGAAGGAAACCCAGGTGGTGGATCTGTCCAAATAAGATGGCAGGGGTCGCTGGAAGGAAACAACAAGCACCCACCCCCCTCCTGCTTCGGGTTGGTGCTGCAGAAACACTAGAACCAGAATTTCTGGGTTCTCTTTCCCCTGAACGTGGGTGATTCTGACCAGAACCGGGAGGAAGCATTCTTTCACTGGATGCCCCCCACCTCCTAAGTCCACACCTCGCTCCCCAGCAGGACCAAGCTGTCCCTCCAGTCCACAGCCTCTCTGCTCCCTGTGGGCCCAGAACGAGGGGGTGGCCCCCAAGGAAGGGGCCTTCAGGCTTGTTGCCTCACTGTCCAGGACCTTCCTGACTCTTCCTGGGTCCTTTCTGTGGACGATCCCTCCTCATCAGCCTGGGTCCAAAGGTCTTAGAACCCAAGGATGCTTTTAATTTTAAAATTGTTCTTAAAAGAGCCTTTCTTTCTTTTTTAAAAAAGATTTCTCTTGATGTGGACCATTTTTAAAGTCTTTATTGAATTTGTTACAGTATCATTTCTGTTTTATGTTTTGGCCGTGAGGCAGGTGAGATCTTAGCTCTCCTACCAGGGAGCGAATGCACATCTTTTGCATTGGGAGGCAAAGTCTCAACCACTGGGACTGCCAAGGGAAGTCCTCCAAGGATATTTTTAAAAATTGTCATCAAGTAATTCCTTCTGCAGCCCTCAGGGGAAGTCCCTCAAGCAGGTTGCTCTCTTTTCTGTCACCTTCTTCACCCATACCCCAAACAAAACCAAAGAGGCCCATTTCCACTTGGACTTGGCTCAGAGACCTGCCGCGGCTGTCACATGGGGCAGCGGCTTTTCTCTGAGACAAGGAAGCCTGACTGGGACATGTCTGCATCTTAGGTGTAGGAGAGAGTTCTCTGGTATTCCTTGGCAAGAAAAGCCAGGCAACCTTTGCCCTCTCTCCTTGTTGACAGCTGGACAACCACACCAAGAGGCTGTTTTGTTTTCCTCCTTTAGATTCGTCATGAACAGGTGACGCTGACGAGGACATGGGGGTTCTTAAGTGTGGGGACGTGGAGCTTTTGTCTAAAGCCTTAATGTATCGGCAGCAATTATTAAACCACTTACTGGATGTGGCCCTTTGATCATAAGCTGGCTATCTGACAGGTGACACCCGCAGGCAACACATCCGTCTTTTAAAGGCAGACCCTATCACACGATGACTCAGGAAGAATTTTTAAAGACTCCTGATCGGTCCCATCTGGGAGGCAATAAAATCATATGTGGTCATAGTGTGGAGGAAAAGTTTTCCTTCTCAATAGCTAAGTGTTATTATTATCTCTCTGTAATGACTCAGATTCTTACCCTGCCTGGACTCTATGACATAGGTGACAATCAGAGCTAGTCCCAACAGCATGGGTAAAGCAATTAAAAAAAAAAAAAAAAAAGAAAGAAAAGAAAAAAAGGAACAGAAGAAAAAAGAAAGAAGAAAAGGAAAAGTAAGGAACAAATACATCTTCCACCAACCTTGATTTTTCACTTCAGCGAATTCCTTGTTGTATTCTTCGAGAGTTTCCCTAAGTTTTTGGTTCTCCGTCTCAATGTCGTGCAGGCGCTGCACTTTGAGCTGGAGCTGCTGCCCAAGGTCCAGCGCGGGAACGGGGTCTGCAAGAGAGGGACACACGGGTCACCCTCTTCTGGACACGCTTGAGCCACGCCTGCAGAGGCTCAGAGCAGGTCACCCGGCTCCCAGGCTGTCAGCTTCCTGGGGCCCCACTGGGTGGACAGGGTTCATCTCTGCAGCCACTAAGGGATGTATAGGTAGAATCCAGTGCTTGGGAATGGGGTGAGATTGACCGTGGACTCCCTGGGAGCTGCTCACTGCCCTGGCTTGGTGTGACACTTGAAGATCTTTCATTCCCTGATCTGCTAGGAAGAGAGAGAGATATACATGGTGGCTGGCGGGGCGGGCAGGGGCAGTGGGGGAGCCCGGAAAAATCTCCCAGCACCCGTTCAGAGAAGGCACCGAAAGCCTCAGGTTTCTAATA
Source organism: Oreotragus oreotragus (assembly GCA_006410675.1). Lineage (NCBI taxonomy): Eukaryota > Metazoa > Chordata > Mammalia > Artiodactyla > Bovidae > Oreotragus > Oreotragus oreotragus. The sequence goes on from SJYX01015359.1 coordinate 455,731, forward strand.
ATTCTTGTGAAGCTGGAAATGAGAGCTGCTGCCTGGAGAGCGTTTGCTCATCACAGAACACTTTTTACAGACATTTTCTCATTTGAGCCCTAGGACAATCCTGGGAGAAAGATGTGTGACATGTATCTCGTTCTTTTCGCAGAAGTTGGAACTAAAGCTCAGGGAGGCAGGGTGATGCATCCAGTTTCCAGTTGGTTAGTGGGCAGAGGGCTTTCCCTGGTGGCTCAGTGGTAAAGAATCTGCCTGCCAATGCAGGAGACCTGGGTTTGATCCCTGGGTTGGGAAGATCCTCTGGAGAAGGAAATGGCAACCCATTCCAGAATTCTTGTCTGGGAAATGCCTTGGACAGAGAAGTCTGGGGGGTTGTAGTCCGTGGGGCTGCAAAGAGTCAGAATGACTTAGCAACAACAACAAGGGGCTGAGAGAACTCAGACCTAGATCTGTGAGACCAGTGATCGTCCTTGCAACAAGGAAGGTCCCCTGAGGGGGGCTCCTGTAAGATGATCCCCTCTTCAGGACAGGACCACTTTCTGTCATGGCATCCTTTAACTGATGAAGCATGCTCAGCAGTCAGGATTTACTAGCTGGTGATCTGGAGACAGGAGAACCCCGAGTTTCTGCTCATGGTGGCTGAGCCTTTTGCGAGGCTTCCCTGGTGACCAAGCATGGTGACCTGTACTGGGCCACTGAGCCAGCCAGCCAGGAGGCCACTACACTGCTAGTTATAGTACAAACAGCAGGAGAATGGAGAGCTAAGCCAGGTACGAGAGGCCTTTAGACAATTCAGTGTGCTATCCACCATCATATTCCCTACAAAAAAACTGATTAGGTGAACTACTGACTGAAACCACCCATCCTGGCCCAGGCATGATAGTAACCACTTGACACGAATAATCTTACAACAGAAGGTCCTGATAAGAAGCTGACAAGCTACCACCAACTGGAAGAATTCAGGAAGGGTCAAAAGGAGAGGGGAGACGCCAGTCCATACGTCCTACCAACCTCCCAGAATCTTCGTAAGAATCCATCTTGGCAGAGCGAAGTGTGCACCACCGGGAAGGATGCTGAATTGGGATGATTGGCCAGAAACCTGGGAATGAACCCCCTCACCATAAAGCCTGAGGCTGCGAGCCACGCGGCAGAGCAGTTCTCCTCGGCTCTCTACCCTGGCGCTCTCTTCCTGGGTGTCCCGTCCCAATGAAGCCTCTTGCTTTGTCAGCCTCTGTGTCTCCTAGGAAAATTCATTTCCGAGTGTTAGACAAGAGCCCACTCTCGGGCCCTGGAACGGGTTCCAATTCCTGCAACGGATTTGGACCTAAAATTGGACACTGTGGACACAGAAATTTACGGTACTAGTGAGGCCTTTGCCTTTACCATTAATTTAGCACAAAATGGAGAAATATTAAATGTTCTTCTGGCATCAACTGGGTCTTTATTTTTATTTCTGCTGCACTTATAATCCACCTGCTGGGCCCCAGTGGGGCACTTCCTCTAGGACTCTCGGGCCCCATTAGAGCAGAAGCATACCCGAGTCTGCTGGGCTTAGAAGAGATTACGGAAGATATTTCTGGTATGGACGCCAGCATCACTTGTGAGATGGCTGCAAAGATTTAGTCTCTGGGTGAGGAATGCTAAACACCGAGCCCAGTGGATCAACAAGGGTATATATTCAAGCGCTCACTTAATTTTCAAATACCAGTGCCATTAATTTTTCAGACCACCCCTGGTTCCTGGAAGGGAGGGCTCGGCCTACCACGCCTCAGTTGGCACAGCCACCAGGAGCCAGGAGCGCTCTGAGATGCCAATGTCTTCGTGGGGTTTACAAAACTCAGGCCCCAGGGCTCGTTCAGTACAGCATCCAACACTGTCCATCACGTGAAGTCCCAGTAGCTGGGCACTGATTCTGTGCGTATATACAGCTTATGACTACATCACTGCTTTCTCATTTGTGGCCTCTCATGATTATTTTTATCAGCATTAAAATATTTATATTAAATTAGATCTCAAAAGCTATTTCAGGGATATGGTTCCTTGTAAGTAGGAGTGGTAATAATACTATAGAATGAACATCCTCAGAACATTTCAGGTGCATTTTTTTTATTTTTAAATTTCAATATCTTCCCTGGACACCTTCCCATGCCCTTCTCCTCTCCCACCATGGTCTCATGCTGGGCAAATGGCCTGAAGGAGACAAAGTAGCATGCCCTTGGCTCCCTCCACGTACGATGACAACTTGAACTTGAAACAGAGATCAGGGAAGAACTGAGGAGAAGGAGAACCACTGTGCTTCTACAGAATTCTATGAACGTCAACTCCTGTAGGTTTCCCGGCACAACTGCCAGTCCAAATTACATTTTTAAAGAGCTAAGCCAGTACACTGCCCTCCATCCCCAAAATTTCTGTTGACAACTCTTCCAGTCCGTTCCTTTTAAGAGGCCAGGACCCACTGTATCTGCTTCGAATAAAAAAATAGTTTCCCTCGTTTGATTCAGCAAGGAATTCAGTGACATATAAAAATAGCATGCACATTGTCAACTGAATGGTAACTAGGACCTTTAGACAAAATTTCAAAGCATTATATTGTAAATGAAAATTCTAGCATGCTCATAATTATTCATTATGGCATGTATATTTAATTTAACACGATTAAAGGTTAACGCCTAAGTAGCAAAACTGGTCAAAGAATAAAGAATGAACTGGATTCAAACATCTCTATGCATTAAACTTCAAACTTTACTACAGTACAGTTGAATGACTCAACGCCTACAGCATTTGAATATTGTTTTGGATTATGTAAAAGGCATTGCTAAAGTACCTCTTAGGCTTAATTTTTATTACTTGTATTAAAGGAACAGCTAATTACCACATGACAATATAATGACTCTAGCATGTTTGGGCTAGAGACCAAAACAATGAATTTCGGCATGCCAAACCCCAGCCTGCATGTTAATCTAGGGGAAATCATAGCTTTTTGTCTCGTTAATGATTTCCAATGCCATTTAAACCCCACACAAGTATTGTTAGGTCTTATTCTGAACGTCACAAACCGCCTGTCTCAGCAGCCCCATTAGGGAATTGCCTGGGGGAGGTGAGAGCACACAGCCATTCGTGGAACAGGAACACACGAAACCCCTGCTACCTCCTAGTCGACGCGCTTTACTGCCACTGCCATGCTCCTGACGTGAGAAACTTGCAAAGTGCTCTACAGCTGCCTCATAGCTCATTCCTGAAACGCTCTGTGAGGCATGTCATAGCTCACTATGCAACACAGGACTCAAACAACGCAGTTATAACAAACAACAAGACCGTCGCCTGCACGTATTCAGCACCTTCGCCTAAGTACATGGAACATTATCTTGTTAATTCTAGCCGTCACAGCCAGAGGTCGGTGGGGAGGGGGCCCTGCAGCATGTCAGGCGCTGGCGTCTCACCCAGGGAACACGGGGAGGGGAGAAGTCGGCCAGGCAAACAGGTATGCAAAAGTCTAATTAAGATTTCTGCTTCCTGGACCAGCAGCCGACTAAATTATACTGTCTCTTCAAGTACTAATATAACAAGTCTGTCCTAAGCATCTGTCTGCTCTGGGTAAGACACTGGGGTGGACGTCCAGGTGAATCAGGCAGGCCCAACTTCACAGAGATAAACCATGTTCACAAACAACAAATGTAAAGCAAGAAGGGCCAAATGGAAGACCATTTCCAGATGGAGAAACCGGGAAAAGGAGACCTTTTGTTTTTTTTAAGAGCCAGAGCTGAGACCCGTGGAGACTTTGGGGCAGTAAATTCACATGGAAGAAACAGCACGGAGCTAGAAGCAGGGGAGGGCCAGGCGCAGCCACAGAAACAGCTCAGTCCAACTGCTGGCACCCACGTACATACTCTATGATATCAAGACTGTGCCTGGTGCTGGGGGGACATGACGGTGAACAAGACAAAATGCTTGTTCTCAAAGACTTGACATTCTGCTGAAGACAGGGAGACAGACAGACAGCAAACCAGACAAAACAGGGTGCTTTCAGTACTGCCAAGCGAGAAGATGAGAGGAGACAGGGTGTGGAGAATGGTGAATGGGTCCTGGAGACAGATGGACAGGGAGGGACTCTGAGTGGGTGACCCTGGGGTTGAGATCTGGACGTTGGTAGAGGGAATGGCTGTGCAAGGGTCCAGGGGTGAGCGTGAGGAGGCATATGTAAGGCCTAGAGAGAAGCTGGTGGGGTCTGATGAAAGGAAGGGGAAGTGGCAAAGGACACGTTGCCAGAGGGGAGACCTGAGTGCAAAGATTTAAAGAAAGATATGAGCGAAAAAAGAGAGGGAGGGAGGCAATATGAAGAAGGATCAATCTGAATTTCAGAGCTGAAATTACTGTGTCGGAGAAGCCCTGCTGCACGGCAGGCAGTGTGTCAGTCTCCTGAAAAGAGTGTCTAAAGTGAAGACAGATGGACAGGGAGGGACTCTGAGTGGGTGACCCTGGGGTTGAGATCTGGACGTTGGTAGAGGGAATGGCTGTGCAAGGGTCCAGGGGTGAGCGTGAGGAGGCATATGTAAGGCCTAGAGAGAAGCTGGTGGGGTCTGATAAAAGGAAGGGGAAGTGGCAAAGGACACGTTGCCAGAGGGGAGACCTGAGTGCAAAGATTTAAAGAAAGATATGAGCGAAAAAAGAGAGGGAGGGAGGCAATATGAAGAAGGATCAATCTGAATTTCAGAGCTGAAATTACTGTGTCGGAGAAGCCCTGCTGCACGGCAGGCAGTGTGTCAGTCTCCTGAAAAGAGTGTCTAAAGTGAGCTAAGGGACTGAACTTGGATTCAGTCCTATTGTGACGGACAAAGCCCTCTGAGCCACTGCGGCACGAGAGGGAAACTGCAGTGCCACGGAAGGGTTTGCTGGTTTTCTAGTTGCAAAGTGCTTAAGAGTGTAAAGCTTAAAGACGAGTTATGCAATTTTCTTTTAAAAAGCTAAGTGTTCTAAATGAGCTGCCCTGTTCTGTGATGGCAGATGGCTATCAGTAATATGCTGCCTGGCAGACATTTTAAAAATATATAAACACATAATCTATGTCTTCGAAGTAAATGTGATGTTTTAATACTTAGTGAGGGGAAAAAAACTGCTTCTTGAATGAAACTCATCTACAGTGACAGCATTCTAAAAGCGGATATTTGGAAATGTTCCCATCGTCACATAAACTTATGGGCAAAGACAACACTGTCTACAAAAAAATATCTCAATGCCTCGTATCAAACAAGAGTGAGTAGAGAGAAATGGTTTAGAGTGTGGGCCATACTCTATGCTATTGAATCCCAGTTCTGCCACTTACTGGATGTGCAACCTTAGAGAAGCTGATTAATGTCTCCATATCTTACTGTCTTCATCTATAAATTGGGCATAATAATTGTGCCAATACCATTAAGTTGTTGGAAGGACTGATTACCATAATATGTGTATACACTGGCAGGCTCAGAGTTAATACTCAATAGATGTTACCTATTATCAATTAACTCAAACCTGAAGAAATATTTGTCAAAAGGAGTTTCAAACCCATTTGTTGAAAATATAAAAAATATGATATCTTCTGACTAGTTAGCAAGAAAAATTGAATATCAGGGTAAATAAAAATTTACTAGCTGAACTTCAACTAATATTCTCTTATAACTGGTATGCAGCTTTCAAAGGTAGAAATCATGTTTTTGTAAAGATCGCTAATAATGTACTGCTTTGGTTTGGTTCTATGTATCTTTGTGATTATCTTTTCCAGCCATTTATGGCAGCCATTGAAACCAACAACAAAATGAACAAAACTTGGGAGATTTCCATTGCTGGCTATGACAGATTAACTGGCACCAGACCTGACCTCTGGCCATAAACTGGAATACTAGGCAATCTAAATGAAACCACCATTTACAGATGTTGAACAACCGGCAGAGGAGGATGGTGATCCCTGAGAGAGGGAAACAAGCAAGGTGAGCCCTATGATCACCCTGACTTTCTGCCAGGAAATACTTTCTGGACTGCAGCACAGGCAAGGGGGAAACCCAAGCAGAGCATAATGGTCTTTTGGATTGAGAAGATAGATTTCAGAAGACCAGTAGGCTGAAGTACCTGGAATTTATAGGGCAGAGCACTGGAAAGGAAGGAGATATGCAGAGAAAGAGAGAAATCTGCAGAGGAGTAATCTAAAATCTGTTGCTAAAAGATAAGGTACATATGTACACATCAGATGAAACTCCACAAGGCTGGGCAAAGAACTGCAAAGAAGGTCTAAGTCAACAAATCCTAGAGTTTGCAGAGCGTTAGGAGGCTTTTGAGTTACAACTAGCCTGAGAAGAGAGGCTTGTTGAACAGCCAGGACATTCAGTGGAAGACAGCAAAGGGCCACACCAGAGTGGAGGGCTAAGCTAATCCTAAAGTAAAGGCTAGTTTGGACCTGTCCCCAAAGGCATAAAGCATGTCTCTGAATAACTGAGTTGATCTGCCAGTAATTTAACTGCCTGCCCCAAATATTTCAACACTCTTAAGAAAGACAACAAAATCCAGTTAATAATTAAAATGTCCAACATCCAATCAAAAATTACTAGACATGAAAAGAAGCAGGATAAGGGGAAAAAAATCAGTTAATAAAAACAGAACCAGAAATTATAAGAGATAATGGAAGTAGCTGACAAAGACTTAAACAATTATTATAAGGCATGCTCAAGGATTAAAGAAAAACATGAACAGAACAAGGAGAGGAATAAAAGCTATGAAGAACCAGATGGAATTCTAGAACTTAAAATACAATATCTGAAATGAAAAAAAAAAAAATCCCTATAATGGCTTAAGCACATTAGACACTGCAGAATAAAAAAGATCATAGAACTAATCCAAAGATACAGTCACAGAAACTATCTAAATAGAAGCACAGCAAAGAGATTGAAAAAAAAAAAAAAAAGTTACTAAAACCTCAGCAACTTGTGAAACAATAACAATCTGACATACATGTCCCCAAAAGGGGTGAGGGATGTATTTGAAAGTGGCAAAATTTCCAAAGAAAGCTATAAACCCCAAATCCAAGAAACTCAACAAGATCCAGGCAGAATAAATGCAAAGAACACCAATAGGCAGTCAAATTACTAAAAAGAATAAAAGGAAAATCTTAAAAGTCAGATAAAAGAAGACTCCTGGGAAGACTCAGTAGTGTTGTCAATTTCCCTCAAACTGACCTCTGGATACAGTGGAATCCAGATCAAAATCCTGGCAGGCTTGTTTGTACAAATGGACAAGTCAAGTCTAAAATTTACATAGAAACTCAGTGAACCAAAACAATTTTGGAAAAAACAGACCAAAGGTAAGGACTTATATATAATCTGATTTCAAAATTGACTAAAATGGCACAAGAGTCAAGATATTATGATATTAACATAAAGACAGACATTCAGACCAATGAAATAATAAGCTGGACTTCAGTAAAATAAAAACTTCTGCTCTTTATATGACAAGAAATTGGGAGAAAATATTTGCAGTGAATATATTTGACAGAGGACTTTTGTATCTAGACTATATAAAAGTTAGAATTCAGCAGTAGGCCAAACAATCCAATTTAAAAAATGGGCAGAAGATTTAAACAGATGTCTTAGAAGTGAACTTCTATGAAGGTCCAAAAACGTGAATAAAAATTTAGCATCATTAGCCACTGAGAAAAACACAAGTTAAAATCACAACGAAATATGCTCTACACTCACTAGAATGGAATGTCTAACACCTAAAGCACTGACAACAACAAATGGTGTAGAGGACAGGGATCAACTGGAACCCCCACACGCACTGGGGGGAAGGGGCTAAAATGACACAACTACTTGGAAAAACCATTCGACAGTTTCTTATCAAGCTAAACATGCACCCACCCTATGCCCCAGGAATTCTAGTCCTAGCTATTTATCTAAGAGAAATGAAAACAGACGTCCACATACAGCTGTCTATGAACACTTAGAGCAGGCTTATTCATGAGAGCCACAAACAGTTCAAAAGTCCATGAACAGGTGGATGCGAAGGCAGATTGCTGTACATCCATACAGTGAAACACCACCCCCCAGTAAATGTGGACGAATAGCCCTCAACACACCACACTGAGTGGAGGAAGTCAGATGCATCAGAGTACCTACCCAAGGACCCCATTTATGTGAAACTTCAGAAATGATGAACCTAACCTGGGTTGACAGAAAGCACATCAGAGGTTGCTGGCGTTTGAGATCGTGAGGGAACTTTTGAGGGGTTGTGGATGTTCTGTATCTTGACAATCTGACTGGCCATTGTATCAAATTGTACACAAAACAGGTGTTTTATTGTGTATAGAATATGCCTCCATGAGGTTGACTTTAAAATATATATTTTTTTACTGAGAGCAAAATGTTTCTTTGTACTGCTAATAAAGTGTAAACTTTAAGTCCTTTTGAGTCTTCATCACATCCTTTAAATTCCGCTTTTAGTGCATGACTGGCAATGCATTTCATACCCTGCTGTAATGACACATGTACATCATTTAAATAAATAAATAGTATATATTGGGGGGCACAAATTTGAATTTCTTTACTGTTGGGGGACATGAACAAAAGTAGCTCAGAAAGTCCACTCAGACTGTGGACTTTGTAGAAAGGATGGACAGAGAAGGTGGAGTCAAGGTGGTGAGAAGTAACGGAGGCTTGGATTAGGGGTGGCTGACGGGGTGAGTGGTCAGACTTGGGGTGTATCCTGGAGGCCGGGTCGGCAAGACTCACTGATAGATCAGCTCTAAGGTGTGAGAGAGGGAAAGGAGAACAGGCTGACTCCTGCCTTTGTGGCCAAAGCCACCGTGTGCATGGTGATGTCATCTACCTTCTGGAAGTGGGGAGTGGGGGGCAGGGGGAGATGTCATCTAATTTCCGGTGGGAGGTAGTGCTGTGGGGGCCCAGCTGCTCTCCTGTGGCCACATGGCGTCTGCAAGCCTAACAGAGTCAGAGTCACCCAGGGAGAGTCTGGGGAACCCACACTCCTGCAGAGGAAGAGAGGATCTGAAGAGGAGCATAATGGCGGAGGTGGCTTCTGTGGACACAGTGGACTCTCAGGTGAGAGAGCTGGCCAGTGGAGGGAGATGCCACCCTCCTCTGAGCACATGTGTCTTCTCAGTGAAATACGAGCTGTGTGGAGATCAGGGCTGAAGAAAGGTGTGAAACAGCACCTGTAAGGGGGATGCTGGGAATAAGGGTGGGGCCCGTCTGGGCTGCTCTGACCTTATGCAGATCGACAAGCGTGGTTCTGCAGGGACTTTGGGACACTGGTGTGGACGTCCTGGTCACTGTCACACCAACAGCCCTGAGGCAGGTACGTCCTGGGAGGAGGAAGAGGGCGCTGCAACCACATGTCGGGAGGGGAGCTGTGGGGCTGGGAATCGGGGCTCTGATTCCATCGGGTGGCGGGGTGCTGGGGTGTGTGTGCAGGAGGGCAGCGGAATGCTGGCTGCTTCTGCTGTGAGGGACTGCAAAGACCTGCAAAGACTGACCCCCTGGACCCCAGTCCACCTGTGCACAGAAGAGGGGATGCGGCCCGTGAGCGCCAACCCCGTGACGACATCAGAACGCAGCAGACGCTCCCCTCCACCAGGGCACTCTGGGCTAATGTAATCATACGATTACATAATTAACCCAGCTGTCTCATTAAGAAAATCAACTGGAATTCAGGGCATAATTAGTCATACAGCAATTAGCATGCTGATGAGCAACTGATGAGAAGCTGTCTAGATAGTGCGTGTGCCAGGACCACCCCAGTCACGGCAGAGGGGGGAACACGGCCCCCCCGCCCCCCACCCCCACTGCAAGCCAAGTCACCAAGTCACCACCAGTGAGTTCTCCTGCTGGGCCGGGGGCCAGGGACAGGAGTCCAGACGGAGAACCCTGAAGGTGGGGCGGCAAGTGCCTCGGATGCCCATCTTGTCAGGCTGGCCTTTATTCAGTGCATGTACAGCTGCTTGCTTGGCTTGCAAACATTCCACTCCTCAGGTCCCAAGTTTGTTTCAGGTTGGTCGAGGAGGGTGGAGAGGCGGCCTTCTCTTCCGGCTGCAGTCACCCCAGCACTGGTCAGAGCATGACCACTCCCTGGCCCCTTCGGACCAGCTCTGGTCCTGCAGCCCAGCAGGGGGAATGGGGGCACCTGCAATCCACAGCTTCACTCCATGGCCGAGGCCCCGGCCCTCTCCTGTCCTGTCGTGGAGCCGGTGGTTGATTTTCACGTGTAAATGGAGATGTTTCATTCCCCTGAAAATGTGCAAAGGGGCTCCTGCTATCAGGCTCCGAGGTTAGAGTTCTCTCTGGAGGGACCTGGGCACCCGTGGGCTGCTTGCCAACCCCAGGAGCCTAGAAGACCCGGACTGGAGCAGTCTCCCAGGAGCAGGCTGGGGTGGCCACATACATGGCTTTCAAAAATGCCACCAATATGCATGTCAGTGAAAAGTCTGTATGAGAAGCAAGGGGGTAGTTCTAATAGATCTTAAGACTTTGTTGCTTTTTTTTTTTTGGCCAGGAGTCTTACTATGCATCCTTCATCAGGGGACAGACAGAAGGAAAGAAGACTGAACAGCGATTCCTGGTTTTAACTGATAGCGTGTCTTCACTTAAAACAGCCTGTTGGGCACAAAGGACCGGCTCACTCTGTTATTCTTATGTGCTTGTTTCCTTGCTCACTCGTGTCTGACTCTTTGCCACACTAGGGACTGTAGTCCGCCAGGCTCCTCTGTCCATGGGATTTTCCAGGCAAGAATATGGGAGTGGGTTGCCATTTCCTTCTCCAGGGGATCTTCACGACCCAAGGATTAAATCTGTGATCCAAGGATTGAATCTGTGTGTCCAGTGTCTCCTGCATTGCAAGCAGATTCTTTATCCACTAAGCCATTGAGGAAGCCCTGTTATTCTTACAGAAAAGAATTAAAAAGCAGCTCTCAGTACGGACGATGGTCCTCTTTTACTTCTGGATGCTCAGATGTGAGGCCGATGGGGACCTTCTCCAGCAGAGACGGTTTTCTTAAATCCTGATGGAAACTTCCCGCCGCCCCGAAGCAGCAGCACCCAGGAGCAGGGGCATCTTGGTGTGGGTGCTGCAAACAGAGCAGCCTCCAAAACGGGCTCCCTTCTGCTGGTTCCCTTTCAAGACTTCTGAAAATGAACACTTTCTACTTCTGATTGCAGGCCAGTCATCTGAGGGGAATGAAGTGAGCTGGGCCAGTCAGGAAACACTGTGCGCCAGCAGTTTCCCGAGTCCGTGTTTTATATCACTGGTAATGATAGGAAATGGCCACCTACACCAGTACTCTTGCCTGGAGAATCCCACGGACAGAGAAGCCTGGTGGGCTACAGTCCATGGGGTTGCACAGAGTCGGACATGCCTGAGCACAAGCGTCTCATCATGGGCTCCCTAAGATTTAAATCTTAAAACCAACCCCTCTGGGCACTGCCTTTGTGTTTGAAGGGTTTGGGTCTATAGGGCCTAAACCATGTCTTAGCAAGGAGTGAGAGATGACTCTCTGTTGGTGTTGGGGTTGGGGGGGCCCAGAGAGAACCCAGAAGATGATAAGAAACAGCAAAGACTCTGCCAATGGACTCTACACCCGGGGCAGAGATGTTCTGCAGCACTGCTGCCCAGCTCTCCAACACTTTTCTTTCTAGGAAACTTCTAAAACAACAACAACAACCACCACCTTTGCAGAGATGTTTGTGAGACTGAAAAGGCACAGTTGTGTTTTATACCAATTATTGCTGCTGCTGCTGTCTCTTCAGTTGTGTCCGACTCTGTGTGACCCCATAGACGGCAGCCCACCAGGCTCCCCCGTCCCTGGGATTCTCCAGGCAAGAACACTGGAGTGGGTTGCTATTTCCTTCTCCAATGCATGAAAGTGAAAGTGAAGTCACTCAGTCGTGCCCAATTCTTAGCGACCTCACGGACTGCAGCCTAACAGGCTCCTCCGCCCATGGGATTTTCCAGGCAAGAGTACTGGAGTGGGTTGCCATTGCCTTCTCCGTACCAATTGTTAAGTGTGGACAAATACTCCACCCATTACTGCTTACGTTCTTATCTGGTTAACCCGCTACTAAGGGCTATTCAGCAACTGAGATTGAGAGTTGAATATTTTACAAATGGATGCTCCCACCCCGCTCCCCACCCTCTACCCCGATTGTAGAGACAGAGACGAGCTCATCATAAAGAATCTAAAAAGTATCAAGAAGCAAGAGCAAAGTCACCCACGGGCGGTTAATTCCTGGCTGATTATGCATACCATGGTAACTCTGCTCAGAACACAGTAAAAATTTCAGTTATGCAAGGGCCTTTAAGAGGAGGTCATTCCAGAATTTTCCCAGCTATCTGAGAGGGTCACACTTTAACAGTGGAGACATTTACTTCTTCTTCCATTACAGCGAGGGAAGGAGGCTGCCTACTTCACTGGCTTTAACTGTGGGATATTCTCTCAAAGACGCTCCGCAGTCTCGCACCACCTGAGGGAGGGCAGGTCTCAGCCTCATTTGCATCTTGGGTGGGTGGTGCCGGGCCTGGCACGTGGCTGCCAGAGATGTAGGCAGAAGGAGTGTGTAAGTATGACTTTGGGACAGCACACCTTGAACTTTTTCTTGCACTGCTGGGGCCAGTGTGGTTGACAGTCGCTGACCTCTGCTCTCACCCACAAACCTAGATTCCAGTGCACAAGGACGCTAGCCTCCCAGGCAGGGTGTCTGCTGCTGAGGACTCCCCGACCTGGGGCCTTGCCGGGTGTCCTCTCAAGTCACGCTGCTGGCAGAGGCTATGATTCTTTTTCCTCACGCCAGTGGCCATTAGCAAGTTAACATAAATCCCTATCAGAGGTTATTAAAATAAAAAATTTTAAATATTTGCAAGTGTAAGCTATTTGTACATTGATCATATAAACGATGATATAAAATCTGTGATAAGAGTCACAGATGAAGCCATTTAGGCTGATGATGTAAAACTATGACTTTGTGAATCTAAATATAAAACTCCTACTGCCATGACGTTGACAAGAAAGGCAAAGGCCACAGTCAACTAGAATAATAATGAGGAACAATAAGAGAATTGGCGACTGGAGGCTAACTTGGCACACTTTTCGCTGGTCTTCCTTTTAATTTTGTCAACCAGATAGAACCACATAAACAGTACTGTCATTCAGAGATGGATGAAGTAACACTGCATGAAGTGGGTCCTGGGCGAGAGCCAGCCGAGCAGCTTTCCTCCACTGTCCATTCCTCTCCAGGTCCACCCCCGCCAGGAGAAACCCAGTGACCTCACCTCTCCCTTCCCATATCACCTGGGATCCCTTTCTGATCTGCTTCCACACTGCAGTCAGGTTGACTTTTTCGTTGTGCAAATCTGGTCACGTCATTTCCCTGTTTAAAATCCATCAGTGGTCTGTCTATGAGACAAAGTCCAGAACCCTTCGTCTACTCCAGCGGCCTGGGCCCCTCCCTCCTGAGTCTTCATTTCCTGACTCAGCTGGATGACGAGCAGGGCTCTTAGACTACTGATGGTGTCCTGGTGTGGATGATGTGGCACGTGGCCGCTCTCATCACCTCCCTCTCCCACTCCTGCTCCCTGGGGCTCATTGCCTCCTCTGACCCTGCCCTGTCCTTCCCCATCTACACTCTCCTGCCCAGGGGGCTCTGCCTTCAGAGTACTGCTCACACCTAAAATTCACTAATGATCTGTGTGATGACTTATGGATGCCCACATTCCCACCAGACTCTCGAGTCCACAAGAACAGGAAGCTGTTTGTCGCACCTGCTCCCTGCTCCATCCCTGGTACTCAGCACCGTGCCAGGGGACAGCATCCTCAGTGCTGACGGGGCTGTGGGGCTGCTCCATGGAGCCAAGGGACACAGCAGGGGGGAAAGATAGCATACATTGGCCACAGTAGCAGGATGTTTCTGATAATAACCTCAAAACTGACGAAGGAATGAGGCACATCTGGTGACAAGTGAGAAGGAAGGTAAACATGAGCTCTTAATGATGGCAACTGTTCAGGGGACACACCAGGACAATCATGGATTTAAATGTTTACTCAGTGTCTTTGATCTAAAGGAGGTTTTTGGAAGGAGAAATAGCACTACTTGGGAATTTGGATGTGGAAGCTGAGAAGAGGCAGGAGCTTGGTGACCCCAATGCTTCTTTTGAACAACAGAGCTGCACTACTGGGGGAGGGAAAGGGCTGCGGCAGCGGGGGTCCCCTGCTCCATGCGTGAGGCTGGGTGTGTCTAGCTTGGGACGCCAGCCGGATAGCTACTTAACCCAACACGTTCTGGACGTTAGTACCAGCCACAGAAACCCAAGGCCTCTGAAGTGCATGTGCTGGTTTGATGAACCCTGAGTGCTAAGTGTCTTCTTGATGCTAAGCAGTCATCTAGAGCACAGGCTCAGTAGTTGTGATGCACAGGCTTAGTTGCCCTGAGGCATGTGAGATCTTCCTTGTACTAAGTCACTTCAGTCATGCCTTGCTCTTGGTGGCCCCATGAACTATAGCCCGCCAGGCTCCTCTGTCCATGGGATTTTCGCAGGCGAAGATACCAGAGTGGGTTGCCATTCCCTCCTCCAAGAGATCTTCCTGACCCAGGGATTGAACCCATATCTCTTACAGGTTCTGCACTGGCAGGCAGGTTCTTTACCACTAGCACAACCTGGGAAGAGGGATCAAACCCATGTCCCCTGCATTGGCAAGCAGATTCTTAACCACTGGACCACCAGGGAAATCCAAGTTGTTTCTTGAAACCAGAACTTAACACACCCCACCTATGTTTCTGGATTTGGCTGGATTGAAGCCTGGAGCCCACAGACAGTTAAGGCCCTCTGACTCTCCCCATTTATGTGACTGACCGTCAATAAATGCGCTGCTATTGACCAGGCCCTTCCTGTAAGCCTCAGCCACACTATTACTTCATCTGAGCGATAAGCAGACTTCAAAACACAGGTTGGGAGTGCCAAGCTTCATTCCTGCTTTTCAAGTACTTGTTAGAAGTGTCAGACCACAGCATTTGTAAGAAAGAAGTACCTGGGAGGCAGGTAAAACGTGATCTACATGGCATGCAAATATACTCTGATGAACTCTTATTATTATAGAAAACATCAAATGTTATTTGCTCACACCACCTGAAATTAAAACTGCCAGCCAAAAAAGGATGATTATGAAGCGTATCACCAATACAAGGAACATGATGATGGAATAACATTAAGTGGAAAAAGCAGAATATAACTATATACTCATGATCAAAGTTTCATAAAAATTATATATGTATACGAATAAGGACTGCTCAGGTTGGGGTCACACAGAGTCAGACACGACTGAAGTGACTTAGCAGCAGCAGCAGCAGCAGGTAAAGAGGCGTGCTGATGAGAAGAGTGGTCTCTTCTCTATCGATAGGCAGTGAAGATGGAAAGTAACTGCAGACAAAGAAACCCAACGACTTGTTCAAGTGGCTCCCAGTGGAGAAACCTCACTAAGGGAGGACCCGGGGACGAGCTGGACTTCTTTTAAAAAAAGAGTGTAGGTTATTTAGAAAACAAGAGCTGTGTGTTCTCTGGGTCTCTGGCAAAAGGCAAAATAAGCTGGCCCCCTTTCAACTAAGTCTACAGAACTAGCACTGGCACAAGAAAACGCAAGCAGGTCCCCCAAGCTGCTGATGCCTGAGAAGGACAGCACAGATGACTCCTTTACCGTGGAAGAGGCTTCACATGAGCCTCAGTCAGTGTTCAGGAAACCCTAGGTGGGTACAACCAAACGGCTAGAATTTGGAACTAAGAGCTGGATAAACTGCTGAGATAGCAAAAGGGATAGAACAAAGGCAATCCCTCTCCATCACTAGGCTGTCTCCCCACCTTATTCCATTTTATAGACGGGAAAACAGGTTCACAGAGGAACAGGGATGTGGTCAAGAACTCACAACGAGACCCCGGCATCTGGATCTCCCTGCTCCTTGTCCGGAGTGTCTAAGTGTGTTCTCCTGCTCCTAGTTTGGTGTGGCCTCTGGCTCCCAGAGGGGACACAAAGCCCTCAGTGGACTTGAATTAGAATACAATACAGGTACAAAGGAGACTTGTTTCTGCTTTGCTTTGTTAAGGCAGTTCTAGCTGTGTTGGTGATGCACACAGGATTCCTAATGAGGGCAAGCTTGCAGCTCTAGTGGGCGGGGTGGGGAGGGTGGTGGTAATCTGATTTCCTTGGTCAGCAGAGGACGGCATTTGAGTGGCTCATTTTCTGATCTGAGTCTTTTCAGGACTGGGTTGGGACCTGTGATTGTGTCTGTCACCTCCCCATGGATTGAGTGGGCCACCTGGGGACAGAGGGTTGATGGGACCAGTGGGGGCTCTAAATTCCATCTTGCTTTCCTAAAATAAGGAATGAGGAGCCATTATTTCTCTGAATGCCGTAGCAAGTATTATTACAGTTGTAGCTCTTTATTGCCTTCAAAAGAAGAAACATCTCCTACACATTGTAGTTAGATGGGTTACCACCTGCCCTTTGATATGAAGTGAAAGACTTGGCCAGAGGTCACTGATTCCCTGGATGACCTGGGAGAGGAGCGAGGCATGCGAGGTGCCCTATCGAAGCCATTCCTGAACACGGAATTGGTCAGGCCAGAACTGTGAACACCCAGGGCATCTGCATAGTGCACACACATGTTCTGTTTCTTCTCTGTGAAACGTGCAGCATTTTAAACCAAAGCTAAACGTGGCAGCTCCATCAGAAACCCACCGACTCACCAGACACAATGCCCATGGATGGGCTGCAAGTGCTGGGCTTACCTGGAACATCAATCAATCTCTTGTAGACATTCAAGAAGGCTGCCTCAGCTTCTTTGCTTCTTTTACTCAGTGCATCAATCTGAAAGGAAATGGGAGGAAGACAAGAAGAACAAAGAGCTCAAAATTTGTCAAGAGGTGATTTAATAATCGACTTCCCTGGTGGCTCAGATGGTAAAGCGTCTGCCTACAATGCGGGAGACCTGGGTTCAATCCCTGGGTTGGTAAGATCCCCTGGAGGAGGAAATGGCAACCCACTCCAGTATTCTTGCCTGGAAAATCCCACGGACAGAGGAACCTGGTAGGCTACAGTTCATGGGGTCGCAAAGAGTCAGACACGACTGAGTGACATCTGAGCAGAGTTCTCAAGAGCAGCTCGCCAGGTGGAGAGGTGACACGAAAGGGGAGGAACACATTCAGACACCAAGGTTCTGAAACCTGCGGGCCCTCAGGTCCTCTCGAAGAATTTTCTGAAAACCAAAGACCCTCCTCCTAGAAACACACACACACACACACATGGTTACACGCTCTATTAGAGGACACTCATGTGTCCACCTGTATTCTGTCCATAGAATCCAGATGAAGAAACTCGGATGGGGCTATAACACCCAAGGGAATGTGGGGTGAGGCTGCTGGGGGCAGAGTTCACGGATACATGGGTGTGAGACTGGCTAGGTGAGGGGGTCGGTGCACTCTCTGGACCTGAGTCAGAGTGGAAGGAGGCCAGGAGGGACAGGAAGGAGGCGACCTTTCCCACCAGGTTGCTGCCTCTGCCCCGGTGAGAACGTGCAGGGCAGCGGCAGTGGGGACTGCGGGAAAGAGGCCGAGCAGAGAGCCCAGGTCCAGCTGAGCTAACGTGAGACTCAGAGAATCCAGAAGTGTTAAGGACAGTGTCTGAGTTTCAAGCTTAGGTGACAATGAGTTCCTGCCTCAGTGTGTCTCATGAACCAACCCAGCTGAGCTGGTTTCCCTCTGGTGAAAAGTCTATTCATCAGAGAACAGTGATGCGTCCCCAGCACGCCGGACACACATCCACAGAGGCTCCAGCGGCTGGCTGGACTCAGTACGTATTTTGCTCCCCAAACACATTCGCTCAGACAGCAGATCACTTTTTACCCCTGAAGTGTGCAAGATGCTACACGCACGGAGTTCACGCTGGCTCAGGAGAAGGACACTAAATTATATATTCCCCTGTCCCCTCACAGAATTATACTCTGTCTCCAACATTATTAAAGAGGCAAAGGATGTGGCGTAATTACAGGGCCTCTCACCTGAGCCAACCAACAATTTGTTAAGGGCTGACAGAGGTCACCTGATTAAAGACCCTGGGGAAGACCCTGGGGAGGGGGGCACAAGGTGTGTGGGAGAGGGAGCAGGGCAGGTCTCGGGGAATCCAAGGCAGTGGAAAAAAAGTACAGTGCATGCACTTCCAACTTCCACCAAGTCATGCTGCAAAGTGCCTATATGAAGGCAGTCGTGGAGGACTCAGACCCACTTTCTCCCGTGATAAAACAAGGTGGTGATTTGGGCATGTTTTCCAAATAATCCACAAGGACTACTTAAAAATGTCAAGGTAGTGACTATCTCTTTATTTTTAAAATAAAATCCTTCCCCCAGTCTGATTCTTAGCAGTTCATATTCATTGTATAATTAGAAATATATTAAAAAATAAAGAAGAAAATTAACCCCATAATTCTGCCATTCACCAGTGGAAGCCATTCCTCTGTCTGAAGTTCCNGACAATGAGTTCCTGCCTCAGTGTGTCTCATGAACCAACCCAGCTGAGCTGGTTTCCCTCTGGTGAAAAGTCTATTCATCAGAGAACAGTGATGCGTCCCCAGCACGCCGGACACACATCCACAGAGGCTCCAGCGGCTGGCTGGACTCAGTACGTATTTTGCTCCCCAAACACATTCGCTCAGACAGCAGATCACTTTTTACCCCTGAAGTGTGCAAGATGCTACACGCACGGAGTTCACGCTGGCTCAGGAGAAGGACACTAAATTATATATTCCCCTGTCCCCTCACAGAATTATACTCTGTCTCCAACATTATTAAAGAGGCAAAGGATGTGGCGTAATTACAGGGCCTCTCACCTGAGCCAACCAACAATTTGTTAAGGGCTGACAGAGGTCACCTGATTAAAGACCCTGGGGAAGACCCTGGGGAGGGGGGCACAAGGTGTGTGGGAGAGGGAGCAGGGCAGGTCTCGGGGAATCCAAGGCAGTGGAAAAAAAGTACAGTGCATGCACTTCCAACTTCCACCAAGTCATGCTGCAAAGTGCCTATATGAAGGCAGTCGTGGAGGACTCAGACCCACTTTCTCCCGTGATAAAACAAGGTGGTGATTTGGGCATGTTTTCCAAATAATCCACAAGGACTACTTAAAAATGTCAAGGTAGTGACTATCTCTTTATTTTTAAAATAAAATCCTTCCCCCAGTCTGATTCTTAGCAGTTCATATTCATTGTATAATTAGAAATATATTAAAAAATAAAGAAGAAAATTAACCCCATAATTCTGCCATTCACCAGTGGAAGCCATTCCTCTGTCTGAAGTTCCCTTTTAATTTTGAATGAAAAGTAGGCATGTAGGCAAACTATAGAGACAGTAGATTAGTGGTTGTCTATGGCGGGGGACCCGGAGGATGATGGCTAAGGGGTGTGGGTTTCTTTTTGGGGTGATGAAATGTCACACGATTGATCGCGACTGTAGTAAAAGTCAATTCAGTAAAAGTCAATGCCAGGTTTAAATGGGTGAATTATATGGTATGTGAACTATATCTCATAAAGCTGTTTCAAACATGTGTGTGTATATGTGTTAAAGTCAAACTGTACGGAAAATTTTCTATTGGGCTTTCATGAACAGATAAAGTCTTTTAAATGCCTAGTATATAATTTGGGGAATGCATTAGCAGTATTATTTCAAGTGTTCCTAACCACCGCCTACATCAGTGTTTTGAGCAAAGGGGGATATTCGGAGTTGCCTTTCCAGATGTCTCGAGTTATCCCTTCACTCTGGGCCTTTCTGCCACCTCCTGTGTGCGCTGTGCCCATGGGCATCAGAGTCTGCTCCAGAAGCAGGGCAGAGGCCCGGCTGCTCTCCACGCCTCTCGGCACCCACAGATGGTTCTCTGCTTAGCTCCAGATCTGCCTCGAGAGGACCCTCCGCTTCCCAGGAATTCGGCCCAAACCCACAAAGGTGGCTGCCTCTACAAGGGGCAGAGAATGGGATGTGGAAGGATCCTGAACACTGTCCTCCCTCTCTTGTCTGGGTTGTTGGTGGGGATGTGGGCGAGGGGTGAGTACCCTACACGACACACTTGGGACTGTTATGGATGGCATCGTACCCCTGTCCTGAGAGTCCGGACCCCCAGTACTCATGAACATGGCTTTATTTGGGAATAGGGTCTTTGCAGATGACCGAGTTAAGATGAGGTCATTAGGATGGGCCCTAATCCAACATGACCTTGTCTTTATAAACAAGGGATATCTGGATACAGAGACAGTCATGTGAGCAGGAAGCCAGGGATGTGGGTGAGGCACCTACAGACCAGAGATGGTCAGCAAACCACCAGGAGCCAGGGGAGGGGCCTGGAACAGACCCTCCCTCACGGCCCTCAGAAGGAGCCAGCCCTGCCGACACCCTGACCTTGGCCTCCGGCCTCCAGACTGTGAGAAGCACACGCCTGCTGTTGAGGCTGCTCAGTCTGCAGCACTTAGCAAATTAGTGCAGGAACCTTGACCTTGTGTCTTCTTTGTGCTCTGTTTGCACAGATGCAAGAACACTCAACCCAGTCCTGCGAGAACGAGGCCAGGTCACTGAGCTTTACTAACGCATTAGGCAACTAGGCTGAGGATTCTTAAGAGAGGTGGTGAGAGCGCCACGTGTGGGTGAGTTTCTCCTTGATGAAGTCCCCCAAGCCTTCTTCCAAAGTTTCCAAACCTGGAAGGATTTGTGGATTCTGACAATTTTGAGACTTTCTCTGCTCACTCACTCTTTTGACTCCTGCCACGTGTTTGGGCTTGGAGTCTGGGTCTGTCCTCCCCCTTGCCCAACTCCATCTTTTCTGGGGTGGGCTTTCCCTTGCTGTGGCCTGAGACTTCTCAATTCCATGCTTTCTCTTCCTTGAGCACCCTTTGTTGGCATCTATGCCTCCTGAAGATCTGACCGTGCTGCCAGACTCAGTGCAGGCTCCACTGGCCCAGGATGCCTATGCCGGGTTTTCCTGGAGCCAGACTGGCTGGCCTTGTGTGCCAGCCCCACCGACCAGGGCTGGGCAGGTGGGAGAGCCCAGGGAGGTGAAGTGCTCAGCACCTGGCGCAGGGAAGTGGGGCCCCATCCATCCCCCTTATCATGTTGTGAGAGAGGAAGAGACGGCGTCATCTTCATCCTCACGCCCTCAGCGCCTACCTTTGAACCAGAACTTGGCGTGGCAGCCCCTCGGCACAAGGGCTGAGGTTTGTGAATGAGAGGAGGTCTGCGGTGAGGTCATAGGCACGGATTGGATGTCAGGTCCTGGATTAGACATTCTGGCTACTTAATGTGCAAAGCTAGCCTGAGGCAGAGATGCTGTCTACCACCCATATGCATGCAGGACCACCGCGAGGAATAGTAGAGGACAGAGGGGCTGCTATTGCTGGAGCTTGGACAGATCTGGAGAAGCTCTGGTGGTGCTCAGGCCCTGGGTAAAACCTGTTCTGCTCTGGGGATCCGCCTCGCCTTGCACTCTAGCCACACCCGGTTACTCCCTATTCCCTCAATACGTGAGCAGTTTCCCCACAGCCTGCAAGGCGCCTCCTTGGAATGTTCCTCTGATCCTCCAGGCTCAGCTGATCCGTCTCTGGGCTGCAGGCTGCCGGCCACTCCCGTCACCACATGGGATTGTCCCGAAGGTCTGGGACTGCAGACGAGGCTCCGTCGGGAGACCTGGGATTCCCTGAGAGCCTGTGCTAGGCTTTCCTCCTGACGGTGAGCACATAGTAGGTGCTGAATACACATTTACTGTGTGAATAAATATTTACCTACATTGGTCAACTGTTTTATTTGCAGAAGTGAGCAAATGGTGAAGGGGTACAGCTTGAGGTACAGAATGAGGTAAGCAATGAAAATGCTTGCTATGTAGAGAGCACTGTGACTCGTCAGCAGGTGGGTGACCTGCTTCTCTGATGAGAGGCACCTGGTTGGAGCCAGTGCAGGGGAGCATCCTTTCCCATCACACATCTCTGTGGTCTCCGGCCGGCCTCCTACGTTCAACTTCTCATCCCCACCCTACCCAGATGCTCACCCTGTGACTCTACTGAGAGTTTCCTGTATCCAATAGTTATCCTTTCAACATCACTTTTATAATGCTGAGTTGGGCTTTTCTGTAATAAGGATTAACATTCAAGTTAAAGGTCTATAGAAAGGGGTTTTATTTCAAATCTCAATTAATATTTGTTTCCAGCAGGACAAGAACTCAGAGGCCAGGGCTAGAGGCCAAGCTAATGGAAATCGACAATGAGACTCCCGAGATTTAGAAGGGGTGAGGGACAGCCATTAAAAAGAATACATTTGAATCAGTTCTAATAAGATGGATGAAACTGGAACAGATTAAACAGAGTGAAGTAAGCCAGAAAGAAAAACACCAATACAGTATACTGACACATATATATGGAATTTAGAAAGATGGTAATGAGGACCCTGTATGCAAGACAGCAAAAGAGACACAGATGTGTAGAGCGGACTTTTGGACTCTGAGGGAGAGGGAGAGGGTGGGATGATTTGGGAGAATAGTATTGAAATATGTATACTATCACGTAAGAAACGAATCGCCAGTCTTGTTTGATGTAGGATGTAGGATGCTTGGGGCTGGTGCATGGGGATGATCTGGAGGGATGATGTGGGGTGGGAGGTGGGAGGGGGGTTCATGTTTGGGAGTTCATGTACACCCGTGGCAGATTCACGTCAATGTATGCCAAAACCGATACAGTACTGTAAAGTGAAATAAAGTAAAAATTAAAAAAAAAATAGAAGGGGTGAGGGAACACCCAACCTCTGGGAGCTAGCAGAGCTGCACCATGGGACTTGGGGCATCCTGTAGAGTGTTTGCTACTGCTCCCCTCACGTCTGCCCTCCCTGTGAGGGCATCGCCTGTTTCTGCCCACAGCCACATGACTTGTGGGGGCTTTCTGGCCCACAGGTGGCAGACTGGGCCGTGTGGGACATAAGTGGTGGTGCCACATGCTTTGTCTGAGTGTAAGACCTAAGAGAGAGTGTGTGGTTCAGCTCTGCATGCTCTCTCTCTGCCGTGAGAACAGCACAACCTCAGAGGAGCCACTTCTTGCACTGGGATCTCTGAATAAAGACATGTGGGGCTTCCCTGGTGGTCCAGTGTCCAGTGGTCAAGAGTTGGCCTGTCAGTGCAGGGGACAAGGGTTCCATCTGCGGTCCAGGAATATCCCACATGTCCCCAGCAACTAAGCCCATGGCCACAGCTACTGAGCCCAAGAGCCCTACAGCTTGTGCTTGGCAGCAAGGGAAGTCGCCGCAGTGAGGAGCCTGCACACTGCAGCTGTGTGGTCCTTGTGCCACCTGAGCTCATGGTGAGTCTCTTTCTGTCCACTTCCCACCCTGAGCAAGGATGCCTCACATCTGGAAGCATCCTCTTCCCACTCTACGGTCTGTCCCAGGGCAGGTCAGCAGCACCTTCCTCTTTTGACCTCCACCCCCACCCCGCCCACCAAGCTCCCGCCAGCCCCCAGGTCTTGACTAACATGGGAGGCCTCCTGGGGTATGTCTGTGCATGAACAAGGGTAGATTCCAGGCTGAGAAGTCTGCACCGGTCAAGAGATGCCTCGAGGCTCACTGGTGACTTTTATAACATCAAGGACCTTGGAAGATCAGGGTAGAGAAGGTAGTTTTCTACAGTTGAGAGCTTCAAGAAGGTTGGTAATATCCACTGCACCTTAGTCTAAGTAGTGTGGTGCTGGAGAAGACCTTTGAGAGTCCCTTGGACTGCAAGGAGATCAAACCAGTCCACCCTAAAGGGAACCAACCCGGAATATTCGTTGGAAGCTGAAGCTGAAGCTCCAATACTTTGGCCATCTGATGTGAAGAGCTGAATCACTGGAAAAGACCCTGAAGCAGGGAAAGCCTGAAGGCAGGAGGAGAAGGGGACGACCGAGGATGAGATGGTTGGATGGCGTCACCGACTCAGTGGACATGAGTCTGAGCAAACTCCAGGAGATGGTGAAGGACGGGGAAGTCTGTTGTGCTGTAGTCCATTGGGCTGAAAAGAGTCGGTCATGCCTGAGCGATTGAACAAGAAGAGGAAGAAATGCAGCGTCACGACAGCCAAGCTCTGGTCTGGTTTCGGGGAGCCAACTGCCCTAGTCAGAACTAGAGGACCCTGGGGAGGAGGTGTCAGTGGAGGGCAGAGCAGGGAAGGGCTCTGTGAGTGGAGAGGAACCAGTCAGGGTAAGTCATCTCTAAAAGGGAGCAAATAAGACCTCTTCACAGGCTTTTTGTAAATATTTTTTAAAAAATGTGTGCACATTGCCAGCAAGTGGACCGAGCACTTGGGAGGCATGGAGCCTTGGTGGCTGCTGTTACGCTCTGCTTGTGGGCTGGTGACTCTAGCATCTCTGCCGGGGTGGCCTGAGTCCCATGGCCATGACTGCTGCACACTCCACTCACAGTGAAAAGGATGCTATTCACTGGGTACCCTGAACAGGCTGCTGTGGATGCTGGACATAGCCCAGCTGGGCTACCCCCACGGCCACACAGAGTGCCTTGTCATGCCAGCTGTAAAGATGGACAACAGCGTGGCCTTGGTACAAGGGCCCAGGGATCACCAAAAAGATATGAAACAGAATGATGGGCCTTGAGACTGCTCAGTGGAGCGTATTTTGAAGTGGAAATGGCTCATCCTTTCAGGGTGTTGCTCCAACTTGCCAGGCACAGGTGGTAGGCAGGGCAGAGGCACCTGGGGCCAAGAGATGGTAGAGTGCCAGAAAAGCAAGGCTGAGCTGCAGCCCCTAAATCAGCCTCTCTGTGCCTCAGGGTCTATGTCTGCAAAACGGGGAGAAGAACTCTTGTGCTGTGAATGGTGATGGGGGCTGCTATATGGGCAGCACCATTTCTCAGATGCAGAAACTGACCAAATTGCTCAGAACCAAGCCCCCAAGCAAAACCCCTACTCCGATATGGTGACATCCCTGCACAGCACTGGGACTGGGGGCCACGTGGCTGGGGGGTGCGGGTGGGAAAGAATGTATGCTTTGAAGGAATGCAGACTTGGGTGCTGATGGCTGGAGGATCTGGAGGCGGGTTACTTAATTTACGCCTGGGTCACTTCATCTGTTTAGTGCATTGCTGAGTGGTTGTGAAATGAAATGTGAATATCTGGAATGGTCGGGAGCATGCAGAAGCTGAGTAAAGATCCACGTCTTCCTGAGTAAGCCCAAATCTGCACTCTTCCCACTACAGCACAGGCTGGCCTCCGCTGCCATCCAGCCCAGTAGAAAGCCAGAAATGCTCAAGGACAGAGACACTTAAACAACATTTAAGGCACCATTGTGGCAATAGCACACTCAGGAACAATCTTCTAGCTACACCCTGGGAATGTACAAACTAATGATTTAGAAATAAACACAGACCATTGATGCAATTTTCAAATTGATACGTGTTGCTGGACTATGGGCCAGTGAGTATCAGGAAGAGCTGCAGGGATACAAAAGAATAGTTCTGTCTCTATGCCTAGCTGCAGAATTCTTTCCAGAGCAAAACACGATGTGAAGAGCCACGTGGGAATTCCAGAAAGCAATGGAGAATGATCTGTCCAAAACAGATGTGGATGGAGCCACAGCTTCCCAGTTCTAATTTTAACTGAACCTGGCCACGTAAGAGGAACATACTTTCTGAGAGAAGATCGCATTAGCTGAGAGTCCAGGAATTCTCCTCTAAGTATACGTCTACTTAATGCTTGGCAAATACCAATCCAGCTATAGCCGAGAGAGATGAGAGAGGACCCTGGAGGAGATGCCCTCCGGCTATCTCTGGAGCGATGTGGAGAGATGAGAGGCTGGAAACAGGAGTGGGAGCCCAGCTGCCACCAGCAGCTTTGTCGCTCAAGGTCATGTTCCTTCATGACTCCCACCACCCAGACCCAGAGGGCAGTGAGGAAGAATCACGCTGGAGGTACTCCCTGTTGCAGAGAATTGAACAGGACTTGTTGGGAATCCCTACCTTGTTCAGAGCAGGAGGCACAAACCCCAGAGGGAAGATCTGGTTATAAAGGCAATGCAGTGCAGACCTGGGTCATGACATGAAAGTACATCTTAGATAAACTGATGACAGAGTCCTTAACTATCCCTCCAACCCCAAAGTTCCCAGGAGTAACAGACTGGAGGATTCCAGAAGACAGTGCCATGAAGAGTGGGTGGGGGTGGAGGGGCCCAGAGAAGGCCTGTGGCGGAGGATAGCAAGGCACAGTAAAGGCAGCAACAGGGCAGTGAGCATGTCGGTCTTCCTGTACAGCCTACAAAGCCCTCTCACGTGCATCTGACAGTCCAGCTGTCAACGTGTATCTGAAGAGCTGTTCTGAGGAAGAAGGATTAGCTATCTCGTCTCTCCCTGGAGCAAGAAACCAAAAACAACAGGTAGAAATTACAGAAAGCAGATCACAGCTTAACAGCAGGAAAACCTTTGCAAACAGCAGAGCACTTCCGAGGTGGGATGTGCTGACGCCTGTCTTACTAGTTCATTCATTCCTTCACTTTGTCAATAAAATCACTTAAGGAGTGGCTAAATGTGCCAGGAGGTATGCCAGCCTGTCCTCTGTGGCCAGAGCCTCCAGTTCCACTCTCAGAGGACACACCGTGGAGGGGGCCATCTCCCCACCCTCCACAGGGAAGCCACAGCAGGGCTAGAGGAGAGGCTTCCCCAAGAGTGAATGCCTACCTGAATTTTGTGAACAGATGATATGTATATAGTAAATAATTCATTTAAAGTAGAAAAACATATATGGTGTTCAGCAAGGTTGCATAAAATCAATATATGAAAATCAACTGTCTTTCTATATAGTACTTGAAAACAATATGGAAGTGAAATTAAGAAATATTCATGGTTTGGGAGGTTTAATTTATTGTTAAGATGGCAAAAGTTCCAAATCGGTCTGTAGGTACAAGGCAATCCCCATCAAAATCCTAGCTGGCTTCACTGAAGGATAAGACTAGCTAGTCCTATGATTCATATGCAAATGCAGTAACCCCAAAAGAAAAACAAAGTTGGAGGACTCACTACAACTTACTTATTGTAAGAACTTACTACAAAGCTACATTAACTAAGACCGTGAGACACTGGCTTAAGGACGGATATACAGAACAACAGACTGGAGCTAAGAGTCGAGAAACAAACCCCTGGTCAAATGACTAGTGACAAGGGTAGAAGAGTGGCAGCAGCGGAACCGGGACAATCGGCTACCCGCGTGCGAGAGAGCAGTTGCACCCACCGCACACTGACGCAAAAACTACCTCAAAGTGGGTCAAAGGCCAAAATGTAAAAGGCAAAACTGCAAAAACTCTAAAAAGGAAACACAGATGTAAATCTTCATGACCTTAGCTACGATGCCAAAAGCACAAATGAAAAATGGAAAACGGATAAACTGAGTTTTACAATTTAAAACTTTTGTGCTTCAAGAAAATGAAAATACAACCCAACAGAATGGGAGAAAGTTTTTGCAGATCATATATCTGATAAAGGATTAGTATCCAGAATACATAAAGACCTCTTACAACTCAATAATAACAGATAAATAACTGAATTTAAAAATGGACACAGGATCTAAATATACATTTCTCTAAAGCAGATATACAAATATCCAATAAGCACATGAAAAGATACTCAACATCAACAGTTATCAGGAAATGCAAACCAAGACCGCAGTGAGATACCACTTCATACCTACTGAAGAAGTGAAGTGAAGTGAAGTCGCTCAGTCGTGTCTGACTCCTTGCGACCCCATGGACTGTAGCCTACTAGGCTCTTCTGTCCATGGGATTTTCCAGGCAATAGTCCTGGAGTGGATTGCCATTTCCTTCTCCAGGGGATCTTCCCAACCCAGGGATCGAACCCGGGTCTCCTGCATTGTAGACAGACACTTTACCGTCTGAGCCACCAGGGAAGTCCTACTAGGATGACTATAATAAAAAAGACAGATAATAAGCATGAGAGAGGATGTAGAGAAAAGAATCCTCACATACTGCTGGTAGAAATATAAAATGACGCACACCAAAGGAAAACAGTCTGGCTGCACCTCAAAATGTTGAACATAGTTATTCCATTCCTAGGTATATATTCAAGAAAGATGAAAATCATTATCTCTGAAGAAATTTGTATATGAATGTTCTTAGCGGCATTATTCAAAAATAGCCAAAGGGTAGAAAATATTCCACCGGCTGCCAATTGATAATGAACAGATAAAATGTGACAGTCACACAATGGAATATTACACAGCCATAAAAAGGAATTAAGTACTGACACAGGCTCCAGCATGGGTGAATCTTGAAAACATGCTTAGTGAAAGAAGCCAGTCACAAAAGACCACGCAGTGAACGATTTCATCTACATGAAATGCTGAGAATGGTTAAATCGAGACAGAGAGTCAGTAATTAGTGGCTGCCAGGGACTGGGGGTGGGGTGAGTGGGGACTGAATGCTAATGGGTATGAGCTTTCTTTCTGAAATGATGAAAATGGTCCATAACTGGATTTTGGTGATGGCTGCCCAAGTTTGTGAGTACACTAAAAACCATTTAACAGTAAAAAAGAAAACAGAGACAAAACCAAAAAGTATAAACATATTGTGGAAAGTAGGTTTCCTTTCCATCCTCATCTACCTGTCATCCAGCTGCCTGGCCTGGAGGCAAAGACTCACTTGAGTATCTTTCCAGGAATATTTTATGCACTTATAAGCATCTGTATACACACATTGTTTCTCTTAAAACACACACACACGGGAGGGTGTTACAGATACTGTTCTGCATCTCCTGTTGTGCACACTTCAGGTCAGCTTCCTATGTGATGGGAAGGGTAGGGCTTCTAGGCAGAGGAAACTGGTGCAAAAACAATGTGGCCTGTTCACAAGTGCAGGATCTGCTATGCCTGGAGCAGAGCTTGTGTGTGTGTGTGTGTGTCGGGGGGGGAGGGTTGGGGGTGTGAGGTGGTGAGGGGGCAGCCTAGGGGCAAAGCCTGGGGCCACAGCCTCATGCTGAAAGGTTCTGGGAGTCCCGGAGGCTGTCAACCAGGAAGTGATAGGGTTGCTCTGAAGGGGAAGGAAGAGGACACTTAAGCAGGGATGGGCAGGTGTGCATGAGAGCCTTGGGAGGTAGGGGCTCATTCCGGGGGTATTTAAGAGGTTGAAGGCACCGGAGGAGTCTGTGATCAATAACCAGAGCTTCCTCTTTACCAGCCCTGCTTTGACACCATGATCTTTAAATACACACATATACACATCTCTGCTACGTAGCGCAGATTTCCCGTTATACGGATGAGGCACGGAGAAGCTAAAATGACTCATTCAAGGTCACCCAGGTAAAAGATGACGTCAGGATTCAAATCCAGCTCTGTCTCCTTTCAAAATCTGGAATGTGTCTGTTTGGTTTTCTCTGCTACTCTCAGCCATGTCCCTGGAGAGGAGGCACCAGAGAGGCAGGGGGGTGGGGGGCACAGGGGGTGGGCAGGGTGTCACACAGGAGAGAAGCCGGGGGCAGCAAGGAGGAGCAGTGCATGCGTCCAGCACCCCCAGAACAGTTGCTTCACAGAGCGAGGCCAGCTGTGAAGCTTGCCTGGAGGGGGCTGTCATGCGAGGGACTGGACATTACTTGATTCTGGGCTCCTTCAGCCTGGGACCCTCGCTGGAGTTGCTGTGGATGGGGTGACAGAAGGGTGGCGTCTGGCTGGGCATGACAGAGCCACAGATTCCAGGATGGGACCAGGAAACGGCGAGAGGTGAGGAGAGTCAAAAGCCTGGAAGCAGGGGGCACAGACCTGCCCCCAAAGCACCCCGTCTGCTCCTCACACTCACTCCTGCCCTTCCGCCCAGCCACTCTGGTTGATGATAATGTCCCCAGAGCAGGTTGGGGTGGGGGAAGGCTTCGTGAGATCATGGAGATGGTGACTTGTAGAAGCAAAATGCTGTGCAAATAATTACTAGCAAAGAGAGCAGGGGCAGAGTCTGAAAGATCTGGAATGCAGACTGCTCCACTTTTGGGCAACAGAACCTCTCTGGCTCTCAGCTATGATCAGTGTCCCTGTGCTCCCCACCAACCCTCCTGAGTCAGGCACATACGTTCACAGCCCTTCTTTTGACCGTCTGGTCGTCGGTGTCAGTTTCATTTAAGGAATTACTGCATTAAATTGATGGAGCATTTAGTAAAACCTAATTAACATCCAGACTGAGTTTTTCCAAGGGAAGGGAGATCTGTAGAAAATAAAATACCCTAATAATTTAAATTCCACAGTATTCAAATAAATACTATCCGGCTGAATATTACAAGCTGGATAAATTTAGTTCAGGAAAAAAAAAAACTATTAGAGTCAGTCTGTTCTCACAGACAAATACTACTTCTAATCTTCATTCAGATCACCTCTCCTCACTTCTTCACACTTATTATGTGAGAAAACAGGCACTAAGAGAGAGATGAACTGACTTCATGAAGGTCAAGGTCACTGGCAAGTCAGGCCTCAAACCTAGGCCTTATAACTCTAGGTCCAGGGCTTTTACCTTCATATCACAACTGCCTGCTGGTATCCTGAATGGGGCCGGGACTGTGAACACACAGAATTGAGCCTTTTTTCAATCAGTAGAGAATGCTTTTGATTTATACGCCAAGGGTGTTAACTCTCCATCTATCCATCCATTCAACCAGCCATTCATCCATCCCCCCATCCACCCACCTAGCCATCCATCTACATGCCCATCCCTTCATCCACCCATCCATCCGTCCCCATTCATCCATCGTGTCCTGAGTGCCTGCCACATGCCAAGCACTGTGCCATGTGGGGGTACAGATCTTGCCCAACTGTTAAGCTCCATGAAAGGCGCATCTGAGGTAATTACCTAAAACCACATACTGGGGTCTAGTTTAGGTCTAATCTGGCACAGAGTAGATGTTCAGTAAATATTTACTGAAGGAAAGAATGGACAAGCAGACCCTGTCCTCCAGGAGCTCATGGTCGCCAAAAGAGCCGTGGAGCAGTCCAGGAGCAGAGGTGGCCCGGGCTGAACTACAAGATCACTTTGGTGGCTCCCTCAGCACAGGCTCCCTGACACAGACTCTGTTTCTCCAGCTCTTAGGGAGCAGAGAAGTACAATGGGCGCGTCAGAGGGTCCCGTGGGCACTGGTGCTAGTCCCTCTGTCATGTGGGACATTGAATTCCAAACCTGACTCTCTGATCGCTAAAGCCTCGGGCTCTGAGTCAACTTTGCCAATGTTATTGCTTTACTAATTTGTTCTAGAGTTCTTTGAGCTCCCTTTTTCTGCATTTCAACTTCATTTCAACAAACATTTCCCGGGCACCTAGTGTGTGCCAAGGCCCTGGGAGACCAGCCCGGAGCCCTCTGTGGCCTTGTTCCGTGGCAGGGCCTGCTGCCGCACCCTCAGGGAGCCCCACGTCCCAGGGCGCCTGATGTGGGTCTTCCGGCAGAAGCCAAGGTAGGCTGGGGAGGGCCTGTTGCACGCGGGTGCACGCTGTAAACATCCACAAACTCTGCCGATGGTTACTGAGAGGATGTTAAAAATAATTATCTGCTGAAAATATTAGATTTGCTCTGGATTGTTCATTACATACAATGGCTTAATAGGACTTTTATTGAATAGCTGCAGAGCTCTGGGCCGAAATCAATTTGCTGTACCCTCGGAATCTTGATGTATGCTGTTGACTTCCCCAGCGTGCAGCAATTTGTAATAGCTTTGGTGGGCTGTTGTTTTCAAAGCTTCAGCTCCATCGCAAGCATTTATTTCTGACCACAAAATTACATTTATTCAACAGAAAGCAGCTCCGGGTCTTTAAGAGGTTAACTTTTGGAGCGCTTGGCAGCGGTCCAGCCCCGGCCCGGGCGCGGCGGGCGCGATGGCACGGGCAGCGTGGCGGTGGTGGCAGCGAGTGCCGGGCAGGCGGCCGTGATGAATGGGCTGCTGAGCGCGCCCCCTCCACGTGTGCTCGGCTCGCTCCCTGGCTTCCATAGATCACGGGCTTAGCCTCAACGTATCTGACTGAAATTGAATTTGGCTTCTCTCTCAACCGTTCATTTCCTATGTTATGCAAGGTTATATCCTTTTCTGCATGAGCAGAACCAAACCAGCTGCAGCTTTGCAGGAGAAAATGTGTTTTCAATTAGGAAGCTGGCCTGAATATTGAACCGCAGTCCTACTGCTCCCCTAATTGAGCCATCATGGAGTGGGCCTACAGGAAGATGCCGCAGCCACTAGGCTGTCGGGTGTCAGCAGAAGAGAGTTAAAACACACCGTCATCGTCCCCCTGCCATGACTATGGCCATTGCCGGCACAGGCAGCCCACTGCCAGGCACGGAGAGAGGCCCGAGAGCCCGAAGACGGCCACGCTGGCCGAGAAGGAAGCTCCTCTGGAAACGGGACAGGACAGCCGCTTTTGCTGGCCTCCAGCCAGAGCCGGTCGTGTCCTCAGGGTGCCCGGCCCGCCCTGCACTCACCTGTTGGGGACCCGGGGCCATGAACCGGCAGGTGTCTTTGATGCCCTCCAAGTGAGGAGGCTGCCTGATTTTTCTCGTGGGTCACTAGGAACCTGGGGCAGAGCCTAAAACACAGGTCTTGGTGAACTAGGAGAAGGTGAGCAGAAGGGGATTTCAGCTGAGAATAAACACCCGCCTCAACCGGCTTGGTCTAGCAAAGAGGGCAATATACAGTCAGGGAGAAGACGCAGGTCCACAAAAGGAAAAAGTTAGCAACGGGCTGAGGTGGTGTGGAAAAGGAACGAAGGAGGCCAACTTTTAGTTCGGTCTTAAAGGATGGGAAATGATTTTTATAGGTGAGGAAGAGCAAAAGGTTATAATAACAGAGGCTGTGACTTTAGGAAAAGGGCAGAAGCAGGAAACCACAGGCATGTTCAGGGACAGTAAATAGACCAGCCTGGTAGGAGCAGGCGCCAAGGATATGACGCCTGGAAATACATTTTAAAGCTAAATCATGGAGCTGCTTACACGTGGATCTGAGGTGCTTAAGTGGGCACCGAGTCCCAGAACCTGACCTAGAGGAGCTGCCCTTGGGGGACATCTAGCCCGTGGGTCTGACAACCAGTCATGCATTAGAATCAGTGGGGACTTTGTAAAATGACAGATTCTTAACAAGCTCCATCTCTACTGCGTCTGCGGAATCAGAACCTTGGAGGGAGGAGCCTGGGGAGCTGTATTTCTGGAAACATGTGGGTGCTTCTTAGGCAGCCAGTTGAGCCATCTGAAGTCCATCTTTGGGGAACCATCAGTCTGGCCCAATCTTCTCGACTACCAGTCCACCCGCTGGTACTTAATGTGGTACTTGCTGAGTATAAGCATGATGGGGACATAAACGTGTGTGCCACACACAGTCCCTACCCTCTAGATTTTAGAAGCATGAGACTTAGTGTAGGGCCAGTTAAACTGTGTTCCAGTAACTTAAAAAAAAAAAAAAAAGGCAGAATGTCTTTAGGCTCAAAATCACAAGACAGATACAAACGAAGCTCTACCAGAGGTGGGGAGGGGTATTCTAGAATGACTCAGAGGCCTTGGCATTTGGGTTGGGCCTTGAAGAATGAGGTAGGAGCTGATGACACCCCTGACAGGTGGTCCTCTGGCTTTGTTTGAACACTCCCAGGAACAGGAAACTCACTACCTTGGATGGCCATGCGTTCCATTTTGGAACAGATTGAGTTGCTGGAAAATGTCCCCTCTTCTGTTCTGCTGCTGACACTCAACCCACGCTTCAGGTCACTGAGTCACACCAGATTCCAGAGTCCCAGGGCTCCCTGCCGACTACCTTGGTTCAGCCACGCACTTTACAGAGGAGCAAAGTCAGACAGAAAGAGGCCCGGGAGCCACCTGAGGTCACAGGAGACGCCGGAGCGGCAGCACCTGGGCCAGCACCCAGGGCCTCTGACCCCCTGCAAAATGTTCCTGGGAGAAAAGCACTCGGACACCCTGGCTTTATTTAGCCCTGGCCTTTAGATCTGGATGCTTAAATATGTGACAGGGCAACAGACCCAGGCCATGGGCCACCCCTGAAACTCTCAGTCACTTTTAACTAACTCATGAAATAGTTATGCAACTTAATCCACTTCATCTTTTTTTTTTTTTTTTTTAATTAAATCTGTCAGACAGCCCTGCAAGTGTGCACAGTCCTTTGCTTTCCGCGGTACTCGGACTTTTTTGGATGACAGCCTTTCAAGGCAGCTTTCCCTTGTGACCTCTGAGGTCCCACCCACCAGACCCCTACTGGCTGCACAAAGGGTCTGCACACAGTCATGGATATTTACGTCTATGGGGACCAGATCAGATGCAGGAGGAGCTGGAAGTGGGGTTGGAAGGGGAGGGAGCCCAAAGCTGTGTCTGCCAAGCACGTTACACTAAATGAACACCAACTGTCCTTGTTGAAGACTAGGGAGTTGACTGAGACGACGGAGGGGCAGAAGGCACTGCCTCCCCACTCCCCACTCTCCACCACTGGAGAACACGGGCTGGGGGGCCAGCAGCCCAGCCCTGCCGCTGTCACCCAGGTGACGGCAGGTGCTTTGCTCTTCCCCACTCTGGGCTTAGCATCCTCATCTGGGAAGTGAGGCTGGTGCTTCTACCCACCTGTCCAGTGGGGACCTGGTGCATGCTCCCTGGGGCCAGGAATGGGGACACAGACGAGGCCAACACAGGTGCGAAGTCTAGAGAGAGTGGCGGAAGTGAAAACTCAAACACACAGAGGGAGGAACCCTGAACAGAAGAACAACGCGCTACAAGAGAAACAGTAAGGGAGCCTCGGTTTGGACCGACTGTCAGAGGAGACCACTGTGAGGGCTGACACCTGAAGCGAGCCCTACAGGATGGGTAGGAGAGGGCTGGGCAGGGGCGCTGGGAGGCAGGCAGTGGCCCGGCCAGAGTACCCCAGAGGCTGAGGGCACCGGGAGGCCCTGCAAGGCCATGGGCAGGGAAGGACTGAGGCACAGAAGAGAAGTCTTGGGGGATGAGGAGGCGCTAAGAGTGGAAACAGAGATCCCCTGATCACTGCAATAGTCTCCATGACAGATGACACAGCTTCAGACAAGCACGTGGGAGGTGAAGACAGTGTTCTCTGGAGGAGGGATGGAGGAAGTGGGGGCGTGGGAGAGAGGAGGTGTCCCATAGTGATCCCTGAGAAGATAAGGGCTGGAGGAGGAGGGAATTTCAACAGGTGTGAGCCAGAGAGGGGAGGTGGCTGTGGGTTAAGAATTCTTTCCTGTGGAGAACTGCAAGGTCATGTCACACAGGTCTCATAGGAGCTGGAACTCCAGAGAAAAGACTGAGTTAGAGACACCTGAGTTTTCAGCAGACAGATCCTCAGAGATGATAGAGCAAAGAAGGCCATTCTTCAGAGGTCTGAAGGAAAGGGAGTGACAGCCAAGGAGAATGAAAATCCACAGGCAGAGAGGTGAACAGAAAACTCAGCGGGCAGAGCATCATGGGATGTCAAAAGAAGGGGTTTTCAGGAGGGGTCAGGTGGGCTGAATGTCACGGGGGGAAGTGAGCTGAGGACTAAAAGGGTCAAGGGAGAGCGAGGCAGAGGCCAGACTGGGTGCGTGTGTGCCCAGGACGGACGGCTCTCTGGAGAAGCCTGGCTAAGAGGGCTGGGGGAAAAAGGAGTCCCCCTTTCTCCCTCCTTCCCTCCCTCCTAGGATGTCATGTGCCACCACTTGTAGGAACACTGCTGAGACAATCCAGGAACTTGCAGAGACTGAAGGTGCAGCCCAGGGGTCCCTGCAGGACTGTAGTTTCTGAGAAAGCAGGAGCTGGGCTCCAAGCCCATGGCAGGGGGCATCTCCCCCTCACAGCGAGAGCCAAAACAGAGGACAGATACAGCTTTGGAGATTCAGGGCTCAGTTGTTCAGTTGTGTCCAACTCTTTGTGACCCCATGGACTGTAGCCCACCAGGCTCCTCTGTCCGTGGGATTTCCCAGGCAAGAATACTGGAGTGGGTTGCCATTTCCCCCTCCAGGGGATCTTCCAGATCCACGTCTGGACCCATGTCTCTTATGTCTCCTGCATTTGGCAGGTGGGTTCTNTGTAGCCCACCAGGCTCCTCTGTCCGTGGGATTTCCCAGGCAAGAATACTGGAGTGGGTTGCCATTTCCCCCTCCAGGGGATCTTCCAGATCCACGTCTGGACCCATGTCTCTTATGTCTCCTGCATTTGGCAGGTGGGTTCTTTACCGCTGCACCGCCCAGGAAGCTGGAGATCTAGTGACAAGAAAGGTAAGAGCAGCAGCCACTTCTTGGAATCATGAAGCCTGGCCGAGTATCCCACAAATGCCATTTGGAACATCCTCTCAAATGTGC
This sequence comes from Oreotragus oreotragus, assembly GCA_006410675.1. NCBI lineage: Eukaryota > Metazoa > Chordata > Mammalia > Artiodactyla > Bovidae > Oreotragus > Oreotragus oreotragus. Next base: position 492,089 of record SJYX01015359.1, read on the forward strand.
TTTATTATGGAAGAAAAATGCAAAGAGGTGGAAGAAAATAATATTCAGCCTCTGATATGCAAGAATAGAATTATGGAGCTACTGCCTTATAAGCACAGTTCTTTCTTTTGGAGAGAAGTAGTTCATCCTTACAAAAGAATACATAAATCATACATAACGAAATGGACACCTGTAAGTAAGGACATTCTCACAACCTTGGAAACCTCCTCTGGGCCTGCACGCAGTAAACTTCATTCTGGCTTTCCTTTTTAACCTTTCCATGGTGCTTCTATTACGCAATGATAAAACCGTGTCCTCAAACAGCTCGGTACTGCACAGTTTGGGGTTTCACTCGCTTTCCCCTGCTGTGTTGCATTCCACTGTGTGACAACACTCTTTACTTACTCTTCCTGCTACTGATGGAAAGCGGGCTGTTTCTACTTGTCTACCACCTGCAAACATCCCTGAACTTGTTTCCTGGGGCACATGTTTACATTTATTTAGGGCAGAGGATACCATTTATACCTGGGAGTGGAAATGTTGTGTCAAAGTGCATGTATTTCTTCAGCTGGAGAATCTGATACCAGACTGGTTTTCAGAAAGGTTACACCTATTTATGATCTTATCTGGACTTTTGAATTTTGGCCAACGTGGTAGATGTGAATAAGGTGCATTTAAATGATTTAAATGTGGATGGTGACTTCAGCCACGAAATTAGACGATTGCCCCTTGGCAGGAAAGCTATGACAAACCTAGACAGTGTTAAAAAAGCAAAGACATCACTTTGCCGACAACAGTCCATGGGAGAAGGCAATGGCAGCCCACTCCAATACTCTTGCCTGGAAAATCCCATGGACGGAGGAGCCTGGTGGGCTGCAGTCCATGGGGTCGCTAAGAGTCGGACACGACTGAGCAACTTCACTTTGACTTTTCATTTTCATGCACTGGAGAAGGAAATGGCAACCCACTGCAGTGTTCTTGCCTGGAGAATCCCAGGGACGGGGGAGCCTGGTTGGGGGGGGTCGCACAGAGTCGGACAGAGACTGAAGCGACAGCAGCAGCATGGTCTTCCCAGCAGTCATGTACGGATGTGAAAGCTGGACAATAAAGAAGGCGGGGTGACAAAGAGTTGATGCGACAAAGGGTTGATGCGTGCCGCAGTCCATGGGGTCGCAAAGAGGTGGACGCGACTTGGCGACTGAACAACAACGAGATGATTTTAATTTGCATTTTCCTGATTACATGGTTAAGCATCTCTTCATAGGTGCACTGATGGAATGATTTTCTCTTCTGAGAGTGCTGTGCATGGTTTTGTCCATTTTCCTGTTGGGATGTTCGTCCTTTTCTTTTCCTGTTTTTAAATTTTATTTTTATTTATTTTGGCACATCGGCTCTTCTTTGCTGATCCAGAGCTTTCTCTGGTTGCTGTGAGTGGGGACTACTCTCTAGTTGTGGTGGCTTCTCTTGTTGCTGAGCACCGGCTCTAGAACGCGGAGGCTCAGTAGTTGCGGCGCCTGGGCCTCAAAGCTCTGGCATGCAGGACCCTAGTTCCTAGACCAGGGATTGAATCTGTGTCCCCTGTATTGGCAGGTGGATTCTTAATTACTGGAACACGAGGGAAGTCTCATGTCTTTTTCTTATTAACGGGTAAAACTAAACACACACATATATATATGTATAAATATATTTATTTTTCCTGAATGCTAATCCTTTGTCCCACTCCAGTACTCTTGCCTGGAGAATCCCATGGAGGGAGGAGCCTGGTAGGCTACAGTCCATGGGGTCGCAAAGAGTCGGACACGACTGAGCGACCTCACTTTCACTTTTCACTTTCATGCATTGGAGAAGGAAATGGCAACCCACTCCAGTATTCTTGCCTGGAGAATCCCAGGATTGGGGGAGCCTGGTGGACTGCCATCTATGGGGTCGCAGAGTTGGATACGACTGAAGTGACTTTGCTGCAGCAGCAGCAGCAGTGCCAATTACTGTAGCTCTGATAATATGGTAGGGCAAATTCTCTGTCTTATTCTTATTTACTATTATCTTCATCATTATTGGGCTTCCCTCATAGCTCAGTTGGTAAAGAATCCACTTGCAACGCAGGAGACCCCGGTTCGATTCCTGGGTTGGGAAGATCCCCTGGAGAAGGGATAAGCTACCCACTCCAGTATTCTTGGGCTTCCGTTGTGGCAAAGCTGGTAAAGAATCCACCTGCAATGCGAAAGACCTGGGTTTGATCCCTGGGTTGGAAGATCCCCTGGAGAAGGGAAAGGCTACCCACACCAGTATTCTGGCCTGGAGAATTCCACAGACTGTATAGTCCATGGGGTCTCAAAGAGTCGGACATGACTGACAGACTTTCAGTTTCACCATTATTGACCATTTGCTCTCACATATGTAAATTCTGGAATCAGCTTTTAAGTTTCATAAGAAATACTGTTGAAATTTTGATTGAAACTACTATGACTATTGTCAATTTGGGGAAAATTGATCTTTTTTTTAATTCTAAGATTTTTTGATGTGGACCATTTTTAAAGTCTTTATTGAATTTGTTACAATATCGCTTCTGTTTTATGCTTTGGTTATTTTGGCCCTGAGGCATGTAGGATCTTAACTTGCCAACTAGAGATCAAACCCACACCCCCTTCATTAGAGTGAAGTCTTAACCACTGAACCACCAGGGAAGTCCCTAATGTTTTTAATAATAGTGGGAATTTCTATCCTTGAATACTTTAATGCTCTACATTTAAAATATTCCTTAATGTTGCTTAATAAGAACGTTATACTGTTCTCCAAAAAGAGTTCCTGTGTGTTATTATATTTATTTCTAAGTATCCTTTACTTTTTTGTTGCTATCTGCAACGGTATCCTTTTTCAGCTTGCTATTGATGCAGAGATAGGCAATTACTTTTGTCTATTGATTTTGTATCTAGTAGCCTTGTTAAACAATTGAGACTCACTTGAAAAATGACAGTTTTATTTCTTCTGATCCAATACTTGTACTTATTTCTTTTTCTTGTTTTCCATGCTAGCTAAGACTTCCAGTACAATGTTAAATAAAAGTGGTAATAGTAGGCATTTTTGTCTTGTTCCTGATTTTATAGGGAATGTTTTTAACATCAATGAGTATGATGATTGATGTAGCTTTTGATAAATACCTTTTCCCAGATTAAGGAACTTCCCCTTTGTTCCTGCTTTGCTGGTAGGTTTGTTTGTTTGCTTTTAATCATGAATGGATGTTGAAGTATATCAAATTCTTTTCCTGTCACACTTAAGATTTTTCCATTTTAATCTGCTAATGATGTTAACTTGTCTTAATAAACAGATTCTTGGGACACATGGAACCTGATGGAGTCAACTGACTAGTGCCTTTTTAAAGACCTCTGTGTATCTATTCATAAATAAGGCTAGCTTCAATTTTTCCTTTCTCACACTGTTCTTGTCTGGTTTTGGTGTGAAGGGCCAAAATCTACTACGTTAGATTCAGAGTGAGTTAGGAAGTGTTTTCTTTTTCTATTTTCTGAAGGAAAAGAAGTTTTCCTATTTTGTAAAAGAACAGAACAGCTCCATGAATGGTTGATAGGATTCTCCCATAAAACTGTCCAGGCCTTGTGGGAATATTTCTGCAAGTTACAAGGCTATTTGGGTTTCTACTTCTTTAATCAACTTTGGTACATCACAGTATTCTAGAAATTTGTCCATCTTGTCTAGGTTTTTTAATTTATTGGCATAAGACAGATCATAATATTCCCTTATCTTCTCTTTAATCTCTCTGTGCCGCAGCTGCGAAGTTATCCTGTTTTTATTACTTAACGGTTTTTTTCCTTGATTTAGGAAGGTGTTTTGTTTCTGGTAGTAGTTTGTTTCAAAAAATCAACATTTGGGCTGCTTCTCTCTCGGGTCTTTTTCTTTTTCATTCATTTAATTTATAAAGTGAAAGTTGCTCAGTCGTGTCCGACTCTTAGCTACCCCATGGACTATACAGTCCAGGGAACTCTCCAGGTCAGAATACTGGAGTGGGTAGCCTTTCTCTTCTCCAGGGGATCTTCCCAACCCAGGGATCGAACCCAGGTCTCCCACATTGCAGGCGGATTCTTTACTAGCTGAGCCACCAGGGAAGTCCATTTTAATTTATATAATATTGTTCAGTTCAGTTCAGTTCAGTTCAGTCGCTCAGTCGCTCTTTGCGACCCCATGAATCGCAGCACGCCAGGCCTCCCTATCCATCACCATCTCCCAGAGTTCACTCAGACTCACATCCATCGAGTCCGTGATGCCATCCAGCCATCTCATCCTCGGTCGTCCCCTTCTCCTCCCGCCCCCAATCCCTCCCAGCATCAGAGTCTTTTCCAATGAGTCAACCCTTTGCATGAGGTGGCCAAAGGACTGGAGTTTCAGCTTTAGCATCATTCCTTCCAAAGAAATCCCAGGGTTGATCTCCTTCAGAATGGATGGTTGGATCTCCTTGCAGTCCAAGGGACTCTCAAGAGTCTTCTCCAACACCACAGTTCAAAGGCATCGATTCTTTGGCGCTCAGCTTTCTTCACAGTCCAACTTTCACATCCAT
>SJYX01015359.1:498154-524644 GCA_006410675.1 Oreotragus oreotragus
CTCTCCTCCTTCACTTTCATCAAGAGGCTTTTTAGCTCCTCCTCACTTTCTGCCATAAGGGTGGTGTCATCAGCATATCTGAGGTTATTGATATTTCTCCCGGCAATCTTGATTCCAGCTTGTGTTTCTTCCAGTCCAGCGTTTCTCATGATGTACTCTGCATATAAGTTAAATAAGCAGGGAGACAATATACAGCCTTGACGTACTCCTTTTCCTATTTGGAACCAGTCTGTTGTTCCATGTCCAGTTCTAACTGTTGCTTCCTGACCTGCATACAGATTTCTCAAGAGGCAGGTTAGGTGGTCTGGTATTCCCATCTCTTTCAGAATTTTCCACAGTTTATTGTGATCCATACAGTCAAAGGCTTTGGCATAGTCAATAAAGCAGAAATAGATGTTTTTCTGGAACTCTCTTGCTTTTTCCATGATCCAGCGGATGTTGGCAATTTGATCTCTGGTTCCTCTGCCTGTTCTAAAACCAGCTTGAACATCAGGGAGTTCACGGTTCACATATTGCTGAAGCCTGGCTTGGAGAATTTTGAGCATTACTATTTTAAAATTTTATTCTTCCACTTTTCTTTGAGTTTATTCTATTGCATTTTTATAACTTTTTAAGCTGGATGCAAAGCACATGCATTTTTGGTCTTTTATTTCCTCTCTAGTATAAGCAACTAAGTTAGTTCTTAAGTGGAGTTTCCTCCCTGAGGACACGGGTTAAGTATCTAGCTCCCCTACAGCCAAGAGGAGTAGGGCTCTGAGCCAGTTCCTCATCCCCTAGACCTCTGTATGAAGACCCTTCTAAGGGAGAGGAGCAAAGAGCTGGGGCCGACCATTTGGAAGACTTAGCACTTTCCTAGAGTGTGAACATCACTTCACTGAAGGGACTGTCTGAATTACTGGACTAAACTAAGCCTTAAACTGGACTGATACGCCTATCCCTGCCCCTGCCCAGCCGGGCTTATGAAACACAAATTTAGGTATTAAAGTGAAAGTGTTAGTTGCTCAGCTGTGTCCAACTCTTTGCAACCCCATGGACTGTAGTCTGCCAGGCTCCTCTGACCATGGGATTTTCCAAGCAAGAATACCGGAGTGGGTAGCCATTCCCTCCTCCAGGGGATCTTCCTGACCCAGGGATCAAACCTGGGTCTCCTGCAGTGGAGACGGATTCTTTACTGTCTGAGCCACCAGGGAAGCCCCACATTTAGGTATGCTGCTGCCGCTGCCGAGTTGCTTTTAGTCGTGTCTGACTCTGTGTGGCCCTATGGACTGTTTGTCCATGGAATTCTCCAAGCAAGAGTACTGGGGTGGGTTGCCATGCCCTCCTCCAGGGGATCTTCCCAACCAGTTCAGGGATTGAACACAAGTCTCCTGCATTGCACGCAGATTCTTTACCACTGAGCCACCATGGAAGCCACAAAATTTAGGTAAAGCCATAAATAACTATAATTTCAGTATGAGTTAAACTTGATGACTCTGTTATAACAACTATGAATAACCATTATGACTATATGATCCCAAACATTTCCATCAAGGTTAACAAATCATTATTTACTAGTTTCTTCTAAAGGTATTTCTCAAGCGTGCCTTCCTGGGTTGCTCTCACCTTATGAACAGCAATAGATACTGGACAAAGGACAGAGGCAAAGTGCTTTTAAAACTGCCTCCAAGGAAACCTGGCTGTTCCATAGCTTATCAGCAACCACTCTGAGAGGCCAAATACTTTTTTGGTTCTCAGTTGCTGCTGGGGACACAATGGCTGATGGACAGGACAGCACACAGCAGCTGCCTTCACACATTATACAGACGAGAGGGGAACCGATACAGATGGCAGGTGGGTCTCTGGCATGAAGACAAGCTCGGAGCCCATGGCAGGGGGGGACCTGGCCTGTCTTCTAGGGCTCAGGGAAGACTCTCCTTTAGAAAGCAAGCCGGGTAAAGAGGGTAAATGCAGAGTGTTTCAGGAAGCAAGTCAGCCGTGCAAAGGCCCAGGGACTGTCAGTGAGGGTCTGGGCCTGGTGGAGACTTGGGACGGCCGTTGATCCTGAGACAGGAGGGAAGAGGTAAGTGGACTTTAGAAAGGTGAGCAGTTACTGAGTCATACAGGTCCCACAAACCACAGGAAGGAGGGTATCTGGGTTTACAGGAGAACAAACACCTAAGGGTGTAAGAAGCCCCCTGGCCAGGCTAGCATTTCCCATGACACAACAAAGGAGTGTTCTCGCCGGAACTCTAAAGGCCTCTGTGAATTTCACACTGTCGGAAAACTTCATTTTTATTTTGTTTGTTTTTTTTTTCTTCTGGGGATCTCAAGAAAGAAAGCTTTCTATACAAATTCTGAGGCAAAAATCACGTTTCACTAACCCGGTACTTTCTTCCAGGGGGAGCTCAGACACCTTGGGATGAACTCTAAGAATATAACTGATAAATAAACCTGTAGCAGCAGACCTTAGAGTGATGGGTATGAGAACAAGCCTGTAGTTACCAGAGAAAGTGGCTTTTTCAAACACCAATGGATCTTGCCCATCTAAGCACCAGGACACGCTGCCTCTGGCCCCGCCTGTGTGAGTGGTCCCCATGTGCAGTTACTTGCTCCTATGCAAGCTCAGAAATAAGCAGGATTTAGCTCCCTCCACTCAAATCAGCTTATTAGAAAGCACACATTGTTTAATATAAATATAGCAATTAGCAGAGGCTTGGTAGACATTAAGGGTGTTATAAAAATATTTACTTTTCAAATAGCCTTAAAAAAAATCAGGCAAATAGGAAGCCTAGATGTCTCACAGACGTTTTAAATGTAATTTATACTGCCAGAACTAAATCCATCGCCTCATCAAAATCTGGGATAATCTATACAACTGGCTTAGATTCTTTAAAAAAAAAAAAAAAAGTCAATAACAAAGATGAGGGCACGGAGACAGTGTCTATATTAAAAGAGAAATGCAAATACCCCCTAAATGTAATGCAGAGCAGTTATAAAAGATATTTTGGGGGCAACTGGGGAAAAATGATTTTGGGTAGAACATTAGATATTATGAAATTCATGTTATTTTCCCAGCTGTGATACACAGGGTTAAAGTATGACAGTTATAGAAACTAAGTATCATTTGAAATGCCCTTGAATTTAGGAGATGCCCATGCAGCTGAGGGCATAACCGCCTCCACTCTCTACAATTCACTTTCAAACGCTGAGCAAAAGGTGGGGGCGGGGGGTGCAGTGGAGGGGCACAAACATGGCATGACGTTCACAGGTGAGGAGTCTGGGTAAAGAGGGCTCAGCTGTTCATTATCCCCAGCCTTTCTACTAATACTTGTATGTAGATTGGAAATTGTTCAGAAAGGAAGGAAATGCAAGCAAATAACAGAAAGAGCACCCTGAGCTATTTCAGCCAGAGAAACACGAAGCCGATGGGTCTCACAAAAGCTGCTGAACAGGTAGGAGAGATCAGGTCACATGTGGGCAGGCGTAAGGTGACAGCTCTACTGAGAATGAGGGTGTGGAGATATAATTCTGAGGGAAGGGCAATTCAAGTCCTTCCAAGACCTGGGCTACTGATGTCCTTCTGTGTCTCATGGAGCCAAGCACGGGGTGGGGCGGTGGGGGGTTCCTGCGGCAGGAAGTTATCAACAGGGAGAGGGGCCCGTCTGCCCGGCTCTCAGATCTGCAGCCGCTGCAGCTGCAGTGTGGCTGCCGTTCCCACACGTGTCCCTTGCTGTCCTGCAATCTCCGCTGCAGCCTCTGCTGTCACCTGAGTGCTGAAGTCTTCCCAGTGGCAGCCTTGGTCTCCCGCTCCCCAGCCTCCTGCGGGACCATCTGCCTGCCTGCTCTCATCTCTCCTGAACTCGCCCCCTCACCTCCCCACATCCTGCCCCTTCCCCAGGCTCTCTGAGAGTTGGGAAGCTGCAGGAACACAAGATTTCTGAGATCCCATCAGCATGGGTTCTTTAGAGCAGGGGTCCCCAACCTCTGGGATCTAATGCCTGATGATCTGAGGTGGAGATGATGTAATAATAAAAGAAATAAAGTCACAATACATATAATTTGATTGAATTATCGTGAAACCGTCTCCCCCATCCTGGTCCATGGAAAAATTGTCATCTGTGAAACTGGCCCCTGGTGCCAAAAGGTTGGGAACTGTTCTCACAAATATTACAATACTATCATTCCCACTGGAGGGGCAGAGAGGGAATAATTCCCCCACATGAACACCATTTCTGGTTTTCTGAAATTCACCGAGTGTCCACACGGAGAGAGAAGGAGGAGCTAGTGAGTCACCCACTTGGACCACCTGCCTCCTCGGTGCATGAGCAGGTCTCAGGTGACCGGCCGCCCACCTGCCACCGTGCTGACCCTTCTCTGGAAGGATTCTTTAGAAAACGTTCCTTCTACCAAGCCCCAAACCATCCCTTGTGGCTTCTGCCTGTGAAGTTCCTCTTCCTTCCCGACGCAGCGTGTCCTTCTGCACAGGAAGCCTTGGGGTGGGAGCCTCAGAACAGCTCAGGAGACCTGTGAGCTCCGAGGCTGGGGTGGGAACAAGCTCACTCCACTGGGGGAGGTGTGACACGCTGGCTGCTGCCCCCCAGATTCCGCTGCCCCTTCTGACATCCTGAACCCCACCTCCCCCACCACGTGGGCTTTAATGGCGGACTCAGTGGAAACATCATTTTGAGGATGATGGGTTGGTGTGGCTGGGGAGGCTGCCTCTGAGTAAGCACCTTGTGCCAGTGGCGCTTACGTGACGAGAATAGGAAGAAAGCGTGATGAATGGGAAGGTGGCTCTAACAGGGGATGTGAAAGAAACCTAAACGCTTACCTCGCCTTGAAAGCTCTTCAGCAGCGGTGCTACCTGCTTGCGCAAATCCTGGGGCGAGAAGGTGGGTCAGGAAGAGCCATTGGAGGAGAAAAGAGAAGGGAAACATTCGTTAAGGTCTCCTAAGAGTTCAGTGCTGTTTTCTGTTACATAAAGCAATCCCGATGCCTCTCCTGGATCATCCCCTCCCTCCTACAACACAAATCATGCCAACTGTGCCCCTTAGCTTAAAAGAACTCACTCAGGACTTCCCTGGTGGTCCAGTGGCTAAGGTTTTGTGCTCTTAATGCAGGGCACTCGGGTTCAATCCCTGATCAAGGAATTAGATCCCACATGCTGCAACTAAGAGCTCCAGTGCGGCAACGAGCGACCGTTGCAGGCTGCAACTAAGACCTGGTGCAGCCTAATAAATTTTTTAAAAGAGAGAGAACTCACTTAAGAATAGAACTATTTATTTCCTCTGAGTTCTGGTTAGATACACCTCATTTTGACACAAGTTTTTGCATTTGCTTAGAACAAAATAGGGTGTTATAATGTAGCTTTGCTTTGTTTGTATCTGAAATGGACCTGGGTCACCATCCTGCATTTCAGCTGCTATTTCCGAGCACTACTCATGGGAGACAGACGTGAGCATCTGAGGCTGGGCTCCGCCTCCCAGGCCAGTGCTGCCGACACCAACAGAGTGCCAGCTAGCCTGTGTGACTTAAGACATTCTACAGCTGCGTTCAAAATGCAAAAAGACATTCTACAGCTGTGTTCAAAACGCAAAGACACAGATGAACTCAATTTCGGTGTCACGTCACCAATATATCCAAGATAGTATCACTTCCTATGTACTCAATACAAAAGTCATTAACAAGATAGTTTACATCCTTTGTTGATATTAAGTCTTTGAAACCTGGGGTGCATTCCCGCCCACCTCTCCATTTCGACCAGCAGCATTTCAGGTGTGCCTTTGTGGCCACCCCGTCGGGCAGCTGGGGGCTGAGGGATGCACTTGCATGCACTGACTGGGGCTTGCCCTGGTGGCGGGAGGAGGAGTGTCACGGTTGGTGGACCCCTCACTCCCCGACAGCCAGAGGGAGAGGTGAAGAGCAAGAATCAGAAGTAGGAGAATCGGGAGAACACAGATCGAGAGGAGGTTGTATCAAGAGGGAAGAGGTATTTGTACTGAATCTCGTCACAGACACCAGGCCTGAGAACACCACTCAGTGGAATGTCCAGGTAGTGCTGAGTGCAGCTGAGTAGAGTCTCGGGCTGGAAACTGACCTGCAGAGGGCTGAGGGTGACGCGGGTGTGAGGGAGAGGCTGCAGGGACCGTGTGGGGAGGAAGGAGGGGGATGGGGTTTGGGGAGCCCCACAGGGAAGGGGGTTGCAGGTGGAAGTTAACGAGTTACCACTTGGAGAGAGCCTACGTTAGTGAGGGGCTTCAGATACAGGGCATTCATTGCTTTCCACAGTCACTCTGCCAACCAAAGGGACTGGTACCCACATGTCATGGACGGGGGATGCCTGAGGCTCAGAAGGGGAAGGAGGCGTATCCAAGGTTGCACACTGGGGAAGAGTCAGATGTGAACCCAGAGCTCTCTTCAGGGGCCCACATGGAGACCTTGCTGGGTGTGGTACAGGTACGACAGCCGGAGGCCACCTGGATAGCAACGTGGTGGGGGGGTGGGGGGTAGGTACACATGGACCATTCAGAAGGCTTGTAACGAAAAGGCCCAGACTCGGAGAGGAAATGGTGAGGCTGGATGGGGTCATGGCCTGTGGGAGCTGGTGGTGCCAAGGCATTTGAGACCCTGTGTAGAGAGGAGGACGGAGAGCTTCTGGGGGTGGAGGGCGGCTTTGGGTACAGGTACCAGGAGCCCTGGCGCTCAGCCCACAAACAGTGCTTCTTACGAGGCTTGTGCCAGTACTGCCCCCAGCCCTGCCAGCCTGCACAGGCGGCCAGCTTACAGGGAACACCAGCCTTGAGAAGCTCAGGAGATGGCAGAAGTGTTTCCAGAGGACTCCAGCACAGCAGGTGAAAGAGTCATGCTGCTCATAACGATAGTAAATAAACTAAACTGCTCTCTGTTGGCCCTGGTCTTAACCAGCCCATATATTTCAGAAATCATGTCTTGGGCATATTAGTGTCTCCTGACAGACCTGCTAAAACAACCTGTTAAAGATACTAAAGCTGCATGTGTTTGTACTCAAGCACACACATCTATCTGAATACAGTAAAGGACAAAAAAAAAAAAAGGCACTAAATTTTCACAACCATATACACACAAAGTGATGTATTTCGAGTCACCAGCTAAAAAAAATAATCACCTATTCCCATTCTTTTTTTTGGCCAAGGTGGGAGGCAGTCTGAGAAATTCCTTAACCAACACAGCTACCTCCAAATATCACCTGGTTTAGGACCAAACTAAGGACCCAAATACCCAGGATGTTGACTTCTGATCCATGGGTGGCTCTGTCACAGGTTAATGAGGACATGACGCGATGCACTGTCCTTTGAGCACAGGGTGGACTTTGCTGTCTGGACGGCACCAGAAACTATAGGCTCTGTCACCCCTGGTCATCACAGGCAGCCACATGCCCTTCTCTGCCACCGCAAACTGAAAAAAAGGGGTCCAGGCTGATCAACAGCACACTGACATGAAAGAGAATTAGGGAATTAATAGAAGGTCCCCAAAGTTTTTAGCCTCATGACACTTAATTCAGCGACAGTTTTTCAGCATTGTTTCAAATTTTCTTTAGTTCTGCATCATTTATTGAACAGAAAGCGGCAAACATCTTAACACGCAGAGAGCAATGCCCTTGAGATTATTAATATCGGATGTCTGTTGGCAAAGCCAGAGAACTGCATTGCAACCTTCTCTCCCCTGAGCATGCTGCAAATAATAAGTGATGTTTATCAAGAGATGCTTCTATGTGAAAAGAATTTTCATTATTCTTCAAACCACTGATTCACAGTTCTGTGTTTTCTTGTTTAGATCAGAGAACTGAACAGCAAAATGCCATTGAGGAATTTTCTATCTAATGACTATCGCTGGAGAAACCGGTCTGACTTAAAAGCGAAACAGAAATAAAATGACGAAATCGCCACGCAGCTTTCAGTCGCACCTGCGAGGTGTCAGCGAGAGACACAAGACACACAGTCCCTGAATCCAGATGGTCTGAATCTTTGACTTTCTGCCCATTCTGAGCACTTGAGTGGTCTCTTCCCTCTCTGGGGCCTGGCACTCCCAGCTTCCATCACACTTCTCCTGTCCACACTGACATGTGATGCCAGGGCCAGCATCACAGAATCCTCACACTGGATTCAGCTGGGGGCTACCCCGGGGCCCACCTCTGAGTCTTGCAAAGAATGGTGCCAGGACAAAGCTGTTTAGCTTTGAAAGAACAGCAGATGAAGGGGAACAGCCAGGATTCATGTGTAAACAAAAGGAGGCTGTGAATCACAAATGCATCGTCCAAGTCATAAACGATCTCCATTTCTCGAAGATTCGAAACTCCAGATTTTCCAGGATGTTTTTCTCAATTTTATAACGCCCTTTCCCCTTTGCTTCTCTGTAACTCAGGTGTGTTTTCTCTTGAACGATTCTGCCTATGTTGAAGGCTCTGAACCATCCAGCTGCTGTCTCAGTGACACCTTGTGGTCGGTGGCACGGACCAGAAGTGGGGTCCTGCCTCCTGTGGTGACAACAGGGTTTCCCCAAGAGCACCAGGAACAGAGTGGAGGATAGGTGTTAGAGGGCCCCTTCTCTGGCTCCCTGTGGTTGCCAGCCACCCGACCTGGTATGGGTACAGCAGCCGTTAGGGACCCAGGCCAGCAGCATCCTCAGAAGTGGCTGCATCCCTTTGGCTTCTGTCTCAGAACCACCTCAGCCCGGGGTAATCCTCAGCCTTTTCTGTTTCTGGGGTTTCGGCTCACATTTCCTGCACTGCATCCAGGTAGGGAAAGGAGTTTAACAATTGACAAGGGCCAGGCAAAAACATAAGCCTGTTGTTTGCTGTGGTTCAGTCACTCAGTCGTGCCTGACTTTGTGACCCCATGCACTACAGCATGCCAGGTTTCCTGTCCTTCACTATCTCCTGGAGCTTGCTCAAACTCATTCCAGTGAGTTGATGATGCCATCCAACTGTTTCAATCCCTGTTTCCCCCTTCTCCTGCCCTCAATCTTTCCTAGCATCGAGTTTTTTTCAGTGAGTTGGCTCTTCATATCAGGTAGCCAAAGTACCGGAGCTTCAGCTTCAGCATTAGTCCTTCTAATGAATATTCAGGGTTGATTTCCTTTAGGATTGACTGGTTNAAAAAAAAAAAAAAAAGTCAATAACAAAGATGAGGGCACGGAGACAGTGTCTATATTAAAAGAGAAATGCAAATACCCCCTAAATGTAATGCAGAGCAGTTATAAAAGATATTTTGGGGGCAACTGGGGAAAAATGATTTTGGGTAGAACATTAGATATTATGAAATTCATGTTATTTTCCCAGCTGTGATACACAGGGTTAAAGTATGACAGTTATAGAAACTAAGTATCATTTGAAATGCCCTTGAATTTAGGAGATGCCCATGCAGCTGAGGGCATAACCGCCTCCACTCTCTACAATTCACTTTCAAACGCTGAGCAAAAGGTGGGGGCGGGGGGTGCAGTGGAGGGGCACAAACATGGCATGACGTTCACAGGTGAGGAGTCTGGGTAAAGAGGGCTCAGCTGTTCATTATCCCCAGCCTTTCTACTAATACTTGTATGTAGATTGGAAATTGTTCAGAAAGGAAGGAAATGCAAGCAAATAACAGAAAGAGCACCCTGAGCTATTTCAGCCAGAGAAACACGAAGCCGATGGGTCTCACAAAAGCTGCTGAACAGGTAGGAGAGATCAGGTCACATGTGGGCAGGCGTAAGGTGACAGCTCTACTGAGAATGAGGGTGTGGAGATATAATTCTGAGGGAAGGGCAATTCAAGTCCTTCCAAGACCTGGGCTACTGATGTCCTTCTGTGTCTCATGGAGCCAAGCACGGGGTGGGGCGGTGGGGGGTTCCTGCGGCAGGAAGTTATCAACAGGGAGAGGGGCCCGTCTGCCCGGCTCTCAGATCTGCAGCCGCTGCAGCTGCAGTGTGGCTGCCGTTCCCACACGTGTCCCTTGCTGTCCTGCAATCTCCGCTGCAGCCTCTGCTGTCACCTGAGTGCTGAAGTCTTCCCAGTGGCAGCCTTGGTCTCCCGCTCCCCAGCCTCCTGCGGGACCATCTGCCTGCCTGCTCTCATCTCTCCTGAACTCGCCCCCTCACCTCCCCACATCCTGCCCCTTCCCCAGGCTCTCTGAGAGTTGGGAAGCTGCAGGAACACAAGATTTCTGAGATCCCATCAGCATGGGTTCTTTAGAGCAGGGGTCCCCAACCTCTGGGATCTAATGCCTGATGATCTGAGGTGGAGATGATGTAATAATAAAAGAAATAAAGTCACAATACATATAATTTGATTGAATTATCGTGAAACCGTCTCCCCCATCCTGGTCCATGGAAAAATTGTCATCTGTGAAACTGGCCCCTGGTGCCAAAAGGTTGGGAACTGTTCTCACAAATATTACAATACTATCATTCCCACTGGAGGGGCAGAGAGGGAATAATTCCCCCACATGAACACCATTTCTGGTTTTCTGAAATTCACCGAGTGTCCACACGGAGAGAGAAGGAGGAGCTAGTGAGTCACCCACTTGGACCACCTGCCTCCTCGGTGCATGAGCAGGTCTCAGGTGACCGGCCGCCCACCTGCCACCGTGCTGACCCTTCTCTGGAAGGATTCTTTAGAAAACGTTCCTTCTACCAAGCCCCAAACCATCCCTTGTGGCTTCTGCCTGTGAAGTTCCTCTTCCTTCCCGACGCAGCGTGTCCTTCTGCACAGGAAGCCTTGGGGTGGGAGCCTCAGAACAGCTCAGGAGACCTGTGAGCTCCGAGGCTGGGGTGGGAACAAGCTCACTCCACTGGGGGAGGTGTGACACGCTGGCTGCTGCCCCCCAGATTCCGCTGCCCCTTCTGACATCCTGAACCCCACCTCCCCCACCACGTGGGCTTTAATGGCGGACTCAGTGGAAACATCATTTTGAGGATGATGGGTTGGTGTGGCTGGGGAGGCTGCCTCTGAGTAAGCACCTTGTGCCAGTGGCGCTTACGTGACGAGAATAGGAAGAAAGCGTGATGAATGGGAAGGTGGCTCTAACAGGGGATGTGAAAGAAACCTAAACGCTTACCTCGCCTTGAAAGCTCTTCAGCAGCGGTGCTACCTGCTTGCGCAAATCCTGGGGCGAGAAGGTGGGTCAGGAAGAGCCATTGGAGGAGAAAAGAGAAGGGAAACATTCGTTAAGGTCTCCTAAGAGTTCAGTGCTGTTTTCTGTTACATAAAGCAATCCCGATGCCTCTCCTGGATCATCCCCTCCCTCCTACAACACAAATCATGCCAACTGTGCCCCTTAGCTTAAAAGAACTCACTCAGGACTTCCCTGGTGGTCCAGTGGCTAAGGTTTTGTGCTCTTAATGCAGGGCACTCGGGTTCAATCCCTGATCAAGGAATTAGATCCCACATGCTGCAACTAAGAGCTCCAGTGCGGCAACGAGCGACCGTTGCAGGCTGCAACTAAGACCTGGTGCAGCCTAATAAATTTTTTAAAAGAGAGAGAACTCACTTAAGAATAGAACTATTTATTTCCTCTGAGTTCTGGTTAGATACACCTCATTTTGACACAAGTTTTTGCATTTGCTTAGAACAAAATAGGGTGTTATAATGTAGCTTTGCTTTGTTTGTATCTGAAATGGACCTGGGTCACCATCCTGCATTTCAGCTGCTATTTCCGAGCACTACTCATGGGAGACAGACGTGAGCATCTGAGGCTGGGCTCCGCCTCCCAGGCCAGTGCTGCCGACACCAACAGAGTGCCAGCTAGCCTGTGTGACTTAAGACATTCTACAGCTGCGTTCAAAATGCAAAAAGACATTCTACAGCTGTGTTCAAAACGCAAAGACACAGATGAACTCAATTTCGGTGTCACGTCACCAATATATCCAAGATAGTATCACTTCCTATGTACTCAATACAAAAGTCATTAACAAGATAGTTTACATCCTTTGTTGATATTAAGTCTTTGAAACCTGGGGTGCATTCCCGCCCACCTCTCCATTTCGACCAGCAGCATTTCAGGTGTGCCTTTGTGGCCACCCCGTCGGGCAGCTGGGGGCTGAGGGATGCACTTGCATGCACTGACTGGGGCTTGCCCTGGTGGCGGGAGGAGGAGTGTCACGGTTGGTGGACCCCTCACTCCCCGACAGCCAGAGGGAGAGGTGAAGAGCAAGAATCAGAAGTAGGAGAATCGGGAGAACACAGATCGAGAGGAGGTTGTATCAAGAGGGAAGAGGTATTTGTACTGAATCTCGTCACAGACACCAGGCCTGAGAACACCACTCAGTGGAATGTCCAGGTAGTGCTGAGTGCAGCTGAGTAGAGTCTCGGGCTGGAAACTGACCTGCAGAGGGCTGAGGGTGACGCGGGTGTGAGGGAGAGGCTGCAGGGACCGTGTGGGGAGGAAGGAGGGGGATGGGGTTTGGGGAGCCCCACAGGGAAGGGGGTTGCAGGTGGAAGTTAACGAGTTACCACTTGGAGAGAGCCTACGTTAGTGAGGGGCTTCAGATACAGGGCATTCATTGCTTTCCACAGTCACTCTGCCAACCAAAGGGACTGGTACCCACATGTCATGGACGGGGGATGCCTGAGGCTCAGAAGGGGAAGGAGGCGTATCCAAGGTTGCACACTGGGGAAGAGTCAGATGTGAACCCAGAGCTCTCTTCAGGGGCCCACATGGAGACCTTGCTGGGTGTGGTACAGGTACGACAGCCGGAGGCCACCTGGATAGCAACGTGGTGGGGGGGTGGGGGGTAGGTACACATGGACCATTCAGAAGGCTTGTAACGAAAAGGCCCAGACTCGGAGAGGAAATGGTGAGGCTGGATGGGGTCATGGCCTGTGGGAGCTGGTGGTGCCAAGGCATTTGAGACCCTGTGTAGAGAGGAGGACGGAGAGCTTCTGGGGGTGGAGGGCGGCTTTGGGTACAGGTACCAGGAGCCCTGGCGCTCAGCCCACAAACAGTGCTTCTTACGAGGCTTGTGCCAGTACTGCCCCCAGCCCTGCCAGCCTGCACAGGCGGCCAGCTTACAGGGAACACCAGCCTTGAGAAGCTCAGGAGATGGCAGAAGTGTTTCCAGAGGACTCCAGCACAGCAGGTGAAAGAGTCATGCTGCTCATAACGATAGTAAATAAACTAAACTGCTCTCTGTTGGCCCTGGTCTTAACCAGCCCATATATTTCAGAAATCATGTCTTGGGCATATTAGTGTCTCCTGACAGACCTGCTAAAACAACCTGTTAAAGATACTAAAGCTGCATGTGTTTGTACTCAAGCACACACATCTATCTGAATACAGTAAAGGACAAAAAAAAAAAGGCACTAAATTTTCACAACCATATACACACAAAGTGATGTATTTCGAGTCACCAGCTAAAAAAAATAATCACCTATTCCCATTCTTTTTTTTGGCCAAGGTGGGAGGCAGTCTGAGAAATTCCTTAACCAACACAGCTACCTCCAAATATCACCTGGTTTAGGACCAAACTAAGGACCCAAATACCCAGGATGTTGACTTCTGATCCATGGGTGGCTCTGTCACAGGTTAATGAGGACATGACGCGATGCACTGTCCTTTGAGCACAGGGTGGACTTTGCTGTCTGGACGGCACCAGAAACTATAGGCTCTGTCACCCCTGGTCATCACAGGCAGCCACATGCCCTTCTCTGCCACCGCAAACTGAAAAAAAGGGGTCCAGGCTGATCAACAGCACACTGACATGAAAGAGAATTAGGGAATTAATAGAAGGTCCCCAAAGTTTTTAGCCTCATGACACTTAATTCAGCGACAGTTTTTCAGCATTGTTTCAAATTTTCTTTAGTTCTGCATCATTTATTGAACAGAAAGCGGCAAACATCTTAACACGCAGAGAGCAATGCCCTTGAGATTATTAATATCGGATGTCTGTTGGCAAAGCCAGAGAACTGCATTGCAACCTTCTCTCCCCTGAGCATGCTGCAAATAATAAGTGATGTTTATCAAGAGATGCTTCTATGTGAAAAGAATTTTCATTATTCTTCAAACCACTGATTCACAGTTCTGTGTTTTCTTGTTTAGATCAGAGAACTGAACAGCAAAATGCCATTGAGGAATTTTCTATCTAATGACTATCGCTGGAGAAACCGGTCTGACTTAAAAGCGAAACAGAAATAAAATGACGAAATCGCCACGCAGCTTTCAGTCGCACCTGCGAGGTGTCAGCGAGAGACACAAGACACACAGTCCCTGAATCCAGATGGTCTGAATCTTTGACTTTCTGCCCATTCTGAGCACTTGAGTGGTCTCTTCCCTCTCTGGGGCCTGGCACTCCCAGCTTCCATCACACTTCTCCTGTCCACACTGACACGTGATGCCAGGGCCAGCATCACAGAATCCTCACACTGGATTCAGCTGGGGGCTACCCCGGGGCCCACCTCTGAGTCTTGCAAAGAATGGTGCCAGGACAAAGCTGTTTAGCTTTGAAAGAACAGCAGATGAAGGGGAACAGCCAGGATTCATGTGTAAACAAAAGGAGGCTGTGAATCACAAATGCATCGTCCAAGTCATAAACGATCTCCATTTCTCGAAGATTCGAAACTCCAGATTTTCCAGGATGTTTTTCTCAATTTTATAACGCCCTTTCCCCTTTGCTTCTCTGTAACTCAGGTGTGTTTTCTCTTGAACGATTCTGCCTATGTTGAAGGCTCTGAACCATCCAGCTGCTGTCTCAGTGACACCTTGTGGTCGGTGGCACGGACCAGAAGTGGGGTCCTGCCTCCTGTGGTGACAACAGGGTTTCCCCAAGAGCACCAGGAACAGAGTGGAGGATAGGTGTTAGAGGGCCCCTTCTCTGGCTCCCTGTGGTTGCCAGCCACCCGACCTGGTATGGGTACAGCAGCCGTTAGGGACCCAGGCCAGCAGCATCCTCAGAAGTGGCTGCATCCCTTTGGCTTCTGTCTCAGAACCACCTCAGCCCGGGGTAATCCTCAGCCTTTTCTGTTTCTGGGGTTTCGGCTCACATTTCCTGCACTGCATCCAGGTAGGGAAAGGAGTTTAACAATTGACAAGGGCCAGGCAAAAACATAAGCCTGTTGTTTGCTGTGGTTCAGTCACTCAGTCGTGCCTGACTTTGTGACCCCATGCACTACAGCATGCCAGGTTTCCTGTCCTTCACTATCTCCTGGAGCTTGCTCAAACTCATTCCAGTGAGTTGATGATGCCATCCAACTGTTTCAATCCCTGTTTCCCCCTTCTCCTGCCCTCAATCTTTCCTAGCATCGAGTTTTTTTCAGTGAGTTGGCTCTTCATATCAGGTAGCCAAAGTACCGGAGCTTCAGCTTCAGCATTAGTCCTTCTAATGAATATTCAGGGTTGATTTCCTTTAGGATTGACTGGTTTCATCTTGCAGTCCAAGGCCCTCTCAAGAGTCTTCTCTAGCACCACAGTTAGAAAGCATCAATTCTTCATCAATTCTTTATAGTCCAATTCTCATATCAGTATATGACAACTTGAAAAACATAGCTTTGACTATATGGACCTTTGTCAGCAAAGTGATGTCTCTGCTTTTTAATACGTTATCTAGGTTTGTCACAGCTTTTCTTCCAAGGAGCAAGCGTCTTTTAATTTCATGGCCACAGTCACTGTCCACAGTGATTTTGGAGCCCAAGAAAATATAAGCCTGGCCAGGATTTTAAACCCTAGGAAGTGTTTCTCAATGAAGAGGTTCTGTGCTATACACCCACCCAGGGCTGAAAATATCTCCAAATGAGTTCACTAATCCCTCCTCAATACTCAGGTTTCAAAGTAAGGAAATTCTGACTTGAAAGTGTTTTAGGTGTTTATTCAAAGAAAATCATTGTATAATATAGCTTATTCTCACTAACCTCGATACTGTCAAATGTAAGAGGTATTGTTATACCACAGAAAGAGAAAAAGTGCTGCTTATTCAACTGTGATGTCATTGATTTGTATCCTCACTCTGATTTGAACATGGTGAAATGTGTTAAAGTGTATGCATTATAAAACTGATAAGAGATGATCACAAGATTAACTAGTGTTAAAACAGATCCCGAACTGTTATTTTTAATTGACATGGTCTACATTTTAGTTAGTGCAGCTGTTTTTTTTTTTTTTTTAAAAGGGCAGTTGTCTTTTAGAGATACATACCAAAATGTTTATGGATGAAATAAGATTTTTGTTTCAAGATAATTCAGTGGAGGGGGGATAATGGGGGACCATAAGGATGACATAAGTGTGTGTTGAGTGGATGTTATTAAAGATGGAGGGTGGGTTCAATGCATTCTTCACCTTTTCTCATGTATGTCTGAAATATGAAAGCTTTTCAAGGCACCATACTTCACTCTCTGGACGCCTTCAACTGACCGATCACACAGAAGAGACAGAGTGGAAATGAGGGGTGAGGGACTGTCGCTCTTAAGTTATAATACAGCCAAGCAGCTAAATAATTGTATACTTCATCAGGTTAACCTGGAGATCTGGGGTCGTCTGGTCCAATCTCCTGCCCCAGGTAGGAGACCTGTGGTGTCCTGGCCACATGGCTCCTCCTCCCAAGGCCACTCTCTCTCTCCTGGATGGAATGCTGACGTTCAGAGGGAAGCTGTCCTGAGCACAAATAACGTCATTACTAGAAGCAGTCTGTTGGTAAATAATTCACTCAAAAAAAAAAAAAAAAGAAAGAAAAAGATCAAATTCAAGGCAATTGCAGACTTGCTTAATAATGCGTTTTTTTAGTGGGAGGTCGGAGAACCAGTTTACCACAGCCCTGGGTTGACCAAGGGAGCACAGATGGCTGAGCCTTCCTCTTGGGGGCCTGGAGATGGAGCCCTGTAGGTATCTGAGGGCTCAGCTCATCTCCTTCCCACATGCTACTCTGGACCAAGCGCTACTCTCCCCTCTGCTGTCTGACAAACCTCAACAGAGCCTTCCTGCCCAGAGTCCTCTCTCCACGGTCCCTTGTTTCCCTCCCATTTGGGACAGACAGTATTGCTCCAAGTCCCCACCAGTGTCTCTAATGCCATCTGCTCCCATGACTTGCGTTGTATATGAGGAGCACCGAAAAAGCCCTCAGTCATATTGGAACAAAGTTCTAGAGAAGAAAGGAGGAATGGGACCCTCCTAATGGCCATGGGACAATGCCCACTGTGTCTCCCGGTGACCTTGGCTACCCCAGAATAAAGGTTCTAAAGAGCTTTACAATGTGAAATACAAACAGTCAGATTCTAGACACTAGATATACAGATTATAGAGATGCCAGATGGGACTATTTGAATGGGGTAGTAATAAGAAATTTCCATATATGGTGTTTTCATAAAGAGAAATGCAAAAAAGTTTAATTTCAGAAATGGGGTCCATCACTAATACACACATTAAAACATTGTAAATACACTATTAGATATAGGTAGTGCAGTTTAACAATTGCAACTTTGCTAAAAAGTAATAGTAGTAAATAGGTGATTTTTTTTTTCAACCAAGACATTTAATTCAACTGAAAGGAGAAAATGACCCTCTTTCTACAACTTAAAGCCAAAACGCTGAAGACATTGTTTAAAAGCATGTGGCTACTGATTCTTCACTCTGATGTCCTTGGGATTCCAAAATACCCTGCTGATGGCTGAAGAGTCCTTATCAATAAAGAAAAACCCACCACTGTGTCATGTCTAGGGCTTTTCTTACTGACTCTAGTATAACAATCTGCTTTATTGATAAGCCATCTCTTTCAAAAACCACCTCTCGGCATACTTGTCAAGTGTATTTTTATAAAGTCTTGGCACCAATGAGAGAATCACAATTATCTACAAAAGAAAGCTAGTTCTTGGCACTTGTGTCACAGAAGATGGCTGAATTCTCCCTTTATCATGTACACAGGAGCACACGCCAGGTATGGAGCCATTCAAGCAAGACCATATACACTGTGTGACCCACAGACTGTAGAACTCACTGTACAAGGCAGTTCAGTGAAAAGAGAAGTTTCTCTTTGTTCCAGGATCCTGAAACCCTCGCTTCCCATCTCATCATCCGAAGATGAGGCATGGGGCTCTCAGCGGAGCACCCGACTTCTGGTTACTTTTACAGATATACACAGGCTCCTTCCAGGCTTTGTGATAGAAGAGAGCAATTTTAAATGGCATTTAAACTGAAGTGTTAAATAAAAAATATCTTTCTATACAACAGCAGACGGTATTCCTGGCAGTTTCTTGAAGATTTTAGTTCACAGATTTGAGAAAATTCCATTAGCTTTAATTATTTATCAGCAGTCAATTTAGATTACTGTTCTTGACCTATTTTTACAGTGTATGGGCCACCCAGCAATGAAATAAATGAATAGTCCTTTTCTACCATGGTTGATTTTTCTGAGATAATAGAAATCGAGTCTAAAGCAGGAATGAAACCCCAAACATGTAATTACCACAATATATAACCTGCCACGCTGCCTTTGTAGCTGGATAGAATGCACATCTTTGTGAGTTTCTTGGTTATTAAATAAGATTATCTTGAAAGGGATAAACTCACTCATGCTATAATTTCTTCGCATTTAAATTTCTCTGCTCCATTTAAAACATGTTCTGTATCTTGGCAGAAAAAGCTCTAATACTGATGGATGTGCCTTCAGCACGGTGCCTAATAAAACTGTGTAATGGGAAGTCCTGGCTGTGTGGGGCTGAGTGGAGGGGAGCTTGTGCATGGCTTGAGTGGAGGGCTCCTGGCACAAGTGGTGAGGGCCAGCTGAGGGCACCCACGGGCAGAGGATAGAGGGAGACCCAAGGAGCCAGGCGGAGGGGAGGATCCCTGAGCTCCTCAGTGACAGCAAGTGGTGGGAGAATTCGTTGGATGATGAACAGGGGCAGGTTTATCAGATCGGTGATGCCTGAACCTGGCCCAAAGGTGATGAAGGCTGAGGACGGTGCTTAGGACACAGATTTGAGATACACGGAGGTCCTGGTTTGAAGGTAGCACGTGGTCTCAGCTCAGTGATACAGCAGAGCCTGAACACTCCTAAGAGTGGGTCTGGGACTCCTGGCTTCTCCTTCAGACTTTTCCATGAGTGCATGAGGTAAAAACTATTTTTGCCGTTTTCCTTTTCCAGTGTCGTTCTCACACAGATGAATGGTGGAGTTCTCCAGACACTGCATGTCAGGTGAGGTCATCACCCTAAAGAGATGGCACGTGCACTTGTGACGTCCTGGGTTTTAAACAGGTCTTTTTTGAACCTCTAACATGGTCACTACCGATCAATATGCACATGGACACAAAAGCTCTCTGGGAATCCTCAATATTAAGAGATCAAGATGTCTGGAAATGGCTGCTGCTGCTGCTAAGTCACTTCAGTCGTGTCCGACTCTGTGTGACCCCATAGACGGCAGCCCACCAGGCTCCCCCATCCCTGGGATTCTCCAGGCAAGAATACTGGAGTGGGTTGCCGTTTCCTTCTCCAATGCATGAAAGAGAAAAGTGAAAGTGAAGTCGCTCAGTCTGTCCGACTGTCAGCGACCCCATGGACTGCAGCCCACCAGGCTACTCCGTCCACTGGATTTTCCAGGCAAGAGTACTGGGGTGGGGTGCCATTGCCTTTCCTGCAGCCTTAAGGTTTTCTGGTCTGAGAGCAGAGAATGGCTCCTCGTCCAGAGGTCAAGGCTGCGGACCCACTGATGACTGGCTGAGTTCCGTGAAGCAGCTGCGACAGCCAGGCATCCTGCGGCGCCTGGCTCTCCTGGCCTGGGCTGGCGTTGTGTCTGTCGGTGGCGCAGGGACTTCCTGTGGGATGTTTGGTGGCCAGGGGTTCGGAGGTGGGGCCCAGAAGGAGGCCACCTCAGGTCCCTCTGATTCTCTAATTACATCTGATTGGCCTGATTTCAAAATATTCTTCCAGGTTGTTTTCTGCATAAATGCTTGTTTCTAAACCTTACGTTTTATTCAGAACTTTAAAAATATTGCTGAGATTTGTTTATGGATCTGAACATCAATAGTTTTTGAGTTTGTCGAATAGAAGAACTACATATTATACACATAATCTATTACAAACCTATCTGAGCATTTACTCCATGCTGTGAATGAGCTGGTTGTGGTCCCTGTCCTCCTGGGGCTTACCTCCTAGTTCGAGTGAGAATCAAGTCTAGATAGATATCTGGAAGACTTTGGAAGGTCTCCTTCAGTAGACTGTTGACTCCATTCACACACACTCTGACTGCGTTCCTGGGGCTACTGATGGTGCCAGGCCCAGAGGAGACACTGTGAGCCTTGTGGACAGAATGAGTGAATGACAGAAGCTCTTCCCAGACACAGCACCCCAGTGATCCTTCAGGAGGCCTGCTGCAAAGGGGATCCATGTGCCAGACGGGATGTGCCCAAGATGCCTTTTCACCCTGGGACTCTCCAGAGGAAGTGTGACTCCCACTGCCCTGCACCCCCCTCCCCTACTGTGTCATTTACTCTGGGTCTCCAGCCCCACTGACGTGTAGACAAATGGGCTGTGTTGGAGTAGAATACAGATTAAGCCTTCACGAGCGCTTCTACTTCTAGGAACTCACCGATCAGGAAGATCAGAGATGAAGGCAGAGATCTACATACAAGAATGCTTAGCATGTGTTTGGAAGACAGAAAAATCAGAACTAATGTAGATGCCAACAGGAGGAGGTTACTTACTAAATAAACTTTTGTAAAGCAATACAGTGGCATGTTGTGCGTGTGAGTTGCTCAGTCATGTCTGACTCTTTGCAACCCCATGGAGCCTGTAGCCTGCCAGGCTCCTCTGTCCACTCTTTCCCAGGCAAGAATACTGAAGTGGGTAGCCATTCTCTTCTCCAGGGGAATCTTCCCGACCTAGGTCTCCTACAATGCAGGCAGATTCTTTACCGCCCAATCCACCAGGGAAGCCCTGTAGTGGCACATTAGGTAGCTGGTAAAATTCTTTTTCAGAGGACAGCTAATGTTGTGGAGTAACACATATGACTGCCATCTGTTCAACAAGTATTTGTTGAGCAGCTATTATAGGCTCTCAGACACTGCTCCAGGTGCTCCTTCGGTCATGAGCAAAACCAGTGGGTCCCTGTGCCTTGTAGGGTGCCTGTCGAGCAGGGGGAGGGCACTTCATTTGGTCAGCACATGAGGAGGAGGCATGCAGAGCTGTGGGCAGACTTATGACGCAGGCCCGGCTGGGGCTGTGGGCACTTCCTGCAGGACAGAGGAAGGGGCCCCTGAGGATCTGGAGGATGATTAGAGGTGAAATGGGGAGAAGCGAGAGGGAAAGAAGCCACAGACTACAAGGCGGGTTTACAGTTTGATCCCCACGTTGTAAAAATGAATAAATGCACATCTGTAGGTGTTTGGAAAAGGATGGTGAGAACTACATCAGTGTTAAACGGTGGGTTGAGTGGGATTATGGTTTATTTTTCACTTCCTTGCTGCTGCTGCTAAGTCGCTTCAGTCGTGTCCGACTCTGTGCGACCCCACAGACGGCAGCCCATTGGGCTCCGCCATCCCTGGGATTCTCCAGGCAAGAACAATGGAGTGGGTTGCCATTTCCTTCTCCAATGCATGAAAGTGAAAAGTGGAAGTGAAGTCACTCAGTCGTGTCTGACTCAGTGACCCCATGGACTGCAGCCCACCAGGCTCCTCCATCCATGGGAGTTTCCAGGCAAGAGTACTGGAGTGGGGTGCCATTGCCTTCTCCTTGGCTTTAAGTAAATTGTATCCTTTTAACCTCAAGAGTGTTGTTTTTTTAAAATTAAGGATGGAGACCGAGTGATAGTTCACAAAAGTAAGATCACTTTAAGGTTTACACAGCAACGGGGTTACCCCCCTGCCTGCTGTGGCTCTGTGATGGCAGAATCCCTGACACAGTGTTGTCCACGTGGCCAAGCAAAAGGCTGGGCATTATTTCAGCCTGTGCACAGCTCATAAAGAAAATAAATATGGTACCTGCTAATGCATAGCTAAACTAGACATAGATCTCCAAAGGAGAATTATTTCATAAGTACAACAAATATTGGAAATGGCAACCCACTCCAGTGTTCTTGCCTGGAGAATCCCATGGACGGAGGAACCTGGTGGGCTATACAGTCCATGGGGTCGCAAAGAGTCGGACATGACTGAGTGACTTGCCTTTCACAACAAATATTAGCAGGAAGCCTACTGGTCCATCATATGTTTTACATTTTTTCTTTTATATAAAATGTAATACTATGGTGCTGGTGGGGGGGGGGAACCATGCTGCAAATGGCACATACAGAATAATCTCTATTGTTTTAACATATGTAATATTTATGAACCTAAAAAGATTAGAAAGATCTAAAGCAAAAATGCTAACATTTATGTCTTGGATTACAGGTGATTTATTACTATCTTCTTTATGCTATATGCAAATTTATATAATGAACATTCATACTTTTTGTAATCAGAAGATGAAGTCTCAGATCTCAGACAGTACTGGGGACACTTAAAACATCATCTCAAACCAGCACCAAAGGGGCAGAACAGCCCTTCTCAACCCATCCCCCTAACCCCACCACAGACCCTGGACTCAGCAGGCAAATCATAAAACAAAGACAGATATCACCAAGAAGATAAAAAATGATGTAAAATCAGATTGCATACAGAATGGATAAGCAATAAGGTCCTACTGGACAGCACAGGGAATTATATTCAATATTCTGTCATAAGCCATAATGGAAAAGAATGTTTCAAAAAGACTGTATATATCCCTGCATCACTTTCCTGTACAGCAGAAGTTAACACAACATTGTAAATCGACTATATTTCAATTAAAAAAAAATCAGATTGTAATCCTACTCTTTTCCAGTTCTGATCTCAGTTTTCTTTGTTTCCCCACCTGAAGGCCTTACTTCAAGTTTACTCATCACTTGAGTGCAACGAGCTTACCTAAAGCTAAGCAGCACAGAAAAGATATACCTTTGTCTTGGCTTAATAATCAGTACATATTTTTTTTATTAATATTTACTTGCTTCACAGAGCTGTTCAGAGGAATAATTAAAAATACACGATGGGAAAATCTACTTGCAGATGCAGGGCACACTCTAAATGTTTCCTCAGACACTCATGCAGACACATAAATGGAAACAGGGGCAGGACCCTTCAGCCACAGAGTCCTGGGCTTTAGCAGCAGAACAAGGTTCCTGGTGACGCCTGGGCAACCAGAAGGCCCCACAGACAAGGGATACAAACTGGGATCTAATAATTTTCACATGCAGTTTTTCTTTTTGGAAGATACTACAGAGCCATGGGCATATGAAATGCAGACCATAATTTCTTAATTTTTAAATGGAATTATTTATATCATATGGCTGAAAACCAAGTCTAAGGAACATGTGACTCAGTGGCAATGGGGGAGTTTAAACCTTTGGAATCAGGCTTGATGTTTCAAGATGCTCAGAGGCTTCCCAAGGGATTACCCCAACCTAGCAATTGAGGAGAAATACAAGCTTCCAGAGCACACAGACGCTCCCTGGGGGCTTCCTGGCACGTGAACTTCGGCATCCCGAATGGCAGGCTGGCACGCGCCAGGGAGGGGACCCGACGTCACTCCAGCAAAGGAAGTCCAGCAAGGGCACTGAAGAGGCATCTCCTTAGTTCCACCCAGGCTTATCCAACAGGCCCTCAGAGACCCCAGAGGTCAGGCCTGAGGGTGATGATGCCTGGTGAGGGCCGGGAGGAGAGGAGAGCTACCCATCCTGCTGATTAAGCTGTGGCCTTGATGGAGCTCCCCTGGCAGTTTGGTAGTTAAGAATCCACGCTTCCACTTCAAGGGGCATGGGTTCGATTCCTGGTTGGGAAACTAAGATCCTGCATGCTGCATGGTTCAGCCACAAAATGTATATAAAAACAACTCTTCGAACTTCTAAGATAGCTTTCCTTTCTATATTTCTCCAGCCATGCGTCCTATAGAATTCTGTGCAAAAAAAAACCAAAAAACAAGCTGTGGCCTCAAGGTCTAAAGATGATTTCCTCCACTGACTCTCTCCCTCTGGTTAGTCTGCACAGCTCGAGGACAGTGTCTAAAACGACATCTTCTTGGTACACCTAACTTTACAGTTCCTAAGCATATGAGTCATTTCAAAATTAGCACATTTCATGGGACGTCCAGAGTGGGATGGGGTGGCCGGCATGGGACAAGACGACAAGTGCTGTGGGAGTGGAGGGACGGCCAGTGTCTGTCCCTCACGCTTGCTCTCTGGGATGCGGTCACAGAGCTCCTACAGGGGCAGGAGCAGTGGCCTGCTGGAGAGTTCAAGGAACTCGCGCTGCTGCCGGGAGCTGTGCTGAGGGCCTGGACGGCAGGAACCAGGCGCAGCTCAGAAACCGAGGGCTGGAAGGAGGTACGGACGTTTGTAATCCCATCCTGGAGATGGAGCCATGGATTAACATCTACCTCTTTAACAGATGACAGCAGGAAGGGCGTGTACACGAGCAGCTGGGCAAAGAAAGCCCAGACCCCTCCGTTTCTGACAAACCTGAGTCGACAAAATTTAGAAAAATGGCTAAAGCGTAGAGGGTGACTCTCCTCTGGTAAATGAATGGCTTCCAAATGCTTTTGGAATGCCTCTTTCTCAGGCCTGTTACCAAGCACTAACTTTGACACAGTCCTGGAATTTTCTTTTGAACACACAGCGTGGCTTCTTTGTAGCAAAATAATTCAGGAAAGAGATACAGTTTAACAAATTCTATATCTCTTGGCTGGAGCTCTCAGTCCTGCTGATGAATCACTGAGCAGTCCATAAATGCCAAGACTGTCTGCTCGGACTTCTTTATTACCATATATGGCAAATATACATCTATTTATCTCCTAGCATCTCAAGTTGAGCTTTGGCCCTTTTCTTACCTTATTATTGTTCTTAAAATTTCTCTTGGTCTACAGGTTGGCCACACAAGACAGAGCTGCCACTCGCAGTCCTCATATTCATAGCCCAGGGCTGGGGTTGCTGTGTGTGTGTGTGTGTTTGGTATGAGAACAAAATGTTTTACATCGGTAAATATTTGAGGTAGGTCGAAAAGTACCTAGCTATTTACATTCTTGCTACATCTTAGCTGAACAACACACGGCTATAAGGAATTCCACAAGAATTTAACCTGAACGGGTTATCTCCCCCAAGGAATCGTGCTTCTTATCACACATTCAGGAAATCAGTTGAGAAACAGTGGTTGGCGCTGAGTTTTTCTGACATATTCCTTAAAGAGATAAATATCAAAAATATTTTCAGGCCTCTAAAAGCTGACTGTGGGGAAATTCCATGACTGGCTAAGAGTTTACGAATTCTCCGAGAGAATGCTCACTGCATGCATGCGTGCGTGCATTCATTCACTCACTCACTCACGCAATAAATGTGTACAGAGAGTCAAGCTTATAGATACACACAGATGAACCACCCCAGGTCTGCCTACCCCTGAGGACAGAGTGGGAGCAGGATGCATGGGGAAGTGGGGGATAGAGGGCTCCAGGTTTCAGAGAGAGATGGCTTTGCAAATGCGAAGTCTTCAGACATAACCTTTAAGAGATGCTGAAGGCTCACTAAAGAGAAGTGAATTAAACTGGCTGTAGAGCATGGGGTTCAAATATTTAGGTACCCACCCCAAGGCTGGAAGATCTGTCTGTAGTGTGCGGGGGAGACTAAGTCGTGACTCCACTGGCTCCTTGAGATGCTGCGTAAACAAAAGGAGTCTGTTGGGGATGTGTATGTACCTGGAAGATCACTGAGAGGTCCGCTGACAAAAGCAAACCATGCAAAACCAACCAGATGGTAACCCATGCTGAAAACTTAATGTGGTGAGGGCTTTCCTGGTGGTAAGGAATCCCCCTGCCGATGCAGGAGATGTGGGTTCAGTCCCTGATCCGGGAAGATCCCGTGCCACGGGTGCCACAGAACAACTGTTGAGCCTCTGCTCTAGAGCCCAGGAGCCACAACCGCTGAGCTCATCCACCGCAACTACTGGAGCCCACACGCCCTGAGGAGCCACCACAATAAGAAGCTGTAGCTAGAGAGTAGCCCCCACTTGCCACAACTAGAGAAAAGCCCGAGGAGCAATGAAGACCCAGCACAGCCAAAAATAAATAAATAAGTTGTAAAAAAAAATAATAATAATAATGATAAAAAATGTAGTGAAATTATTTTGGAATACTGTGTAGGAGAGTCCTTTATGGAGTATTCCAAAATTATGTGTAACAAAACACGTAATTTCAAATTCAAGTGTCTAGGCAAAAGAATAAAAACCTCTTCCCCTGAATCAGGAGGCATCGCTCGGCCTCCTGCCCTGACCGGATACCAGCTTCCCACGGCAGCCCCCTCTCAGACGAGGTTCATGGACACAGCCAGAAAAGGTCACCTCTGACTCCCAGTAACAGTGCCATACCCAGAAAGCATCAGACCTTTCCAGAAAGGCATCTCTTTCTGGTGATCTTGGAGAAAAACTTCAGGGGAATGAGTGGTTTCTGCCAGGCAAGGGACCGTGGAATTACACGTGCCCTCCACTGAAAGTCCCCCCAACCCCGCCCCGCCCCCCCCCCCTCATG
>SJYX01015359.1:524844-561785 GCA_006410675.1 Oreotragus oreotragus
CCCAACCCGCCCCCGCCACCTCCACGTCATGCCTGGGCTTGCAGCACCTGCTCTGATGCACCTCTTAGGACTTGTTCTTGGTAACAAGAGGCTGTTCCCCTAATGTGGTGGCAATGCTGTAAGGATAGGTGGCACCGTGAATCTACTATAAAAGAATATATCCAGACAGAGGTTCCTCTAGACAAAACACCGTGTGGAGGGGTTACAGAAATAAAGTTCAATAAATTAAAATATAATACATGCCTCAGGCCAAGCAATGTAAACTGACAGTGTCTCACCGGCACCTTCTGGAAGAGTCCTCAGGTTAGCAAGTCACTGGGGTCCACACGCATAGGACCCTCTTTGGTGCCAAAGAGCTCCATCAGTGCTTCACCGGGGCTGCTTCTGGACATACCCACTCTTTTCATGTAGATATGCACACACGCACACACATATACACACCAACAAACCAATTACCCCATCTCTACCTGTCTCCTCTTCCAGACTACACACACACCTGGGTGTGGCCTTATAAACAACAGAAGCCCAGCACACTATTACCTGCACGCAGGTTTGATTCAAGAAACGCTGTGTACGGTTCAGTCACCCTATGAAATCTCCCTTTCTTATGTAAGCACGTCTGCAAAGTCATCCTCACACACAAAAATTCAGCTTGACCTGAGCTAGAATCTCAGCTCTGCCACTGAAGAGCTGAGTGAATCGGACTGCTTACTAAACTCTCACCTCCCTGCACTTCAGGCCTCCCTCCTGTCAGGGAGGAAGCGTGTCGCTGGCCTTATGACAACAGTGTGGGGCGCACAGTAGGCATCCTGGAAGCTCCTGAACGAATAGACACAGGAGATCCTGAATGTGGCTGTGACTGTGACCGTGACGGTCACAGCCTTGTCCCTGTCCATGTGGGAAAAAGCTCAGAGCCCCTGACCCTCTATACGGGTCTGCAAAGTGTACCTTGTTCCAGAGGGGGCACTCAGGTATCTCACCTGATTAGACAACAAGGCTGTCATTTCTTCCCGGGAACTTAGTTGAGGGCCTGGCATTTATGGGGTGGTCCTCTCCAGCCTGCTAACTTCAGGGTGGCCACGGGCTCTCTTAAACCCCTGGATTCTCAAACTCCTCCCTACTCGGTCCCTCAGGCTACTCAACACAGCTCATCTTCACAGGGCTTGGCTTTCCCAGAGATTTCCAAAGGTGGTGTCGGCCTGCAAGTTTGTGGCCAGAGAAGGCTGGTTTTCTCCTGCAGTGTTACCCCAAACTCGGTGCTTTGCCCTCCTCCCCCAGGTGCCATGGTGTGACATCCCATGCCCGTCCCGAGGGCACCTGGCGTTTCTGTTTTGAGAATCCGGCGCGGACAGCAGGTGAGGCCACTCGCCACGTCTTCTCTTTTTTAAGAGGTCATCCCCCATTCTCAGAGGATCAGAGTGATCTTTCATTTTCAAGCTCCCCGTGTGTGCTGGAGACGTTCTCTTTATATGTTGTAACATGTACCGAAGAGAGATTAAGCTAAGTGAGGCATGCCATTCACGAAGGCTCACTGAAATTATGCCTGCTAATCTGTTAAATGGCAAGAACATTATGCAACACAAAAGGAATCTTAGTAATTCTAAAGCTTTTACCCAATGAAGAAAGTTTAAATTTACAGAAACACACACTAGAGATAAAGAAGTACAGAAAGGCTGGCTGAACCATGTCCCCTGCCGTGGGGTGACCCCAGGTAGTGATCCCATGGTAAGAGAGAAGCAGAGTGATCCCATGGTAAGAGAGAAGCGGCAGAGGGCAGAGGGCAGAGGCCAGGGCCTGGCCTGGGCCCTAACACGCTTGAATCATTTCACTTATGAAAAGAGGCTCAGCTCCCCAGTCTGGACTGAGCGGCCTGTGGCCCCCGCGGTGCCTTTCCCTCATGGGTCCCTTAGGGAGATGGGTGACACCGGGCCGCGTCCCCCGAGGCATGCTTGGGGCCTGGCTCGTGTGGGCAGCCTGGTGGAGGCGCCGTACCGTGCGCTGCAGGCGTCTGGGATCATCCTTGCTGTGTAAAGAGGAAATCTGGGGCTTGGAGAGGCTGTGTTTCACCTGAGCTGTTTGGCTATCGCATAGACTTGGGGGCTGGCTGGCACCAAAGCCTCTGCGCCGTGCTGTCCCCCAAGCAATATTTCACCCAAAGCTGCCACTGCAGCAGGCCCTGCCTGGGTGCTACGTCCCAGGGAATCACTAGACCAGCTGGAGCATGAGGGCCTGGGGTCCCTGAGCTGCATCCCCTGCCTGGCTGAGTGGAACCCTGATCTCACTCCTGGCCAGTGATGAGCTGTGGTGAGTGATCAAGAACGTGGTGTGTTTTGATACGGGTGCTGCCTGGGAACCTGTGCCCGCCAGGATTTCCTACCGCTGGGCAGCAGTCTTTCCTCTGGAAAATGTACTCTGTTCACCTTCAGCGTGCAATCTGATCTTTGCCACATGTGAAGTCCCTACATGTGCCTTGTCTGACTATGGGTGAGGATGGGGGCCTCCCCACTAGGCGGGCAGGTTCATAGCAGAGCAAGATGGAGGACCCAGTGCTCTGGGGCCCCTCAAATGGGGACCAAGTGGCCACTCCAACCAAGTGGTTACTCCACGCATAGAGTGGTGTATGCAGCCTGCTTCCAGTTCAAAGCTGGAAAAGGGTGGGATGGAGGAAGGGCCCAGGTGAGATACGACAGAGGCCCAGGGGAGAGGCTGCCCACTGGGCCAGGGAAGGACGCAACGAGGAGGGTGCTTGGGGGCCAACTGAGGCTTGGACACAGAGGGAGGGGTGAGCGGGAGAGCTGAGGGGGCGACTGGGCCAGAGAGCCACTTGAGAAGCAGCTTACAGGATGAGTCAGGGTGGGAAAGCCTAGGACAGCGATTAGGAAATGGACTGTAGGCAAAGGGAATAAAACCAGGACTGGGGCAGCGGTGATGCAGAGGAAGGCCAGGGAGAAGGTGTGAAGACCGATGGGGGGCAAGGCGGCCGGCGCTCTGGGGGGACGTCCACGTGCCGGGAGAGGCACTGAGGACACAGACACTGAAACGGACAACAGCCTAAAGTCAGTGAGAAAGCCCCAGGCCTGAGTAGGGGCATAACCTCAGAGAGCAAAGTGCGGTCAAAAGTCAGAGGTTAAGATGGACCTGAATTTTTAACACGGTTCAGACTGAGGCAGTAAAAAGCCTGGGGACAGAGTCTGATCCTCTGGAAGGTCAGCTGCAGAGGTCAGAGAGCGAAAATTGACAAGCTCGGAAAGAGAGCTATTTCCTGGTGGAAAAGCGGGAAAAGTGAAGGCTCCCCTGCAGCCTCGTCTCCCTGCTGCCTGGTGCCTGC
Source organism: Oreotragus oreotragus (assembly GCA_006410675.1). NCBI lineage: Eukaryota > Metazoa > Chordata > Mammalia > Artiodactyla > Bovidae > Oreotragus > Oreotragus oreotragus. The sequence goes on from SJYX01015359.1 coordinate 528,173, forward strand.
ATGACCCCAGGGGACAGCAGTGTCTTGGTGTGGTCTCAGCAATGGTGCTGAATCCGACTCAGAGAATGGCTTTAATTCCATCTCTGCCACACGCATTTTGTTCCAGATTAAATCACTTTCTGAAGACGAAGGCAAAACTCATTCACTGAGAACGTTATTTTCCCTGAAACAAATGCCTTCAGGCTGGATTCTGACAGGTGCTCGGGTTCCACGGTTCCCAGTAAGGGAAGTGTATGGTGTGTTTAGATGTCAAGAGATTCTAATAAGGTTTCCCTGTTTAAACAGTAATGAGACAACTGGCCTGGTGGTTTAAAAGAACACCTCTAAAGCTGGTCTCAATCAATGGAGGTTACCAAGTGTGCAAGTCAACCCCTGCCAATCTTTTCTTCTCAACGCTGATACTAAACATAGGTGGCTTTATTTCTGAAAGGCTGCAGCTCCTCCTGGGAACCTTGTTGTTCAGTCACTAAGTTGTATGTGACTCTGTGACCCCATGGACTGCAGGGGGTACACCAGGCTTTCCTGTCCTTCACCATCTCCCGGAGTTTGCTCAAACTCATGTCCATTGAGTCGGTGATGCCATCCAACCATCTCATCCTCTGCTGCCCCCTTCTCCTCTTGCCCTCAATCTTTCCTGGCATTAAGGTCTTTTAATCCAGGAACCCTATTGCTTTCCTAGATCTGTGACCAACAACCATACTTAAACTCCAGGGAGGCCCTTATCTTCCTGAGCTAATCTTCCTCCACCTCCCTCCTCTGCAAAAAAAAAAAAAAAAAAAAAGACTCAAGGCTGCTCTGGCAACACTCACCCACGCATGTGTCATCACTCCTGCCCAGGCCTCACTGCCCTTCTCCCAAGACCCCTGGAGCTGCTCTTTCTTCAGAAAAAGAGCCTCATAGAAGCAGGTTCTAGAAGGAGCATGATTTCTGCAGAAGGCAAAATGACCTATGTGCTCCCTACAGGCTGTGCTGGTGACTCAGCCAGGCGGTGGGCCAGGGTCCATGGTGGATGGAGCCCAGAGGAGACGGACCCCAACTGAATGGGGCAGAGCTCTGGGAACCACGCAGGCAGGAAAACTGCTCAAGAGGGAAGAGGCCAGCAGTCCTGACTTGGGTCTCAAATGAGCCCCGCTGGACGAGAAGGTAGCTCCCCCGGCCATGAGGGCAGCACTTTAGGGCTGGGCCTGGTCATTTCCCGGGGAAGGCAATGGCACTGCACCCCAGTACTCTTGTCTGGAAAATCCAATGGACGGAGTAGCCTGGTGGGCTGCAGTCCATGGGGTCGATATTTGATCAAATTAAAAAGCCACCCATTCAAAGTCTATCCCTGATGTTCAAAAAAATACCAGAAACTAAGAAGGAAACATCCTGTAAAAATTATTTACCTTCTACCCTCTGTTCCCATCTCATTGTCCGCCTCCTCCCTCATCTCCCTTCTCCACTGTATGCCCCTCCCACTACCATCCCCAAAAGCAAAGGCATCCGTAGTGAAATTTATCATCACCCAAGTCTTTTTGGGGAAGGCAATGGCACCCCACCCCAGTACTCTTGCCTGGAAAATTCAATGGACGGAGTAGCCTGGTGGGCTGCAGTCCATGAGGTCACTAACAGTCGGACAGACTGAGCGACTTCACTTTCACTTTTCTCTTTCATGCATTGGAGAAGGAAACGGCAACCCACTCCAATATTCTTGCCTGGAGAATCCCAGGGATGGGGGAGCCTGGTGGGCTGCCGTCTATGGGGTCACACAGAGTCGGACACGACTGAAGTGACTTAGCAGCAGCAGCAGCAAGTCTTTTCCTTTTGGGACAGATTTCTTTTGACCAAGAGCAATACTTACTGGCTTCTCTCTAAACAGATGTAACTTTATTTGGTCCTCACAGCACTAACAGACCCACTGGTCTCTTCTGCTCACTGCCTAGAGGCTCACTGGATAAATGGAAAAAAGAAAAACCCAGGGCCACCAGCCCTAGGAAGAAGGGTTCAGATCATAAAGGGAAAAAACAGAGGCAATAAGATTAACAAGAGAGTGTGGAGGAGAAACAGNCACAGCACTAACAGACCCACTGGTCTCTTCTGCTCACTGCCTAGAGGCTCACTGGATAAATGGAAAAAAGAAAAACCCAGGGCCACCAGCCCTAGGAAGAAGGGTTCAGATCATAAAGGGAAAAAACAGAGGCAATAAGATTAACAAGAGAGTGTGGAGGAGAAACAGGGAGGTTGAGACTCTTCCCCAGCTTCACCAAACAACATAACAATATTGGTTGTAAGACATCTTAAAACTATAACATTTCTCTAATTTGGTCATTTTAACTCCTTGAAGGCATAGGAGGGGCATGGCGGGGGTGGCGGGATGGGTGGGGGGTGGGGAGACAACCTGCAGAATCCCGTCCCTGACAGGCACAGACTGGCAACCCTAGAGGCTGAAGGCAGCGCTGGCCCACAGGCCTGCTGGTACTCTCATGGCCTTCGAACTAGGGATGGTTTTACACTATGAACAGTTGCGTTTAAAACGAGCAGATAAGGGACTTCTCTGGCGGTCCAATGGTTAAGGTTTCACGCTTCCACGTCAAGGGGTGAGAGTTTGATCCCTGGTTGGGGAAATTAAGATCTAGGTGCAGCCCCCAAAACGAAACAACAGGTAAGCATGTACGTAACATACCGATTTTGCCTCTTGGTTGGCCAGGCCTGAAATATTTCGTATTTGGCCCTGTAAGAGGACGTCTGGATCCTCCGCCTACTCCTTCATTCTCTCCATTTCCTCTGGCCTCACCAGCCCCCATTGCATGTGTGTGTACCTGTGACAAGGATGAGCGGCTGCTTCACATCCGGGTACCTGGGCCACATGGACGGAGCCAGAAGAACAGCATCCATGCCAGCCTCATCACTCTGCAGACCCCAGGCAGTCCTCGGCTCCCAGCCTCACTCCCACCCCCCCAACCCCCTCCCAGTTACTCCAGCTGAAAAGTGGCTGTGAACATCATATGAGATGTGGGATATGAATGTCTTCCTTTAAAAGCTCAGAAGACTTTGGGGATAAAAGCCTATTGTCACTGGAGATTATTTATGAGCTGATTTATCAACCAAATTTCTTCTCCTTTCTTGTTAACACGGAAGCCTGACCTTCTCTCCCGGTCCACGCAGCGTGTGGGGGCCTCACTCAGCTGACCTGAGCCATCTACCCTGTTCTCCCCGATCCAGTTTCACCAGCAGGTCAGGCTGACCTCCCCGCTCCTCCCTGGCTGAGTCCATCTCCCCGGGGACAGCTTGCCGGCCCGCACCCTGCCATTTGGAACATCTCTGTGACTCTGCGTCCAGACATATGTGAAGGGAGACAAAGGATTGAGCTGTATATTTTAGGAAACCCAGACTCTCTAGACATCTTATCCATGAAGCGCTGAGCAGCTCTGGGAGATGGGTGATTTTTATATTCGAGGTCACTCTGAAGCCAGAGGGCACAATTCAGGTTTAACTTAAGCAACACTGTGGTGACCTTAATATCCATGAATCCAATCACTTAATGGAATGGCCTATGATGGACAAGCCTGCTGTCCTGAGAGTGAGAAATCGGCAGCTTTTTGGCTGAACAGAGGGTGGGGCTGGCACAGAGCCCAAGCCCCTGAGCCCAGGGAGGCCCAGCTCTGACCAAGAGAGCCCCCTTATCTGACGCCAGTGCCTTTCGACAAGGCAGTCCAGCTCTAGTATCTGCAAATTCAAGGCAGCCGGTCAGCCCTCTAGGTCACCTTCTGGGCAGCTGAGAAGTAACCTCCTTTATTATGACAGCTTCCCCCAGTCACAGAGTACGCTAGCTGTTGGGGCAGAGAGACCCACACCCGAGGGGTCAGAGGACCCGTTTTGGAGAGTCACTCATAGGTGGCAGCAAGAAAGACCTCCCCTCCAGGAGCAAAGAACTGCGGCCCGGACTCAGGCTGTGAAAAAGGTAGATGCTGTTTGTGGGGGAGGCTTTGTGGCCCAGGGCTACACTCTGAGCCAGAGTGCACCTCCATTTCCCTTGAGGCCTGCAAAGACGCTGGGGGAGCCCCATCTCAAATAGCCGAGTAGACCTCACATTAGCCTCAAGCAAGTAGGGCGCTGAGCTCATGGAGAAGGCTGTGGCCCAACCTCCAGGCGTCCTTGGGCCTCCACCTGGAATTCTGCTCGAGCTGCCGAGAGCCAGATCAGAGTCCAGAGCCCCAGGGGTGCAAGATCTGTAATGAATCTTGAGGGGTGGGGACACGTCATGGAGCAACAGAACCAGACCGAACCCCACGGCTGCTGGGCCCAGTGAGAAGGCACTGACCCAAGTCTCTCTCCTGCAGCCTTGCCCCGAGCTCAAGGCAACGTGCAAAAGTCAATACCACAGATCGTTTTACCTCGTCTTATACAGCAGTTCTCTCACCACCTTTTAAAAAATTTTGTAAACTAATCACACTTCTCCTTTGACACAGCTGATAAATGGATAGGGTCTCAGCTTTGAGGACATCCAGTAACAGCAGTTAACCCCCTCTGAGCAGGGGCGAGGTAAGTGGTGGTGACTCTCTCGGGAAGGAAGCAGTGGGCTTCGCTTGGCACCCACTTTCTAAGGGGGTCTGCTCTGTGCCTTGCATGTGCATGACCAGGAACATCGTCCTGCCTCTACAGCTGGAGTTACACAAGGAGGATAAATATGCAAATCATGATAACGCAGTGTGAAAAACTAGAGCACGTCCAAGACGAGAGTGAAGAGGAGGTGGGCCTTAGCGCACACCTGGGCGTCACTAGAGCTTCACCGGCTGGGTTGCCCTTGCACGAAGCCCACCCAACCTCCCCAGGGAGGACTGACAGCTGACCCTGGGTCCCCACACCCGAGGTGGCACCCTGATTTTGGTCTGAGACCGCCCCCGCTCTCCAGGCCCCACAACCAAGAGGCCCCTGTGTGCTGGACCATGCCTCACTGACATTTCTATTCTTGGCACAGGGCCTGGCAAGTGAGCACATTTAATACACGTATTTATTACAGATTGTAAACTTGGAAAGAGGGCATTTCTACTCCCCATGCTTTCCCCCGCACCCCTGCAACCATCAAAGCTTAACAAACAAGGGCTTTTCAGTTACAACACAAGGAACCCCCAAAACTAAACATCATTTTGTTTAGAGGGAGAGGTTGGCTGGTGCTATTGGGAGTATCTGAGATGAATGCCCAGGGAGAGCCTTCCAGCCTTAGTCTGGTAAGAGGGTAGGCTCAGCCATTTGTAAAAGACCCAGATCTGTCCTGTGAATTTCCAAGTGAAGTTCGCAGGACATGAAAGTAAATCATGCTTAAATATACATTTCCTGGAGTACCGGCAAACCCCTGCTGGTACTAGCCCATTGGCATTCTGGGCACTGCACAGACCCATTCCAATAAACAGTTTGCTGAAGTGCAAACGAACGTCTGCAGGAGGAAGCCAGGTGCACGCAGAGCAACAGCGCACACTCTGCTGTGGCTCCAACCAGCCCTCAGCCTGGTGCTTTCTGGAAGGCTCTCAAGCAGGGCTGATTTGGCTGGGAATTTTTCTTGGTTCGGTGTATACGCGGTAGATGTTGCTCCCCAGAGAAGAAACTGTTGAAAACTCTTTAGAACTGAAAATGTGATCTTCCACCCAAGGTGGATGAGGCAGAAGTGGGGTGCTCCTGGAGAACATTTGGAAGCGGTTTCATTGATAAGTCGCCTGCAAGACAAGCCACAGACAGAGTCCGATTTCTATTTTGGTGCTAATGTCGGGAAGCGAGATGGAGACACGTGTCCTGAATCAGGGCAGCTGCTTTTCCAAACAGCTCAAAATAGAGACGTTCAAAAACACGACGCCGACAAGACTGACAGGCTCTGGTTTGGGAAAAGGGTCTCATTTCCTTACCAAACCTAAAAACTTCTAAATCTACATAGTTTTAAACCAGGCTTGACTCAGTACATTCATCAGTAATCTTAAACCTGTAGCCTGATGGCTCACAGGGCCACGCAGAGCCCACAGGAAGGTTTAATCTTGGAAGTGATCGGGACCAAGGTGGCCCTGCCGCGATGAACACATCACACTCTGTCAGGGGGTCTTCTCAGGAGATTTGTCAAAGGCCTCAGCAAAGCAGAAACCACACTCAAACACTCTAACAGTCGGGTTGCTGGGGGCATCCTGCCGACAAGATGAGCCCGACGAAAATCAAAGGAAAGCCAGCTCCTGAGTTGGTGTCTTTGCTGGAGAATTAAGATTTCAAAGTAATCTTCTAAAGCGTGTGTTGTCAATAAAGTTCAAAGGGGCGCGTGGAGGCTCAGCCATGGGGCAGGGAGCAGGGGAGAGGAGAAGAGAGCCACGAGCATGGCCAGGTAATGATGGGGGACCCCAGGGTTGGGGGGAATGGCCCTTCCTCTCCACACCTCAAGCTGGCGCGGGACAGCAGATGCTCCAAGACGCAGGGTTTGATGGCGCGGCAGAGTCTATCTACAGGGCTGGAGGAAGCTGGCGGGCTGGTGGGCCAGCCCTGGAGAAGGGAAGTGAGGAAGAAAGCGCCATGGGAGGTAGTGCAGAGGAGTGGCCCCAGGGCCAAGCAGAAACAGATTCAAAGCCCTGCCGCAAACCTGGGAGGCCAGGGGCTTTTATCTATCATCCCCACGACTTAACAACTTCCCTGAACTTCAGAAAAGGAGGAAGAAAGAGCTGGATGCTGGCAGTTAGACCAGGAAGCAGCTCCCTGCCCACGTGGGCTACAGAGCTCCTGGAAGCAGGCACTCTGCCCACCAGGGTCTGCTTGGGGACCAGTTGCCGAGGCCAACTCATAGATCCAAAAAGCCAGTTTTCTTTTCTTTTTTTTTTTTAACCAGGGATGGGTTCACCTCCAGGAAGACTGAAGCGGGGAAAGGTCCTGGGTGGGTGAGGGGGGCACACAGGCCCTAATCTGAGCCCTGCAATTTAAGACACAGTGACTGAGCTGTGGGGTTGACACCTGGGCTGCGTGTGCCCCCAGTGCCTGGAATCCCTGAGCTGGGGACAGAGGCCAAACCAGTGAGAACTGCTGGGTGGGTGCCGGCAGGGTCAGCAGACTTGGGTTGGGGGGGAGAGGAGGAGCAGGCCTTAAGACCATATGCTCTGACCCAGAGTGAGCCTCCCTGAGATCCTTGTCCTGGGACGGAAGATGCCTGGCCCTCAAGCTGGGCTCTGAGCTGCTCTCACTGGCCTCCTCCACTCACTGGTTAAGGTTAGGGTTAGCAGCTGCCTTATCACACGTCTGTTCCCTCACTTATAAAATGGGTAAGAAACAAGAAAAGTGTTTGTGCTTCCCGGTGGCTCAGACAGTAAAGAATTTGCCTACAAGGCAGGAGAACCGGGTTTGATCCCTGGGTCAGGAAGATCCCCTGGAGGAGGGCATGGCAACCCACTCCAGTATTCTTGCCTGGGAAATCCCATGGACAGAGGAGCCTGATGGGCTACACAGTCCAAGGGGTTTCAAAGAGTCCAACATGACTTAGTGACCAACACTTCACNTGGGTCAGGAAGATCCCCTGGAGGAGGGCATGGCAACCCACTCCAGTATTCTTGCCTGGGAAATCCCATGGACAGAGGAGCCTGATGGGCTACACAGTCCAAGGGGTTTCAAAGAGTCCAACATGACTTAGTGACCAACACTTCACTTCATATCAGCACAACCCAGGGCAGATGAGTGCATCAGAGAAGTTTCTAGAGGAGGTTGCTTTGGACAGGCACATGAAGTATGTGCATGATTCTTCTGGGTGGACATCAGAGGCCAAGGTCCACACAGGGTCACAGTAGAGGAGAAAGGAAGATGGCAAGGAGGCGGAATCGACAGGAGGGAGGCATAGTGAAAGCTCTGCATTTGGGGATTGTCATTGCACTTTCTCCCTTGCTGTGTTTACAGTGGCACTGCTGCCTCCAGATCTGCCAGGGGGTCTTGGGATCCCCAGGGTGGGCCCCCCAGGCTTGGCCACACCCAGCGAGACAGAGACAGACCAGAAAGAAGGGCTCATCATCGCAAGATTCCCGAGCAGCTGTGTCTGGCTGCCCAGGGGTGGGGGCCACTGAGGGTCAGGTGGGACCCGACTGGGAACAGTCTTCCTCCTGCACCCCTTGTCTGGTCCAGCCACTCTCACGTGCATGGCCTCCTTGGGAGCTCTCCTCCCCGAGAAGGTCAGACATCTCCACCAAAATGCAAAATAGGCAGATGGCCCTGCAGCTCTTGGATAAATACGAATAAGCACTGCCAAGCTGACTGCAAACTACCCACCAATCTGCTAAGTCCCCGTAAACACAAATCGCTCTGTGTTCACCAGGATGCCGGCCTGCCTGTGGGACCAGGGCCAGACTCATGTGCTTTTCAAACTTCCACCAGAGTTCTGTACACGTAAATCGCACTGCTTACAGCTACGGTGTAAGATCTTCTATAAGAGTCTGTGGGGTTATTTTTCTTTTTTTGTACTTTTGAATCTTAAAAAATTACTTCCCAAGTAAACCATGATCTCTGAGCCTTCAGAGTCACCCCTGGTGGGCCCCGGACACTATCCCCTCCTCAGAGCAGCTGCAGCTCTCAGCCCCCACCTCCCGCCTCCAACCTAGTTCCCTGTCTTCTTCGAGTTTCTCGAAACCTGCACTGGATCAGCCAGGTGTATCCTCTGGATCTCAACGGCCTTTGTGTGACCCATTACCATGCAAAGGAGCCAGGGAAGGTCAGAATAGGTGAGGACCTGGGGCCCAGCCCTTCTGTTCAATCAGGGAAAACAGAAGCCTGGGAAGACAGACCCTGAACTGGACATGGTCAGCATGGAGCCTGGGCCTCCTGGGAGCACTCAGAGGGGGCCCAGGTCCAAAGACTGGAGGGGTGACATACTTGTGCATTTTTTATCATTCTCTCTGAAATTGGAACTTTTATTTTCTAAAAGCATATAATTGTTGTCAACAAACCCTCCCCCTGAAATGATACAAGAAAAGACCAAAGATCAAAGTGGGGGCAGCCCACGTCCTGGTCTGATGACCCGCTTCCAAACCAAGAACTGCAGTCAAATTTCTGCTCTTTTGTATCTGAGCCTCCGTCCCTGAAGTAAGAAGGCCTAAGTCGCTGTTACGTGTAGGCCACAAGGCTCCCGGGGGACACCTACTTACTTCATTTACCAACATGGACGGACCCTTTACTGGGCACTGGGCATGGCAGGACACTGTCTGGCCTTCGGGGACCCCGCAGCTAGGAGCAGCCTCTGAGGTGCGGTGATAGCCGAGGCCCAGCTCACGGGCTGGTCACCTCCCTTCTTCAGACCTGAGCTTCCCAAATCAAAAAAACAAATAGGCTGGAGTGTAAGTTAGTGATTTTCAAACTTTTTTGTATCTTCAGTTGTAGAAGATTGTTTTCAAGCAAAGCTTCACAGGGATGCACAAAATCATAGAACAGAGGAATACAGAGAGGCTCTGGTGGGAGACAAGAGAGAGGGTCAAGGAACTTGGTGTGAGCCCCCAGGCTCTTGTCCACCCTGAGTGACTATGGCTGTACCTTCCAGGGACACAGACCACACTGTGATCTTGGCAGTGACCCTGGCCATGCGTCCCACGTGCCTGGAATCTCTTGGGAACAACATTTTAGCTGGCACTTCAACGTTCTGCTCACAGTGCTGGTGGGGAGGCCAGTGTTGTTACTTTTTAATGACGATCTTTTATTCATTTATTTTAATTTTTGGCTGTGCTGGGTCTCTGTTGCTACGCAGGCTTTTCTCTAGCTGTGGCAAGTAGGGGCTGCTCTAGAGCTGTGATGCCAGGCTTCTCACTGTGGTGGCTTCTCTCGTTGCAGAGCACAGGCCCTCGGGCGCACAGGTTCAGCAGTTTCGGATCCCGAGCTCTAGAGAAGAGACTCAGTAGCTGCGGTGTACGGGCTTGCTTGCTCTGAGGCACGTGGAATCTTCCGGGATCAGGGATCGAGCCCTCGTCTCCTGCACTGGCAGGCGGATACCTTACCACTGAGCCTCCAGAGAAGCCCTGCCTTTTCCTTTTTAATGACGTGAGGTGCTGGGTCTTAGGAGATCTCTCCCCCAACCCCACCCAGGGTGGGGAGGGAAAGTGCTTCCCCTCCAGCCCCAGGGTGGGGGCTGGGACGGTATGCCGTGCTACCCGTGTCTCCCAGCATTAGTTCACATCCAGTGAGGGTGTAAAAAGCGCTGACTGGGCTCAGTCACAATGAAGAACTATATACCGAGAGGGAGAGGGAATTTTGGAATTCTCCTGTGCCCTTTATCCTGTGACTACAACTGGTCCCCCCAGCCGCCTAAAGTCCCACCAGGAGTGTGAACTGCATTGTCTGGGGCAAAGGCTAAGAGCTGGGGATGATGGTAGCAAAGAGGCACCCGGGGGGTTCCCCCAGACCGCACGCGGGGAAATCCCATTTCCTGTTCCTCACGTGCAGCAGCTCCTGCACTTTTCTGGTCTTGTTTCAAGTTCATCTTCAAGTTCATCTTCTCCATTTACCCCCTCGACCCTTATTTGCATGCAGATGCTATTCTAACTCAAAACTGTTCACTTCAGCATTTATCTCCAACAGATGCACCCAGAAATGCACCTGAAAGGGAAGAACAAGGGGCCTATAAGGCTTTCTCTCCAACTCCAGGGCCCAGGGCTGACAAAACCTCAGGGTCCCTTGCCTGTTGGAGGGGACACGACAATACGCACTCAGACGAACTGTGGGACAGACAAGCGGGGACGCACGCAGACTGGAACTTACATAACTGCCAGGCAGACTGCTCTTCCTGGCAGGGCTGAGGCTGCAGGAACCCACGGTGTGGAGAGGTGCCTTCCGCCTCCCAGCCTCTCCCTTGTCATGTCTTGTCTCCACTGTGGTGAGGCTGTCATTTCATTGAGAGACACTCCCCGGAGTGTAAGACCCTCCGTATAAATGACAGCCACAGAAAGCGTGTTCCCAGTGTCTTCTGAAGGCCGTGGTGTTTAAGAGTTTGAGGGCACTTTGGAGCTAATGGGCGCAGCACTGAGGTTTGATGGAGCTGAGGCTGGCATGGTGATGTGCTGGGATAATGCCACCATTCTGGCTATTAGTGTCACTGTTACCACTGTCCAGGGCATGCCAAGTCCTAGGCGAGGTGCCACTGTGGACAACGCTGGGGACAAACACCATTTAGAGTCTCTGGTTCCATGTCTAGGGAGGAGGGGGGCTCACGACTGCAGGGAGGTAGGACGGCGCGATGAAGGAGCTCCAGGAGGAGAGAGGGCTTCACAGAGGTGCTTTGGAGGATGCATGAGTGGGATACTGACACACAGAAAGAGAAAGAGGAATAAGCCCAAAGTTGTCAGAACACAGGAGCCTTGGCTTCCAGAGGGGACCCAGCATCCTGACCTGGGATGCCTGAGCGGACTGCGTCTGCCTGGTACTAGCATGCGGGACACAACTCAAAGAGGCTCAAAGTACAGGCAGAGTGTGGGGGACTCGTTTCAAAGGCCGTGGGAAGGGGAAGGTCCTGGGGACGATGGTGATGGAGAGGGTTGGCCAGGCCACACCCAGAGGCTGGGAGGCCATTTGCAGGCTGCAGGGTAGACCTGGGGAGCCTGAGCAGTGCTGTGAACTCAGGAATGAAAGGAAAACAGCGGCTGAGAGCCCTGGGACTTTAGGGGGAACGGGGACGCTGACTCATCTGAGAGGACCGCCCGGGGCGTGGACACCACAAATAGAGCTTGGAGCTTTCACAGCCAGGAGAGGTGACACTTTCTTCGCAGCTCACTGAGAACTTCAGGGTTCAGCCTGGACTTCTCACCTCCCACCCCAGCCCCCCAACGGGATGATTCAGGCTGTGAGGAATGAGCTGGGGACACTGAGCAGACACAGGGGTGACTCATCCGGAGGAGCTTCTGCCACCAAAACCTTCCCCTTGCCTGACCTTGGCTTCCCTTGTCAATAGTTCGGACTTCTTTCCAGCATAAATTGTATCATACATTTGTTTTTAACCTGCGTTAAGGAAGGACATGGGGCCAGAGCGACTCTGGTAACTTGCCGTTTCCTGTCTGCCGAGGGATTCTGAATTCCCCCCAGGTGTTGGAACATCACAGTGACAGGAGATACTGTCCCTGCCCTTGCTTCCCGTGGGGGACCCTGAGGGTCTCTAGTCACATGGAGCAACCAGGTTAACAGCCCCTAACACGCAACTGATGAAACAGAGCTCTCTTTAATTAAGAACAAACATAAAATTTGAAACATGACTCTGATCTATGACGGACAAGCAGTGATCCTGGATTCATCACTTCTTCTATGAAAATCTACTAGGAAGTACTGCCAGTAAATTACTGAGCTCTCAGAATATCTGAGCTATAACTGATGGGCAAGCCCTACACACCCCTTCCTCATGAAGGATCTCACAACTAGGATAAAAGCGGCACTGCTCAGCCCATGACGACTTCTGCATGCACATCTGCACACGCCTCCACTCCCCATGCACGGTGCCTGCTGTGTGCTGGGCGCTGTATCGGGAGGTGGTGGAGCTGACCTGGGCATTGCAGAGGCCCCAGGCCCAGCCATGGGGGAAAGCAGAGCTCCTGGGTGGCAGCATCTCAGCTGAGCTCTGAGTGAAGAGAATGGGGGCTGGGGAAGGGAGCGGCTGGACAGGAAGTGCCCAGAGTAAGGGACTTTGGGACTCCACAGAGACCAGCAAGGCTGGAGACAAGCTGGGGCCGTTGCCATGGCTCCTGGGGAAGGTGTCGGACTCACCCTCAGGCCGCAGGGAGGTGCTGAGAGACCTGCAGCAGGGTCCTGAGAGGATGAGCTTAGTGCTGGAGAAAGAACGTTCCAACTCAATAACCCATGTGACAGAGGGGGAAGAGGTAAAGAAAGACACCTGCTCTGGACCAAGCAGGGTCCAGGCTGGTCTCCTTATGCCCACCCAGATTTCTTATCTCCAAATCATCACCGGTTCACGTGAACTTGGAGGATAACGACCACTCACTCAGTTCTGCACAAGGGCCGGAACCCGAGCTGCAGGCGATGGTGCCCACAGGGCGGCCTCCAGAGTTCATCCCTGGGATCCTCCACAGAGGCAAGTGAGCAGAGACCGTGCCTGACTCACTGGAACAGTGATAGGCCCTTAGGAAGGGCCTGCCTCTCACCCTCTGTGGGAGGACTAAGTAAAAAGATAAAGTGCAGCACACAGTAGGTGTTTGGGAATCACTGCTGGCTCTCTCTTAAGTGAGGCACAAGGTGCACAGGTTTATTTTTTTATCCAATCAGCTGAGAGCTCAAATGCTTGTCTGCTTTCTTTCCTTGTGGAAGGAGCTTTGCATTCTAAGTAATAAAGGCATGCATGCGTGCTAAGTTGCTTAGATTCTGTCCAACTCTTTGCGACCCTATGGACTGTAGCCTGCTAGGCACCTCTGTCCATGGGATTGTCCAGGCAAGAATATTGGAGTGGGTTGCCGTGCCCTCTCTCCAGGGGGTCTTCCTGACCCAGGGATGGAGCCCGTGTCTCTTATGTCCCCTGCGTTGGCAGGCAGGTTCTTAACCACTAGTGCCACCCAGGAAACCCAAGTAATAAATAAATGCCTTGAAAACAAGCTCTTGGATTGCAACCTACACAACAAAAAACACGAAATTCAACATTCTTCTCGGAGAAGATAGAACCATCAATCTCAATTGATGAAATTTTCGGAAAATATTAAGATCTAACCCCAAGTGCATCATTGCCAAGTGCTATTATCACTTGTGCAAAATTACACATAAAACCAGACACTACTCCCTAGCTGCAAGTGTTCCTGAATTGTCTACCTGGTGCTCTGGTTCACATTTCAACAGTTTAACAAGCTCCAGGCTTCTGTCAGGGATGCGCCAGCCTCAGTGGCCTTGGGGCCCGAGACAGCCCAGGCCCTCCTCCCCAGAGGGCGCCTCTGAGGCCAGCGCCACACAAGCACTCTGCAGCGGCAGTGTCAGGCGCCTCGTTCCACGGAAGCCACGTTCCTTTAAAAGGCTCTGCAAAGTAAAGTTCTGCAGCCCTAACACACAGCTTGTTTAAAGAATCCCATGTGGGAACTTGCCCTAGAGAACAAACACTAGGAATCACCCCACATCAACCTGCTTCGCAATTTTCGCTGCTCGCGCTCGGTGGCACCGACGCTTACTGTGCCTTGTGCCCTGTGCTGCGCTAAGTGCTGTCTTACAGGATCGTCTCGTTCAATCTCCCAAACAGGGGGTGGGGGTGAAGTGGGCTCAGGTGGGCGGTTTCTGCTGTCATTCACACATTACAGATGAGGAAACTGACATGGGGGGGGTGTGCCTTGGGGGGCTCCTCCAAGGTCACCTGGCCAGCCAAGGTCACGCAAGTCAGGCCCAGCCCTTGAGCCGCCTGGTTCCAGAGCCCCAGCTCTTAATCTCTCCCCTGTGGGGCACCCACAGAAAACAACAGCTTGTCTCTGACGGCTCTAGAGGATGGTGAGGTCTGTAGGGCACGTGGTTTTGGGCTGTCACACTCAGCAAGGCTGCGGGCCTTGCCTCGGAGCCACCACTGTGACCTTGGAGGAGCCGCCTCCAATGGCAGCTGGCTCCCAGCTCCCGGCCTGAACTGCAGGTACTGGCTGAGACTTAGGCACAGCACTCGCCTGTGATCTGATTCTGAACTGCAGCCGAAACCCCGCAGGGGTGGTGGGGGGCCTGGCTGGATATCCCCCCCGGCACAGGACGCCCCTTCTCAGAGACGCTGTGTCTTCTCCCCCACCCGAGGGGCGGGGGTGGTCCACCCCAGCTGCCAGCAGCAGGGCAGCTCAGAACCAAAGGTGAAAGTGTCTGAAAGCCAAGACTGGAGACTGTATACACATAGCAATTTGTTACTGTGAAAAACCATCTGTTTCTCGGTATTACAATCCTCAGAGGGCAAATTATAGCTAGCGTTCAACATAAAACATCAATTTAAACCATCAACTATTCATAATTTCAATTCTTTATTGGAAACCAAGGACATAAATGTCAGGGAATAAAGCAATATTTCTTTTATTAACTGTTCCATTCATCTGGCTATTAAATAAAACCAGGGCCCCAATAAATGGCAGGAGTCCTTGCCTGACAGCCACACCAAATAGCTCTATAATTCTCAGACATTTTGAAACAATGAAAACTGTATTATTTGAAAAGTTAGAAACTTTAATATATAATAAAATTAAGATTAATGCGCTCTTAATACCTTGCGAAACTGTTTGCAGTGCCCTCGTATTCAAATATATTGCTTCTTGTACGTTTTATTTTTAACAGCGCTCGTTTTGTGCTGAGAACGCGCTGGGTTTATGACCAGGTTTGGCGGGTGCCAACCACCTCCAGCATTTTTCACTGACATCTACTTTTCCCAGGCTGCGGCCGCTCCCTCGATGGACCTTGGCCTCACAGGGCACTGTGCTGACAGTGCAGCTCAGGGACTGCATGGCCCGTGCATGGTACACTCACAAAACAGTTAAATAAAAATAATCTAAGTGCAGGGCAGATTCTGGGTACAAGCCTTTTTTTTTTTTTTTTTTTTTTTTAAGAAAATAATCTGAGCACTCGAAAATGAAAGCCAAAAAGATGGAAGAGGTTATTTCTCTCTCCTTCTCTTTTTTGGCCACGCTATAGAGCAATGCAGGATCTTAGTTCCCCAATCAGTCATCAAACCCATGCACCCTGCATTGGCAGTGCAGAGTCTTAATCACTGGACCACCAGGGAAGTCCCTAAGAGGCGATTTCTCCTTTGTGAACTAGGACCCAGACCGTGACTCTTACATGTGTTGTCTTGTAGCCATACTGCAGGGTGGGTACACTTAACAGATTAGGAAATGGGTTTAGGAGGGTGACTCATTCACTCCTCTTATCCTGAGGAGGTACACCTAACATGTGAACCAATGAGGAAATAAAGACACTAATACAGGAGACGCAGGGTCCATACCTAACACCTTGGTCTCCTGGCTGCAATCCACATGTAAGTAACTGCTGAGTGTGGTGGGCAGCAGCAGGAGGAAAAGGGGCTCCACACCATGCGCCGTAGAGGGAGGAGCCCTAGGCGATGGGGCTGAGGTGGGGGGCCGTGGGGAGGGAGAGCTCCTGGGAGAGGAGACTGCACTTGGGCTATTTTCTGCAAATTCTTGCTTTTACTTTTCCTTCCAAGATTTAATTTCTACGAGAGAGGTTGCCACCCTAAGAGTAAGCATTTTAAGGAAAACACAAATAACAGCATTAAAGAAAGATTTTGTTTGAAACACCCACCACCATCCCACAGGAACGTATTGATTCTAGGTTTTCTAGGCTGTGTGATACTCCTTCTTGTTAAGGTGGGCTGTCACTAACTACTGGTTGAGTGAATGACTTGAGTCATTGATGAGGCTTAGGGCCCAGCACACTGCCACCCACAGCACCCCGTGTGTGTGCCCTGTCACCGCCCAGGGAGGGGATTAACCGTCCTTGTTTTGCAGGTGAAGAAACTCAAAGAGGCCCTATGACCTTTCATTCCTTCTCCTGACACTACTCCCTCTTTCACTGTCCAGGGAGCATGTTCAGGGACTTCGTTGGTGGGAGTGGTGATGGAGAAGCAGGAGGTGTCTGACAGCTACTGGGCTCCTGCGCCCATGAGTACAGAGCAGGCCAAGGGCAGGTGTGACCACCGCTAGGCACCAGCCCCCAGACTCCCCTCTCCAGCCCACAGGCCTCAGCGAGGAAGAGAGGCAGCTAGAGCCAACCCAGACTCTCCTGCTTCCCGTAGACGCCATTAGCACTCCCGACTACAGCAGGAGGGGAAACCTGGACTTTTTACTGGTGTGTCACTGGCCGTAGCTGACTCACACACTGTGGCCTGAGATGCAGGTAAAGAGTAGATCCAGTGTCAACAGGCAAGAAGATACCTGCAAAGATACACTTGCACAACCAGGGTTTGGTTTCCTTCCTTGCATTTGCTATTTTCTTATTTCAGGTCATCTTGTTGAATACAGAAATAAAACAACAGCTGACTTTCCCACCTGCGTATGTGATGGAGTGAGACCTCCTTGGTTTCATTAGAACTGAGACTTGAGATGTCAGAGAGTCCTGATGGTTGCCCTCACAATTTAAATACTGTTCAGAACACTTTAGACGTAACAAACACACATCTGTTAGGGAGAATGACTGATCGCCCCTCATGGGGATGGCTCAGGAGCTACTTATCAATGGGTGGCTCCAGGAAGCCCAGGCCAGACAACCTTCTGCACTCTGACCTGATGGTCATCATTTGTGAAATGGAGATTTCAGTGCCTTCTGACAGGCCAGCCACTCTGGTGGCTGCAGAAACGCAACAAGTTCTTGTATTCATAGAACTTAACTTACATTCTAATGGGGAGAGACAGGTGACACATAATGGATTAGGAGATGGTAAGGGCAGTGCAGAGAAGACAGCAAAGCAAAGGGGATGGGGGTGAGTGTAGAGGGTGGGCATAGTGCTGGCTTAGGATCCACAAAAGGAAAGGGAGGAGAGTTCACCCCACAGCCCTACCCCTGCTCGGCTAAGTGGCAAGGGAGGGGCATTTGCAGCGCTCGCTGGGACAAGCCTGATGGCCATACATTAAGTTTCCGCTTATTTTCAAAATTCTGAAGGACACAGCATATAACTCGGCGACTTTAAAACAACAACAACGTCAATAGCAACTCTGGAGTCAAGCACCTAGGAGCCTGGATTCAGAGAGAGGACAGGAAGGGCATGCGGGTTCTCTTGGGGAGAGAGCCCTCCATGATGCAGGGAGCCGCGGCTTCTGACCACGAGGATCACGGGGCTGCCCATCTGGCTCGAGAAGTAAACAGTAAAGGGCTGACTAAGAGCAGAGGAAGGCTGTCAGCATCATAGCAGCTGTCTCTTGGGTCGGACAAGAAGAAAAGCCAAAGTCTTGGGGCCCCCTTGGGAAGCGACCCGCCACCTTCCCTCGCGCTGTCATTTTCTGCTCCAGCCCTAGGTAGGCAATGGTCAGATCTGCTCATAGGAAAGTTCTCAGGCTGTAAGATCCTGTTCTTGAGAAGAAGATTGAGAACCTGGGGTGGCCCTCTTTGCATCACAATGTTAATCACAATCTCTGTGGCCCAGGTACCCTGCTGATCTCCATTTTGTTAGCATGGCACTGGCTGGAAGGGCCCTGTTCACCTGCTCATCTGGCTGCAGCACCTACCTCTGGGCCTGGCATCCACAGGTGCTCAAATCTTAGTTCCTGATTGAACAAATGGATGAAGATGAAAGAAACCCAAACCCAGTGAAGGGGGGTTACTGTGCCCAAACTCACGGGCTTATTAATAAGGCCTATGGGTCTCTTCTGAGTTCCTACTACATGCATAAGACTGCAGAAGTTATCCTTTTAACCCAGTGTTTGATTTACAATAGTGTACTGATAATTAATTACATGGTTTCTCTAATTACAATTCAAGATCTAATAACATCAATTTTCCGTGCTTGGGCTTTTCACTGACTTGGGTTCTTGCCAAAGACTCAAACTTTCAAGACTTGGCTCCATTTCGGTGTGTGATGACCTGCTCTGGGGTGAGAGCCCCAGGGGCCTCCTCCCCTCGAAGCCCTTCTCCTGCCCGGGTGCTCACACACCAGTCTTCTTCACAGGGAGCCCAGGACCCACTTTCGGCCCAGAAGTGTGCCTTTCCCAGGCACACATGCTGGGACAAGTTGGTGTCTCTCTAGTCACCTCCTGGAACATTGTCTGAGCAGTAAAAATGCTCCTCTGAGAGCTCACATCTGTACGTACAGCTTGTCCAGGAGGTTGAGCTCCTCGCAGATTAAATGGGCACTCCCTGCTTTATGGGAAAGGGCAGGCAGCCACCCTGAAACCTCTGATCACTGGTCATTATCCCACCCAGAAGAAAATCCAGCCAGCCAGGAATGTGCGCTAAGTCACTTCAGCTGTGTCCGACTTTTTGCAACCCTATGGACTGTAGCCCACTGTTTCTCTGTCCGTGGGATTCTCCAGGCAAGAGTACTAGTGTGGGTTACCATGTCCTCCTCCAGGGGATCTTCCCCAACCAAGAGTCAAACCTGAGTCTCCTGTGGCTCCTGAATTACAGCTGTATTCTTCACCATTGAGCCACCAGGGAAGCCCATCCCGTCAGCCAGTTGACGGATATTTACTGAGTACCTATTACACCCCAGGCTCTGTGCTAGGGGCTGGAGGTACAGTGTGAGATGACCACAATGGGGTCATGTTCTCATGGGACTAACATGAAGCCGGGGCAGGCAGGGGAGACAGTGTGTGACCATCACAGGATAATGACCTCAGATGGGAATGTCAGTGGTGGGTTTTAAGGGTGTGCCAGGGAGGATGACCCACCGGGTGCAGATAGGCAAGGTCCGTGGTGCCAACCACTGCAGATACCCCACAGCCCAGGGAAGGGTGGATGGGAAGGCATCAGAGGGTCCAATCTGGGCAGCTGTATGAGCTGAACTTCATTATTTAAAAAAAACACAAAACTCCTTTTTTTGATGTGGGCCACTTTTAAGTAAATTTGTTGTTGAAATCTGTTACAATATTGCTTCTGTTTTATGTTTTGGTTTTGTGGCCCCGAGGCATGTGGGATTTTATCTCCCTAACCAGGGACTGGATCCACACCCCCTGCATTGGAAGGCAAAGTCTTAACCACTGGTCTGCCAGGGAAGTCCCTGAACTCCACTATGAAGAGGAAGTGAAAAGGAGAAAAGGAAAAGAATATTCAGATTCTAGTTTCAGTACTGACTAAATGGAATAAAGCCTAATTTAAATAATTATCGGCAACATGCATTCTAGTTACTTTTGCTTCCCCTGAACTGTGATACAGCAGGACGGCTGTACAAAAAGGCACATGAAATTTTTACGCCTCTAGCAGAATGAGACACAGGAGACCAACCGATGCAAATTTAGAGTTTTTCAATATGTGTGTTTATGCCGCCATCCGAAATGCCAAAATGCTGCCACATTCACACTCGTCATCAGATCTTTAATTGCTGCTCGAGAAGGGGAAAGAAGAGGGAAGACCGATGGTAGAAACCTTTCAGCTACAGCTCTCTGGAAAGCCCTTGGGCCTCCACTTCTACAAGTTTTGGCTTTTAGGGAAAGTTCATTTTAAGCTCCTGCTGCGGGTCTGGTTTTTTAAGTAAAAATTGCACCGCATGTTCTGGTTCTACATCCTCATCTCTCAAAGACAAAATTTTATTCCTTTATTCAGAGTATTAAAACGAATACTGCATGAAGGAAATTACTATTCATCTAGGGGAAAACTGTTAGATCCCAAACCTCAAACCGTATACACAACACTGCTGTCAGAGGGAAAAAAGCCAAATGAAAACCTTAATACTATAAGAGAATGGATGCAGAAAAACATGTCTATATTTGCAAGACAGATGACAGACTTGGGAAAAATATCTGCAACACATAAGAGAGAAAGATTTATTACTACATGCTCAAAAAACCCAGCAGAACCAAGAAGATGAGACAAACAACCCAGTAAAAAAAATCTAGCAAAGAACATCGAGATAATTTACACAAGAGACACTATTGGCTAATAAATATACTAAAAGACGTTCAATCTCACTGTTGATTGAGGAAGTCTGAATTTAAAGGAATATACACTTTTTAAAAAAAATCAGTGGAAGATTCAGTAACTAACTTACTCAGTGTTAATGAGGAAAAGGACAGTCCCACTGTCCTTTCTGTCCTCCAAGAAGACTGACTGACAACTGAGCTGCCACTTGGGATGCTAAATTGGCAGAACCATGAAAGGGAAACACATGCATACCCTCTGGCCCGGCAACACCACACCTAAGAATCTGTTCTGCAGGAACTCTTGCACGAATGGTCAGGGACTCGTGCAGACATCTGCCGAAGTGTCCACACGCCCCACAGACATCGACGTGCCACCTACTTCAAGAATGATGCCATTCTCCGTGCTTGAGATATGTCAGTTAATAAGACAGACAGCATATGCCTACCCTTAGGTTGTAATAGGGAAAAACAAGGATCAAAACAGTGACAAATTACTGGTCCAGCAGTTAGGACTCTGCGCTTTCACTGCTGATGACTTGGGGTCAATCCCTGGTTGGGGATCTTAGATCTTGCAAGTGGTGCAACCAAGAAAAAAGAAAAACAAATAAATAAAAAAGTATATACTATGTAAGTTAACAGTGGTTACCTCTGAAATTTGATGGGAAAATGAAAGTCACTCAGTCATGTCCGACTCTACGACCCCATGGACTATACAGCCCATGGAATTCTTCAGGCCAGAATACTGAAGTGGGTAGCCTTTCCCTTCTCCAGGGGATCTTCCAAACCCAGGGATTGAACCCAGGTATCCTGCATTGCTGGTGGATTCTTTACCAGCTGAGCTATCAGAGAAGCCCAATTTGATGGGAGCAAGGGGAGGGGGCTGATGGAATTTTACATTTTAAGTCTTTCACGTTTTCAATGGTTCAACTTTTTTATAGGCATGTTTATTCTGTAATCAAACATATTTAAAATAAAAGAGCCCTTGCCACACAAAGGCCAATGAGCTAGTCAACTTCTGACACAGGGTCTCTGTGTCCCTGGGATGGACGACAAGTAGCTGGCACCTTCACAATCCATGGTCATTGTGGTAGGAAAGGCAAATGCTACACGCAAAACTCCTGTCCACTTGGAAGACACTCTGCTCTGTAGAGTCTTCCCTTTGGCCTGTTAAATTCATGTACTACACAGGTAATGTACCAATATATTCTTATGAAATTTAAGACAATGAAGACTAAGGAAAGAAGAAGTCAAAGTCCCTCCTTGCCTTTTTGTTCTGTCGCCCTGGCCAGCCACGCTCTGTGACACAAAAGGTATTTTTTAAAGTGAATGATCCTCTCCCAAGCGGAAAAGGCCAACCTGTAATATATCTACGTCTATATTTAGATTATAGAATTAGATCCCAATTTAGCTGACTTTCATCTCTGAGCGTGTGACGTTTCCCAGGACGGCCTGAATTAGATTTCCTACTAGTTAGAATTTCCTGTAAGCTGGGATTAAAAGCTCTTGTTTCCTAGTTTCTATCTTCATCACTGCACAATACTTCCAATTTCGTAAGAAATTTTGGAAATATTAATATGCTATCCCACTTCCTAACAATCTGTAAAAGACAGAGAGAGAATGAGAGGCAGGGGCAGGGTGGAGATGGAAGTGTGCTATGTGAGGATTTGAGGGGACCAGGTGCTGTGGCTGTGGCTTTGGTCAAGCCACTTGTCCTCTTCTGGGTCCACTTCCTGACCTCTCAGAAGAGGATTTGGGGCCTGGTAGAGAGGGTGCACAGGGCCTGTCCCATAAAAGCTAACTATCAAGTGTTGCTTTCCTTTCCTTCTTTAAAGCTTTTTCCACATCTGGGGACCCCAAGAGGGGTTTCTGAAGATGCTGGTAATTCTCTTGATCTAGGTGTCAGTACATGGATGAGTTCAGTTTGGGAAAGTTGATCTGAGTGTATACTTAACGAAGCACTCATCTTTCTGTAGGTACATGTGCGTGCTAAGTTGTATCAGTCGTGTCCGACTCTTTGCAACCCTATGGACTGCAGCCCGCCAGGCTTCTCTGTCCATGGGATTCTCCAGGTAATACTGGAGCGGGTGGCCATGCCCTCCTCCAGGGGATCTTCCTGACTCAAGGATCGAACCCACTTCTCTCATGTCTCCTGCACTGGCAGGAGGGTTCTTTACCACTAGCACCACCTGGGAAGCCCTTCTGTGGGTATATCAATCCTAATTTGAGTGGCCAAAGCAAAAAAGAACTTACTCCCTCCACTCCCAACTCTCCCATCTACAGGCTGCAGTCTGGTGTTGGCTTGATGGGGGAGGAGTTCAGAGAGCCTCGGGTTCAGTCTCTTGGTTGAAAAGATCCCCTGGAGAAAGCAATAGCAACCCATTCCAGTATTCTTGACTGGGAAATCCCATGGACAGAGGAGCCTGTGGGGCCACAGTCCATGGGGTCGCAAAGAGTTGGACACGACGAGGTGACTAACACTTCCACTTACTGGCTACACCACCCCAGGCAGGCCAGGAACCTCTCTGAGCCTCAGTTTCCTTAGATGCAAAATGGGAAAGTATCTTTCCAGGGATGCTGTGAGGATAAAATTATCTGATGCATGTGAATATGCTTAGCCTGGTGTCTGGCACCAAGTTGGGGTTTAAGAAAAGTCACTTCATGGCAAAACCATTACAATATTGTAAAGCAATTAACCTCCTATTAAAATAAATAAATTTTTAAAAAAGAAAAAAAGAAAAGTCATTTCTCCTCCTTTTCCCGGTACTATTCCCTTGTCTCCTCTCCTCTTAACAAAACTGGCAGAGATCCCACCCAAAGTCCTTAGACAGTCCTGGGCACCTCGACTCTCCAAGGAGGGGCCTGGGGGATCGTGACCTACTCATGGAACTTGGGCTCTACCACCCTGGGTGTGTAGTCCACTGCTTCCCTTGTCCCCCACCTGGCTGAGGTCTGGCCTGCCCACGTGAAGCTGGTTTCTGAGATGGTGCTTCCCTCGAGGACCACAGCAAGAAGAGTTGCCTCTCCCGTGCTCCCCATGGCCAGCTGGGTGTGGCCAGGAGCTCAGGCCATCATGGAAGCACTGAAAGTCAAATCTAACTACTTCAAATGGTCTGCCCCAAGTTTCCTACCCCAGGCCACCCGGCCTCCCATCACTCACCAGGATTCTGGGCCATTTTCTGTGACTGTCAGTCAACATTCGCTAAGAAAGTAAAAACCAATTTAAATTTTAACAAGCTCAGCAATTAGAAAGGCCAATCTGCTACAGAGAGCATCATATAACACATTTGCAACCAAACACAAACATTGCAGATTATGCCCTGAGTAGGAATATCCACTTTAATTTCTGACATGAGAACTCAAAGTTCAATCTCACGTCTATTCATCATGGTTTTCAAGAATATAACTTGGATCACAACAAACTGCAAGAAGACAGGGGGCTGAAGTCAGAAAGGGAAAGGGAGGAGGTCTCTGTCTACGTGGTGGAATCCTGACACTGAAGGGGAAAGTCAAGGACAGAGAAAGTGACTTAATTATTAGCGCAGGCCAAAGACCTCATTTTTCAAGGTAAATGCTGATATCAATGGGTACATTTAAGGAGGTTCCAGGAGCCCACACTGCACACATTTTTCAACTAAAGATAGAAACTGTGCTTAAAAAGCTAATTTGGTATTTTTAGAAGTTTGGGTTTCTTTGATCCGGCCAAAAGAGGCTTAAAAATTCAGCTTCAAACTATTTCAGTCTCTGCTTCACAACTTTGAAATAACTGGTACATCTTAAGTTCCTTTCAACCACTGAAAAGCATAGGATTCTATAAACCTGTATGTTGAAAGAGCTGAAAATTTAGGACTAACTTGACATCAGAGTTTGCTTTATAGTGAGGATTTCAGTTTTATTACCAATAAAAGGGGAGGTGAAATTTACAAAATATATGATTCGGTCACTTTTTTGTTTGTAACAGAGAGGGGCCTTCCTAACCTAATCTCAAGCTTTGTTTAAGGCTCAGGGAAACCTGGGGGCCTATTTATTCAAACTGGGTCCAGCAGTCTGACCTAAGGGCGACGAGAGCCGGCGGCTGCTCGGTGCTGCCTCTCACAGCCCAGGTTCCAGCTCCGGGAGCTCTCAGCACCGGTCCAGGAGGGGGCCTGGCCAGCCCTCTTGCCCTGTGAGGAAGAGAGCCGGGGGAGAACACACAGGGAGACCCAAGGCTGCAGAGCTCACGTGCTGCGGAGCTGGGACAGCCTCTGGATCTCTCCTCCATGGCTCTGCCTCCCATGTGGGCAGCTGGGACATCTTGGAAAAGGCTGAAGGATTCTCAAGACTCTGTTGGTGCCCTCTCCGCCCACGTGCTCAGGGTTCTGAGCCACTTTGAAACCAAAGGCCAAGCCAGGAGAACCACATGGACCAGAGTCTTGGTCCCCCAATTCTCATATTTTGACCTGCATTGGATATAGTAATCTCCAACAGTTTAATATTCAAGGGAAGACAGAGAGGGGGAAATGGATAAAACACTAAGGCATTACAAATATTCCGAGTAACAGAGACTCTCACACTGCATTACCCCAAGGATTTTGTGGCTGTCCCAAGCCTGCTACCTCATTTTACAGACGAGGAAACAGGTCCAGAGAGAGGAAATGACTTGTCTAGGATGGATTCTGATTATTTGTTTCTGGGGACCCTTTACATATCTTTTCAGAACATGTGGTACCTATTTTGTCCCTTCACATGGTGTGGATCATTTCAAGGATGTGGTTTAATTAAACAATTCACCTAATAGAATGTGTGTTTGTGGTTTTACCATTGATAGATACACGCCCCGGCCAAGCAAGTAGAGTTTATTTCTTTAAAGCAGTTGCAGACCATTATTTGCAAAAGAATTTGTGTTCAATGAACATTACACAAACAAGAAGCTTTTAAAAGCTCCTAAAACCTGCGGTGTCGAATCTTTCCCACTGGAGACGGAATCCAAATTGTCAGCTACTCTCAAGTCTAGTGCGGTGTTTCAGAAGCTGTTAAGGCTTTATTAGTGTTTGAAAAAGACACTTTGCTAAGTCTCAAATGTGTTAAATGGAAGAAGATTCCAAACAGGCCCTTACAAAGGCAGCTGGGACCCAAGTCGGGACTGGGTGTGGATGCTGGGACGGACCTGTCAAGTCCCTCTCGCGTGGTGGAGACATCTTGGCACTAGGCCAGCATGGAGTAGATGCTCAGGAAATGGCCCATGAACAATGGCTAACGAGCCCTGGGAGACACAGGAGCAGCTACCACGGACCCCTGTACCCTCCCTTCTCAACTGTGTTTCAGAAAAGACTTTGGAATATCAGAGTTGGGGCAGGTGGTGACACTGGGGGGCCCCAGAGGACAGGCAGGACTGGGGTGCCGGCCAGGCAGGCCCTGCCAGTGACCAGCTGTGTGGCGTCAGGCAAGCCCCGCGCTGCTCATCGCCAGCGGTCCCAGGTGGCCTTTCTGGGGCGCAGACTGGCCCACCTCACCGCCGTGCATGACAGAGACCAGGTTCTGATCTCCTAGCACAGTCTCTGGTCACCAGGGGTGCTCAGGGCAAATGGGACATGAAAAAAGCACGTCTGAGCAAAGACCAGGCACTCACAGACTCAGGATCGTCAGCTCGATGGCCGTGCGGCCAGCTCTATGGGGAAAGGCATTTATAAACCCAGGCCCGGGGGTCCCCCCTCACATTACTTCTCCCTCTCTGGTTCCTTCCAAGGATGCAAACTTTGCCTGAGGGCAAGTGCCACCTGGGTGGGGGCCCTGGCACCCAGTGGGGGAGAGGCAGGGCGGGCCCCAGTCGTCCGCACAGTCATCCCACAGAAAGCCTTCCCTCCCTGGACAGCCCTGTGCAGAAGCACCCCCCACCCGCCTGCCTTCTCTCTCCTCCTCCCTCTCTTTCTCCAAAAGCAATAAAGAGCTTTTCTAACATATAACACCCATTGTCTTCCCTGCACCCAGGAATCCAGCAATAGAGGACAACTCACCATTCTCTGCAGACTATATTTCCCTTCCTCTGGAATGTTCCCCACTTTAAATGCTAGTAGCCAGTGATAAACAGGGAGCAAGGTCAAGAGAGCTCCAAACCAAAGAAGGTATGCTTTCACCCTCTGAGAATAAAACTGTGGAAAAACTAAGAATGAGACTAGCCGCCCATGATCTAAGAATGCGTGACTGAGAAATCTCTGAGAAGCCAGCAGCGGTGAACTGAACGTGGCCTCCAGGGCTCAGTGGGGAGGAGTTGACCACATTGGGCTCAGGAGGCAGGGGCCAGCAAGTGGGAGGTGCAAGGGGCTCCGGTCCTAGCCAGGGTGGTGTGGGCACTGGTGGGAGCCTCTCTTGCTCCTAATGGTTTAGCCCAGGCCCCCAGCCACCAAGGTCCTCAGCCCCTACAAAGCCTGCTGGCCCAGGGGGATCTCTGTCAAAGACCTGCCTGAGAGGTGGGAGAGCGGACCTGGAGGTGGTGAGGGAAGGGACAGCCCGCTGACAATGGCACTGGGTCACTGCATGGCCGGCGAACCTCCTGCCTGAGCCTGGACGCCCCAGTCTATGCCCCAAGGACCTGCTGGCTCAAGATCGACTGGGGCGGGGTGGATGAGGACATGCTTCCTGGTCGCATCTCTGCATGACGCCCCCTGACTGGAGCAACGCCCACTGGGGCAGCTCACCTTACAGGGTGCAGCGCAAGTGTCATCTTCTCAAATCCTCTGGTTGAAATTAGCCTATCATTTTGGGGGTTTCAAAACCACTCTGCCCCTTTCACAGGCATACCATATTATACCAGGTTGGCCAACCCATTATTTCTTAAAAACCACATGTCTGTTCTCAGGTCAGCCCCCTGTCCAGCACTGTGGGTGCAAGAATGGGGACAAATTTGGGACCCAGAGTGCTGGTGTACACAAGAGATGAACCCAGAGGTGCCTCCTGGGCTCCTGGCTTCTTCCTAAATCTCAGTGGCAAGTGGCACATCCTGCCATTGCAGGACTTAAATCAAGCCTCTGCCATACCAGTAACAGGGACCTATGTGCCCTTACTCCGGGCCACCCTCTGTTCTAAACACCTACCCGCAAGGACTTATTAAAAGTGCTTGACAATGTCCAGCTGCCCCTCAGTTTTTCAGTTGAGGACATGGGAGGCACCGTTCAGTGGAAGTGCTGGAGCCAAGTGCAAACCCAGGGAGCTGGCCCTTCATCCCACACTGGACACTACCAAGCACCCTCTTCAACGCCCAGAGCGTCCCAGTAAAACCTGGTGCCACACGTCCTTCCTCTCTGGACTCTCACAGTGAAGGTCATGGACAGGGCCCCACTCACGGCCTGCGAAGGGCACTTTTGAAAAGGTCAACCCCAATTCTGTGAGCACACTAACAGTATGCGTTAGTCGCTCAGTCGTGTCTGACTCTTTGCCACCCCATGGACTGTAGCCCACCAGGCCCCTCTGTCCTTAGAATTCTCCAGGCGAGAATACTGGAGTGGGTTACCCTTTCCTTCTCCAGGGGACCTTCTCCACCCAGGGATCAAACCCGGGTCTCCTGCATTGCAGGCAAATGCTTTACCATCTAAGCTACTAGGGAAGCCTGAGCACATTAAGAATTGGAAGAAGTACCCTGCATCTTTACTGCACAAAGAACACAGAGGTCTTCTCCTCTTGGGGATCTGAGACAGCTAAGGCTTCAAAACTCGAAGACGGCTTCCCACATGATCAAATATCTAATTTTTATTATGTCCCAACAGATCTGTTTTAGATAGGTCACATTTGTGATGCATTTAAGCTGTATTCTTTGTGGATTCCACTTGGAACTGATGGTTCATTGGGGCCCACGGTGTAGTCACTGTGGACACAACACAGATGCCCGTTCCCATGAACTTGAACCCAAGTCCATTGTTTCAGGCTCCTGTGGAGGGACTGGCTGACAGCGAGGCTCTTCAGGTGGGATCCACAAAGCTGAGTCGGGAGAGTAGCCCTAACCACACACTGCTGTGTAAGGAAGGTACGGTTCCTTACACACACAGACCTTCTCTCTCCCAGCGCCTGAAGAGGCAAAGCATGGGAAGGGTGCTTCTCTTTGGCTGCAGATTGGTTCGCGCCCTCAGGTGCTCTCTGAGGCAGGCTGGACACAGAACAGAAGGTGTGAAGGTGGCAAAGGTGGGGAGGGCTCAGCTGAAATCCACCATCACTGTCAGATCTAACACACACCCACACATCATTAAACCACAACACAACGTCATCGTTAAAGCTAACACACACACACACATATACCTAAATACCATTCAACCTCATACCACACCACCATCAAACTACATACACCATCATCATTAAACCCTACACACACCCATATCCCAAATACCATTAAACCACACACACCCCATCACCATTAACCCCTATACACACCCATATGTATGCTTAAATACCATTAAACCACACATGCATACACACATCCTACATCACCATCAAACTTTACACACACACCCAAACACCACTAAACCACTCACACATGCACACATACATCCACATGCCATCACCATTAAACTCAACACACATACACATGTGTTGGGAAGGGAAAGGCTCCCTCCCCTCCTGTTCCTCGAGCCTTCTGCTCTATTATGAGGCTATAGGAAAGAGATTGCTTTTATGCTCTGATCCAAATAAAACTGTTCTCCATGGGAGGCCTGCAGTCAGACAGGGTGGGCGGGNACCATCAAACTACATACACCATCATCATTAAACCCTACACACACCCATATCCCAAATACCATTAAACCACACACACCCCATCACCATTAACCCCTATACACACCCATATGTATGCTTAAATACCATTAAACCACACATGCATACACACATCCTACATCACCATCAAACTTTACACACACACCCAAACACCACTAAACCACTCACACATGCACACATACATCCACATGCCATCACCATTAAACTCAACACACATACACATGTGTTGGGAAGGGAAAGGCTCCCTCCCCTCCTGTTCCTCGAGCCTGCTGTTCTATTATGAGGCTATAGGAAAGAGATTGCTTTTATGCTCTGATCCAAATAAAACTGTCCTCCATGGGAGGCCTGCAGTCAGACAGGGTGGGCGGGTGGGCTGCTGTGGCTCTTCCAACTCTGACACAATGACAGTCCACTGCCACTGGAGATGGCCCGAAGGCCCTGGGGTCTGAGTGCTGGATTCCAAGTCTGTGCAAAGTCACCACAATCGCCTGTAGCTGTGTTGCCACTGTGTGTCCTGGGAGCCATGGCTTCTGGATGCAGGGGGTGTGTTTGTGATCAAAAGAGGATGATGGCAAAAGAGAACGGGAAACCGGATAGAACAAAGCTGACAGTCTCTCCTTTGACTTCTTAGAGGCCAGGTGTGTTTCGAGCCATCTGTGCCCTAAGCCAGCACCAGCAATGACAATGACAGCAGTAATAATACCAACAAGCACTGGGCATGTACCAGGCACCAGCTTCCGTGCTGACTTTATTTGTATTAACTCAGACAATTCTCATAACAACCTGACGAGGGGGCATTATTCATAGCTGAGATGGCCAAGACACAGAGGGGTTAAGTGCTTGCCAAAGGTCAAACAGTAAGTGGCAGGGCCAGACTCCCCACTTTGAGGGTAGATGAGCAGTTAACCAATGTGATTCCTCCCCCAACCCAATTAGCAGCAAAATTCCAGTTAAAAGGAGGACTGGCTAGCCAAGTACAGATGGACAGCATACTTTCTGGAACTAAAATTGGGGGAATTTTCCTTCGAGAGACAGGGTGGTTTTAGAGAGGGTGGCAGGTGACGGCACAGCAGGCGTTGGGAGAAACCACAAGATATAGAGGGCGACAGCCAAGCAGGGGCAAGACCCCTGGAAGGGTGAAGAGGGAGACCCCAAGGGCAGGAAAGAGGCACCAATTGCTTAAACAGTAAGTGCCGCAGGCCGAATAAGAAATATGAAATTGATGACTAATCCTTATAATGAAAGGGAGGGGTCAAGAATGAGGAGAGGGGTGGACAAACCCATTTCTCCCAGAAAAGAACACTCAGCACGCTTCTCCCGTCTTCTTACACGTGCCAGGGCACACATGAATGCGTCCACTTACACATGCCTGCAAACCCGACTTCATGGCTCACACAGGCAAAATACAGATACATAACAATTTGTTATCTCTGGCCTCTACAGGCTGCCAAATACATCCACTAACTAGAAATGCAAGATTTATACACAATAGCTTTAGCGGAAGTCAAGATCAAATTTTATTATCAAAAAAATTTAAGCAGGAGGTCCCAACAGGGCTGAGCAATTCGAGACTCTGCTCAGCGATAGTTTGGTTTGGTTTCTGTGCAGTCAGAGTTCCGTTTTCTCTGCCAGATGAGGAACAGTGTTGAAGGCAAGATGAACCAGGAAAATATTAAAAAGATGAAATCAATACATTTGTCCTTTTAGTTCTTCAGACATTTAATTCCTGCCTTTATTGGAGAGGGGGTGGTGAGGTACTGTTGTTATTGTTCATGAATTTATCTTTCTGATTACAGAGTAATGGAAGGCCATGGCAATGTATGCTTAAAGCAAAGAAAAGCATAATAAAGAAGAAAAATTACTCCAAGTCCCACGCCCTGAGGTACCCACTTACTATTTTGGCATAGTTCCTTCCAGTATTTTTTTCTGTGCATTTCTTTTATAATTGTAATAATACACTTTCTATACTTCCTAAGCTGCCTGCTTTGTTGAAGCCTGTCCAGACACTACACGCTCTCTGCAAACATAATTTTTAATGCTTGTATGACACTTTAGAGAGTGGCTACTCCTGGTTGCTTTTCAAAATACACTGCTTTAGTTCTAATATAATACTAATCAATATTGTGACTGAATGAGCAAACAACTGGACAGGCAATAACATATGCACTGCAAGGCTCCATGTGGGGGTAGGGTGTGATGCTTTCCAAATGGTTTGGGTAGATTCCATTCTAATGTAAAAATGATAATAACAATCATGTGTGTGTTAGTAGCTTGGTCGTGTTCGACTACTTGCAACCCCATGGACCATAGCCCACCAGACTCTTCTGTCCATAGGATTTCCTAGGCAGGAAGAGTGGAGTGGGTTGCCATTTCCTTCTCCAATAACAATCATAACTGATATTTATACCAAGTTTATAAGGGCTTCCCTGGTGGCTCAGAGGTTAAAGCATCTGCCTGGAATGCGGGAGACCCAGGTTTGATCCCTGAGTCGGGAAGATCCCCTGGAGAAGGAAATGGCAACCCACTCCAGTACTCTTGCCTGGAGAATCCACAGTCCATGGGGTCGCAAAGAGTCAGACCATGACTGAGTGACTTCATTTTCACTTTCTTTTACTTTAGAGTTTATNCCCTGAGTCGGGAAGATCCCCTGGAGAAGGAAATGGCAACCCACTCCAGTACTCTTGCCTGGAGAATCCACAGTCCATGGGGTCGCAAAGAGTCAGACCATGACTGAGTGACTTCATTTTCACTTTCTTTTACTTTAGAGTTTATAAAGCACTTTTTGCATGCATTTAGCTTATTCAAGCCTCACAGCAACCTCAAACAGGATTCTTTTTCTGTCATGTAGACAGAAAAAGAAAACCAAAGATTAGAGGTTAAAGACTTTCCCGTGATCACACCTCCAGAGGCGACAGGGGCGCAGAGCAGGGCCCTGACTCCAGGTCAGCGACGGCCACATCAGCAACATTCTCCTGAGGAACAGGCTATCTGCTGGGCAATAACATATGCTTCTCCAGGGATCAAACCTGCGTCTCCTGCACTTCAGGCAGATTCTTTACCCACTGACCTATCTGGGAAGCCCATTTCTGCAGATCTCTACTTACTATCCCACTGGGCTTCCCAGGTGGCTCAGTGGTGAAGAATCCCCCTTCCAGTGCAGGAGTGGCAGGAGACTCAGGTTCGACCCCTGGGCGGGGAAGAACCATTGGAGAAGGAAGTGACAACTCATTCCAGTATTCTTGCCTGGGAAATCCCATGGACAGAGAAGCCTGGTGGGCTACTAGTCCATGGGGTCGCCAACAGCTGGACACAGCTGAGAGACTGAGCATCCACACACTATCCCACTGGTATTTCACGCTTTCTAAGTTCTAATCTCATTCTTCATCACCCCTCCCCAAGTAATCCCTCTTGGATTCTCACTGGTGGCACCAGTCAGAAAGCCCCCTCCTCCCTCACCTCTCCATCCAGGCAGCCCCAGAGCTCAGGCCCCATGACACAGGAAGACCTTGGCCAAGCTCATCTTCTGTCACAGGGCACAGTGACTGGCAAGCCAGGGGCATCAGGAGGGAAGGATGGGTCTTCTGACTCCATACACTATATTCTGTTACCAACAACTCATGGACTTAAAACGGAATTAAAGTTATGGCAAATGCACAGAAAAAAAATTTTTTTTCCATCTCACTGAATTCTCTTTACATGATCAGGCTCTTAAAAATAAGAAATTTTTAAAAAAAGGAATATTAAGGGCTCATTATGAGTTTTATCTGAAGCCAGGACTTCTAGAGCTTTCCTTGATAAGAGTAAGAATTTCACAATTAATCATCCATTTAATTTCCAATTCTCCTTTACAAAATGAATCTCATTAGTAAAACCTGGAATGGGGCAAGACAAACACAATGAACCTCGCTCTAAGTTAAAAAGACGGTGACCAATGCAACTGAAAAGAACATTCGGGTAAACACGGTTAGAGATTGTGGCCTGGGGCAGAAGAAGCTTCGAGCTGACCAGGCAGTCGTAAAACGCTCCCTTAAGTTCGTTTCAAGGGACCGTGCTGTTACAAAGCTACTGTGCCAATTCAAGGCGTCTCGATGGCATTCAAGTCTTATTAAAACGACAAACCTATTCTCTTAAAAAGAACAATGGCATTCGAAAAGCATTGCAAAATTAATCTAGTTATTGCCCTATAAAGAGACAAGGATGTAACTATGTTTTAAAGGGGCCACAGGTTGTGCCATGTTCAAACAAAATCTGTCCACAAAGAAATCCTCCACAGGACGTCTCCCCATTAATTAGGCAATGAAAACAGCAGCCTCCCCGAATCAAGCAGGAACAAACAGGAAAGAAAAGAATATACTTCTTGTGAGTGGGAGGGAAAAAAACCACACACACACACACAC
>SJYX01015360.1:0-18764 GCA_006410675.1 Oreotragus oreotragus
GATTCCACCTCAGCCAGATCTCCTAGATTGTACCCACCTGTCTTGGTGAGTACTGATGGGAAGGGGGAAGAAAACATAGGACTTATTCAGAGGCTGTGCTCTGCCAAGGAACAGGGGGAAAGAACCCCACTTCAAATGCACCTCAGAGAGCTACAACAGCATCTAGTTCAGGATGCATGTGGGCACTACCATCTGCCCCCTGTAGCCTATTATTACCAGCCATTTACCTTTACAGATATATTAAACAGGCAGAGAGACACACTCTATTGTACTCAGAGGAGCCACAAGCCACGATTAGGCTAATGGAGACTATTTTTCAAACCCACCACCCTACATGGGATGACATAATCCAACTACTAGCCTCACTTTTCAGCACTGAGGAAAAACACAGGATCCTAACTGAGGCCAGAAAATGGTTAAGAGAAATAGCACCTGAGGGTACTGCAAATCTGCAGCGGTGGGCAGAACAAGCCATCCCCGATGAGAGGCCCAATTGGGACTGTAACACAGAGGAAGGGACGGGCCACCTGGAGAGATATTGGGCAGCTATTTTACAAAGTATCAAGAGGGGGGCCCAATGGCACCTGAGGGTACCACAAACCCACAGCGGTGGGCAGAACTAGCCATCCCCAATGAGAGGCCCAACTGGGACTGTAACACAGAGGAAGGGACGGGCCACCTGGAGAGATATTGGACAGCTATTTTACAAAGTATCAAGAGGGGGGCCCGAAAACCTATGAGTATGGCAAAATCCTCCAAAGTGATTCAAAGGTAAAGTGAATCATCCTCTGAGTTCTAAGAAAGACTGTGTGAGGCCTATAGATTTTATATGCCAATAGATCCAGAGGCTGCTGGATCTCAGATGGTGATAAATGAAGCCTTTGTGTCTCAGGCCTACCCCAAAAATTTCAGATGGGGGGACACCAAGTGACTCATGAATTTTTATGCATATTTGAATGCCCAGTACTTTTGTTGGGAAGAGACCTGCTATCTAAATTGGTGACACAAGTGACCTTTCCCCCATGAAAGACCCATTCTTTGAGTCGGCTCAACCACCCATTTACTCTTTCTCTCGGTAATCCCTCAAGATGAATGGATGTTGCACAATCTCCCGGAAGGAAAACCAGATGGGCTAAACAGTCCAGAGAAAGAGAGAGAGAGAGTTAACTCAACAAATTCCCTGAGGTCTAGGCTGAAGACAAACCCCCCTCCCACCACCCAGGTTTGCAAAACAAGTTCCGCTGGTAATAGAACTCAAACCCAGTACAATTATGTCAGCACCCACCTTGGGCCTGCCAGACCTTGCTAAGCCATTTACTCTTTATGTGACTGAAAAGGACAAGGTGGCTATGGAAGTATTGTGCCAGACTATGGGACAAACATGTGGCTTATCTCCCGAAATGGCTGGACAATGTTGCTACTGGGTGGCTGGGATGCTTACGGGCAGTTGCTGCAGTTGCCTTACTGGGCCAGGAGGCAACCAAGATGACTTTGGGTCAAGATTTGATCATAAAAGTACTGCATGAGGTCAATACTTTCCCAGGAGGGGACCTCCATAAATGGCGGTTGACATCCTGGATTGCTCAATACCAGGGACTGTTATGTGAGAACCCCCATGTTGCTACTGAGCCTTATCAGGCCCTGAATCTGGCCACTCTCCTTCTTGTGGGAGAAGGTGGGCCCACACATGATTGTAATAAAACATGCCAGCAAACCTGACTTGAGAGACGAGCCAATCCCAGACCCAGATTTGGTCCTGTACACCAGTGGCACTGGCCTGGTGAAACAAGGACAACTGTTGGGATATGCAGTAGTCATGGAAGAAACTATCGTTGAGGCTAGCTCTCTACCATCACACTGATCTGCACAATGGGCCAAACTATATGCTCTAATCTGGGCCCTCCAGCTGTCAAAAGGTAAGAAGACAAACATTTACACAGATTCCAGGTATGTTTTTGCCACACTACATGTACACAGGGCTCTGTATAAAGAGAGAGGCCTTTTGACAACTGGTGAAAAAGATATTAAAAATAAGGAAGAAATTAAGACCATATTAGATGCTGCCTGGGAACCAGAAAGGGTTGCAGTCATACACTGCTGAAGACATCAAAAAGAGGATAACTCCCTGGGCTCGGGGAAATAGACTGGCAGATAAAACCACTAAACAAGCAGCCGAGGGCTTGGGGGTACAAATGAAATCCCTATGAAAGCTATCATATATCATTGGTG
Organism: Oreotragus oreotragus; assembly: GCA_006410675.1. Classification (NCBI taxonomy): domain Eukaryota; kingdom Metazoa; phylum Chordata; class Mammalia; order Artiodactyla; family Bovidae; genus Oreotragus; species Oreotragus oreotragus. The sequence continues at coordinate 2,230 of SJYX01015360.1, forward strand.
GAGCTGCCTGAGCTAACGCTGGACTTTCCAGAATAACTGAAGCCCAAAACCAACTAGCCAAATTAGAAAGGGCCAACAAGACTGAAAAGGGATGGTGGGAATTGCCAAGTGGCAAATTATTGGTACTGGAGGAGCTGACACCCACTCTGGTAAGCCAAACACAGCAAGCCACCCACCTAGGCCATGATAAACCAGAAGAGTTAATTCAAAAATATTTCTTGGTTCCCCACCTCTCTTCCCTATGCAAGACAGAATCTCAGAACTGCACTGCCTGCTCACAGGTCAAAGCTTTCTCTCAGCACAGACAGAAATCTCCGGGGATCCAGCTAAAAAGCACACTGCCCTTCGAACACCTGGAAGTGGACTTCACTGAAATGAAACCTCACCGACACTACTGTTACCTGCTGATCATGGTATGTATGTTCTCAGGATGGGTAGAAGCTTTTCCTACCTGGACTGAAAGAACATCAGAAGTAGACTGGTGCCTGCTTAGGGAGATAGCTCCCAGATTTGGATTTCCTGCCAGCATTGGATCAGGCAGTGGCCCAGCTTTCATAGCTGATTTAGTACAACAAGTAACCAAAACTTTAAACATCAAGTAGAAATTACATACAGCATATAGGCCCCCAGAGTTCTGGGATGGTGGAAGGAACCTACCAGACACTTAGAGAGACACTCTCCAAGTGGATCNCAGCATTGGATCAGACAGTGGCCCAGCTTTCGTAGCTGATTTAGTACAACAAGTAACCAAAACTTTAAACATCAAGTAGAAATTACATACAGCATATAGGCCCCCAGAGTTCTGGGATGGTGGAAGGAACCTACCAGACACTTAGAGAGACACTCTCCAAGTGGATCATAGAGACTGATTGATCTTGGGTGGACTTTTTTCTGATGGCTCTGCTCAGACTCAGGATGATCCTACGGTGCCATGGCTATTCTCCATATGAAATTGTGTATGGGAGGCCCTCTCCTATAATAAAACAAGTGTCAACAGATTTGCCTCAGTTATGGAAAGATGAGATTTCACAGCAGATGGAACAACTGGGTAAGGTAAGAAATCAGCAACTAAGTTTGTACAAGAAAGGGTATTGTTCCTCCTTGGGGAACAGATTCACAAATTTGTGCCTGGGGATCAGGTGTGGGTCAAGGACTGGAAACACGATTCCTTGGCCCCACATTGGAAGGGTTCATATACTGTTGTTCTAACCACGCCTACTACAGTTAAAGTTACAGGTGTCACTCTCTATATCCACCACATGAGGATGAAGAAAACATACCATGCAGACCCAGAAAATGCCAAGTGGACTGCGTGGGTGGACCCCACTGACCCTCGAGAGACTAAGATCATCCATAAGAAGAAGGAAAAGAAGATCCTGGACGAGCCCCTTCAGGATGAAGCAGCGTAATCAATTCCTGCTGCTTGGCCTCATCAACGTGATTTTGAATTTAACTTCTGTTTCAACTCAGGACGATGTTTTCATCTCATGGGCACATTCCTATGCAGACTTCCACAACACCTCCAACTGCTGGGTATGTGGGGCTATGCATCTATGGAGGGACTTCCTTGGTGGGTGTCACTACTCTTCCAAGGAGTTTTTAAACCACTCTGGTCTTTTCTGGGATGACAAAAAGAGACTTTCCTTTCTCTTGTCAATCATAATCTCTCCCTGCTCTCTTGGTGTAAGCCAGATCTACAGTCAATAGTCTCTGGTCATGGGGTTACATTTGATATAAACATTAGTTTCATAGGAATATCAAAAGCCTATACCTCATATTTAAAGAACAAAAAGGAAAAAAAAAAAACTTCATGACCGGCAAGGGAGCACAGGCCTCTAGGTATGCTGAACAATTCTACCATGTCTGGGATGAATATTTCCAGATGACCCCAGAAAAGGGTCAATTAAGTATTCCCAGTGCTATATGCTGGGAACAAAAAGAATAAAGGGTAGGGTTTGGTGACCATCCATTAGACCCCAAAGAACTAACATATATGGGGTACCTATCCCCTGAACAATGTAAACAAACATTTGAGGTCACATACCACCCCAACCAGTTCATTCATTGGCCAGGTTTTGATTAGAAATATAACCCTGGAATCTGCTGGGTGGTGCCAACTGGAACCCAATGGCTTTGTGGGCCTAACTTTTGGCCTTGGTTACCAATCAGCTGGGTGGGCCGCTGCACACTGGGATTTGCTTTTGCCCATGGCAGCATAAAGCCTAACTTATAACAAGCCCGGTAAAGCTATGCTAGGTGGACAAGGTCTGTGTTTCAATGGTATGAATATATTGCTGTTTTATTCATACCTCCTATAGGGACAACAAATATTATGATTAAATTAGAAACCTTGACTAATTTCACAAAACAGGCCCTCTTAGATAGTGATAAAGCCATCCAAGCTTTAAATGAAGAACAAATTCAAATAAGAAAAGCAGTGATTCAAAATAGAATGGCTTTGGGCATGCTCACAGCTACTCAAGGAGGGACTTGTGGTATAATTAAGGTTGAACATTGTATATATATTCCTGATTTATCTGGCAATGGATCAGCTGCTTTAGATGACATGAAAAACCAGGTAAAAGCAATGTCAAATGAAAGCATTTTTTTCTGGACTTCAGTCCTATCTTGGGTGAAGGGTGATTGGTAGAAAACTATATTTACCATTGTTACAGTTGCCCTGATAGTTCCGCTTTGTGGACCCTGCATTTTACAATGTATTATGAACTTTGTAACCCAAAGGATTGTGTCATTCTCCCAAAGAGGCAGTCAGAGAGGCAGAGTGCAATATATCCCTATGAGTGATGCTCATATTATGATTTAGAGTATGAAGAGGGGGTAATGAAGGAGGAAACAGACAGAACAGGCTCCATCTTGAAAGCATGACTCCATCTTGGGCCAGGCTGTGGACTTTGAGCTATATGCCCAGTATCTATGCAAACAACATACCAACTGAACAAACTAGACCCCCCAGATGGAAGAGCCCCAGGGCTTGTACCTAGACTTTTTGTTGCCTAAAAAAAAAAAAAAAACCTAATTATCTGTATAACCAAGTAGAATACTAAATTCTATTATGCTTATTGGTATGTGACCACAGGCCTATTGATAATTGTTCACTGTTAACTACCTAGGCTTAAGGCATAAGAATCACAGGTTAACTTTGATTGTATCTTTTTTGTTTCCTTTGTTCAGACTAGTTTCAGATAATTTGGGGAGGTGGGTTTGAGCACTGTACACTTAGGGTATATAAGGTTTTCACAAAAACTGGTCGGGGTCCTTGGCTAAGAGAAGACTCTGCCTTGGGCCCTCTGGTGTAAAAAATTGCACTCCGCTATCTGCATTGTTTTTCTGAGTGAGCTTGTATCCTGGAATGCGTGGCTACAACATTATGAAGTAAGAGTCATAGATGGTTTCAGACTTGCACTTGGCCAGATTAGTTTAGTCTGATTTGCTACTTGGATTCAGAATAATGAACACTAATAAGCAAATGTAATTTTCCAGTCTTTATTATAGATAAATTTATTTATTTTATTTAAATAATTTATTTTAATTGGAGGTTAATTACTTTACAATATTGTATTGGTTTTGCCACATATCAACATGAATCTGCCACAGGTATACACGTGTTCCCCATCCTGAAACCCCCTCCCTCTTCCCTTTCTCTACCATCCCTCTGGGTCATCTCAGTGCACCAGCCCCAAGCATCCAGTATCATGCATCAAACCTGGACTGTCGATTCATTTCAGATATGATATTATACATGTTTCAATGCCATTCTCCCAAATCATCCCACCCCCTCCCTCTTCCACAGAGTCCAAAAGACTGTTCTATACATCTGTGTCTCTTTTGCTGTCTCGCATACAGGGTTATCGTTACCATCTTTCTAAATTCCATATATATGCGTTAGTATACTGTATTGGTGTTTTTCTTTCTGGCTTACTTCACTCTGTATAATCGGCTCCAGTTTCATCCACCTCATTAGAACTGTTACAAATGCATTCCTTTTAATGGCTGAGTAATACTCCATTGTGTATATGAACCGCAGCTTTCTTATCNTGCTGTCTCGCATACAGGGTTATCATTACCATCTTTCTAAATTCCATATATATGCGTTAGTATACTGTATTGGTGTTTTTCTTTCTGGCTTACTTCACTCTGTATAATCGGCTCCAGTTTCATCCACCTCATTAGAACTGATTCAAATGTATTCTTTTTAATGGCTGAGTAATACTCCATTGTTTCTATGTACCACAGCTTTCTTATCCATTCGTCTGCTGATGGACATCTAGGTTGCTTCCATGTCTTGGCTATTAAAAGCTGCATTTTTAGCAAGCTGCCAGCTGGTGCTGACGCAGTCGGTCTGGAGCCAGGCTTTGAGAGTCATGCTCTGCTCTAGAGGAGCCGACTGTGTAAACTCTGACAGCTGGATTGCTCATCCTCCTGGCAGCTGTCTTGCCCTTCCCACAGGCTGGAGAGCTGTCAGAACAGCCCCAAAGGCTAGAGGGGCTGTTGCCAGGGCGCGGCTTCCTTTTCACTCCTGCTTCCCTGGATTCAGTTAGTGGAAGCAATACCAGGAACACAGGGAAATTCTGGAATGCTCTGCCAAAAGCCTTCATTCCATTAACTGACTTCTTTTTAGTTATTACCTGTTGCTAGAATCCTCCTTTTCCACACATGACTTCCAGACGGATTGTCAGCCATCTCATTTGACAGATGTTTTAAATTTTAGCTCTCTATTTAGATTTTTTTTTAATAGCTATATTCNACTGACTTCTTTTTAGTTATTACCTGTTGCTAGAATCCTCCTTTTCCACACATGACTTCCAGACGGATTGTCAGCCATCTCATTTGACAGATGTTTTAAATTTTAGCTCTCTATTTAGATTTTTTTTTAATAGCTATATTCTAGATCTTTGGGATCACTTTAAATGAAACACTATTGTGAGATTCCAGATGCCATATTTACATTTATATTTATCACTGCATTAGCACCAGGTAGAACTGCTTTAATTGTTCTTGTGGAAAATTCTTCAAGAGATGGGAAAACCAGACCACCTGACCTGCCTTCTGAGAAATCTGTATGCAGGTTAAGAAGTAACAGTTAGAACTGGACATGGAACAACAGACTGGTTCCAAAACAGGAAAGGAGTGGTCAAGGCTGTATACTGTCACCCTGCTTATGTAACTTATATTCCGAGTACATCATGAGATATACAAGCTGGAATCAAGATTGCTAGAAGAAATACCAATAACCTCAGATATGCAGATGACACCACACTTAGAGCAGAAAGCAAAGAACTAAAGAGACGCTTGATGAAAGTGAAAGAGGAGAGTGAGAGTTGGCTTAAAACTCAACATTCAGAAAACTAAGATCATGGCATCGGGTCCCATCACTTCATGGGAAACAGATGGGGAAACAATGGAAACTGTGACAGACTTTACTTTGCTGGGCTCCAAAATCAATGCAGACGGTGTCTATAGCCATCAAATTAAAAGATGCTTGCTCCTTGGAAGAAAAGTTATGACCAACCTACAGATCATATTAAAAAGCAGAGACATTACTTTGCCAACAAAGGTCCGTCTAGTCAAAGCTATGGTTTTTCCACTAGTCACGTAAGGATGTGAGAGTTTGACTATAAAGAAAGCCGAGTGCCGAAGATTTGATGCTTTTGAACTGTGATGTTGGAGAAGACTCTTGAGAGTCCCTTGGACTGCAAGGAGATCCAACCAGTCCATCCTAAAGGAAATCAGTCCTGAATATTCTACTGGAAGGACTGATGGTGAAGCGGAAACTTCAATACTTTGGCCACCTGATGTGAAGAAATGACTCACTGGAAAAGACACTGATGCTGGGAAAGACTGTTGGCGGGAAGAGAAGGGGAGGACAGAGGATGAGATGGTTGGATGGCATCACTGACTCGATGGACATGAGTTTGAGTAAACGCCGGGAGTTGGTGATGGACAGGGAAGCCTGGTGTGCTGCAGTCCATGGGGTCGCAAAGTGTTGGACACAACTGAGCAACTGAACTGAACTGAATACACAGGCAGTTTTAATATCTAAATGATGCATTTGCACAAAATAGAGGCAAAGTACTATGTAACCAAAGGATTCTCTGAGGTTCAAATACAGAAAAATAGTAGGAAGAATTATGTTTGCACACGGCAGATGGTCGGACAGGTATAATGAATTCATATAGAACTTGAAGCAGTCAGTACCACATTCCCATTGACAGCAACTTAGTTTTTTTGCAAAAATAATTAACACTAGGATCCACAATAATTTAAGAGAAATACCTCTCTACTTAACCAGTCTCCACTTATTCTCCCTTAGTTTCACTTTTTTTTTTTTTTAAAGAGTTAAATCTTGACACTATTTAGAAAACAACTGGTATACAATGGGCAAAGATAGCCTCCTCAAACTGGACAACTACATGTAAAAGAATGAAATTAGAATACTTCCTAACACCACACACAAAGATAAACTCAAAATGGATTAAAGACCTTAATGTAAGACCAGAAACTATATAAAACTCTTAGAGGAAAACATAGGCAGAATACTCGATGACTAAATCAAAGCAAGATCCTCTATGACCTACCTCCTCTATGACCTACCTGCTGCTGCTGCTGCTGCTGCTAAGTCACTTCAGTCGTGTCCGACTCTGTGTGACCCCATAGACGGCAGCCCACCAGGCTCCCCCATCCCTGGGATTCTCCAGGCAAGAATACTGGAGTGGGTTGCCATTTCCTTCTCCAATGCGTGAAAGAGAAGTCGCTCAGTCTGTCCGACTGTCAGCGACCCCATGGACTGCAGCCCACCAGGCTACTCCGTCCATTGGATTTTCCAGGCAAGAGTACTGGGGTGGGGTGCCATTGCCTTCCCCGATGACCTACCTCCTAGAGTAAGAGAAATAAAAATTAACAAGTGGAACCTCAGTTCAGTTCAGTTGCTCAGTCGTATCTGACTCTTTGCGACCCCATGGACTACAGCATGCCAGACTTCCCTGTCCATCACCAACTCCTGGAGTTTGCTCATGTCCATTGATTTGGTGATGCCATCCAACCCTATAATCTTCTGCCATCCCATTCTCCTCCTGCCTTCAATCCTTCCCAGCATCAAGGTCTTTTCTAAGGAGTCAGTTTGCATCAGGTGGCCAAAGTGTTGGAGTTTCACCTTCAGCATCAGTCCTTCCAATGAATATTCAGGACCGAATTCCTTTAGGATGGACTGGCTTAATCTCCTTGTAGTCCAAGGCACTGCAACACCACATTAAGTGGGACCTTATTAAACTTAAAAGCTTTTGTGTTGAAGTTTGACAGAAAACAGTACAATTCTGTAAAGCAATTATCCTTCAATTAAAAAATTAATGAATTTTTTAAAAAAAGGCTTTTGCACAGCAAAGGAAACCACAAACAAGGTGAAAAGACAACCCACAGAATGGGAGAAAATAACAGCAAATGAAACAACTGACAAAGGATTAACTCCCAAAATATACAAGTGGCTCATACAAGTCAATACCAGGAAAACAAACAACTCAATCAAAAAGTGGGGAAAAGACCTAAACAGACATTTCTCCAAAGAACACATAGAGATGGTAACAAACACATGAAAAGATGCTCAACATTGCTCATTATTAGAGAAATGCAAATCAAAACTACAATGAGGTATCACCTCACACCAGTCAGAATGGCCATCATCAAAAAGTCTATAAACAATAAATGGTGGGGAGGATGTAGAGAAAAGGGAACCCTCTTGCACTGTTGGTGGGAATCTAAATTGATATAGCCACTAAGGAAGACGGTATGGAGATTCCTTAAAAAACTAGGAATGAAACCACTATATGACCCAGCAATCCTATTTCTAGGCATATACCTTTAGGAAACCAAAATTCAAGAAGAAGCATGTACCCGAATGTTCACCGCAGCACTTTTTACAATAGCTAGAACATGGAAGCAAACTAAATGTCCATTGACAGATGAATGGATAAAGAAGCTGTGGTACATGTATGTGAAAAATTACTCAGCCATAAAAAGGAACACATTTGAGTCAGTTCTAATGAGGTGGATGAACCTAGAGCCTTTTGTACAGAGTGAAGTATGTTGGAAAGAGAAAGATAAATATCATATACTAACACACGTATATGGAATCTAGAAAGATGGTACTGATGAAATTATTTGCAGGGCAGCAATGGAGACACAGACACAGGGAACAGACCTGCGGATGTGGTCGGGGGAGGGGGAGGAAGGAGAGGGTGCGACTATGGAGAGAGTAACATGGAAACTTACATTACCATATGTAATGTAAGACAGCCAACGGAAATTTGCTATACGACTCAGAGAATTCAAACAGGGGCTCTGAAACAACCTAGAGAGGTGGGATGGGGAGGGAGGTGAGAGGGAGGTTCAAGAGGGAGGGGATATATGTGTACCTATGGCTGATTCATGTTGATGTTTGGCAGAAACCAACAAAATTCTGTAATGCATTTATCCTCCAATTAAAAAATAAATTACTTTTTAAAATTCTTCAAGAAAAAAAAAAAGACAAAAAAAAAAAAAACCCCACAACTGGAATTACATGATTCAGAGTTACATTCTTTTAATATATGAGGAGTTAACCCTCACTTCACTATTTCAATAGGGCAGGCTCTGGGTTCAGCCTCTTATCTTTTCTCTCTTTAATGCACACATGTGGTCATGTGCTCTGGTTCAAAAATCTAAGTCTCACAGTATCTTCAATGGGATAAGGTAAAGTACAGTGTCATTTGGCCTGCTGCCTATTTTTGTAAATAACGTTTTACTGGAACAGACTCACAGTCAAACTCTTATGTATCGTCTGTGGTTGCTCCTTGTGCTACAATGGCAAAGTTGAGTAAATACAACAAAGACCCATATGGTGTGTCAAACCTGAAGTATTTACTATCTGGTCCTTCAAAGAAAACATTTGCCAACTCCTGACCTACCAGATAAAATCCAAACTCCTCAACATGAAATACGAAGTTTACAAACGGATCCCAGCTAGCCTTCCAACATTATTTCTGGCTGCTGACCATCACATAGCCTATATGCCAAATAGACCCTAAAGTTCTAGGTCTCTATGCCTTTGCTTATTTCCCTCTCTCCACAATGAATGCACTCTTTCTCATCTTCCTCTGTCCTCAAATCCTTACATATTCTTTAAGGACTAAGTAAACGTCATACATATCATCCTGGACGTTTTCTCTGCTCTCCATTCCCACCCCCAGGAAAGATCTTCAGAGGATAAAAAGAGAGTGTTTCCCAAAAAAGTAGAACAAATGACTCTAGAATGGTAGTAACATAACCACAGAAAGAAGGGGTTGCCATGCAGATATAAGAAAATGGGGTTCATTAAGCAAGACTTGGCCGTGTTCTTTAAGCACAAGGGAAGCTCGGTGTCCTGATAAGCAGATGTGATTGGCTAGTTCCCACTGCAGTTATATGCCTTGTATGAAGCAGCTCAGATGGCCAATGCATATTTACTCAGTTCCCCTTATTCTTCTCTGTGGTCACCAAGTAATCTAATTAAAACTTGGCTATTCACATAGCTCGCTGTTACTGCTACTGCTGCTAAGTCGCTTCATTTGTGTCCGACTCTGTGCAACCATAGATGGCAACCCACCAGGCTCGCCCGTCCCTGGGATTCTCTAGGCAAGAACACTGGAGTGGGTTGCCATTGCCTTCTTCAATGCATGAAAGTGAAAAGTGAAAGTGAAGTCGCTCAATCATGTCCTACTCCTAGCAACCCCATGGACTGCAGCCCACCAGGCTCCTCCATCCATGGAATTTGCCAGGCAAGAGTACTGGAGTGGGTTGCCATTGCCTTCTCCATAGCTTTCCTCACTATAAATTAATAAACTGATGTTTTGACTGAAGCACCAGTCTTTTATAAGCATGGTTAGTACGGGCCATTTTTTAAGAAATCAGGCACCTACTGATGGATTGAAGTCAGGTCTCTGCAAAAACAAAGCTGAGGACTACCACATGAAATTCTATCCCAGGGTTGGCTGGCCAACTACTTATAAAGACACCCTCTATCTCAAGTCAAAGCAACAATGACAGTGTATTCAGTCATTGTCTGTCTGTCCTGCCGGACACTGTGAGTCCCTCGCAGAAGAGAGTCTCTCCCAGAACTCATTTCTTACTGGGATGCCATCAAGAGGCACAATACTTGGTTATTCATAGGTAAGACAATTTTGATTTAACTGGATCATGTATCACTCTCCCCTTTCCTTTTTTTTGGTAGTCCCTCTATGTGCCCCTTTCCGTACTGTTCATGGGGTTCTCGAGGCAAGAATACTGAAGTGGTTTGCGATTCCCTCCTCTAAAGGACCACATTTTGTCAGAATTCTCCCATGACCCATCTGTCTTAGGAGGTGGCCCTGCACAGCATGGTTCATAGCTTCATTGAGTTACACAAGGCTGTGATCCATGTGATCATTTTGTCTAGTTACCTGATGTGAAGAGTCAACACATTGGAAAAGACTTTGATGCTGGGAAAGATTGAGGGCAGGAGGAGAAGGGGGCAACAGAAAACAAGATGGTTGGATGGCACCACCAAATTAATGGACATGAGTTTGAGTAAACTCTGGGAGATAGTAAAAGACGGAAACCTGGCGTGTTGCAGTCTATGGGATCCCAAACAGTCAGACATAATTTAGTGACTGAACAACAACTAACAACTACCTGTCCCAGATATCTACAATCTCCTTGTTTCCAAATTGGGAAAGGAGTACAACAAAGGTGAATATTGTCACCCTGCTTGTTTAACTTATATGCACAGTACAGCACAGCACATGAAATGCCAGGCTGGATGAATCACAAGCTGCAATCAAGATTGCTGGGAGAAATATCAACCACCTCAGACTACGCAGATGATCCCATGCTAATGGCACAAAGAGCTAAAGAGCCTCTTGATGAGGGTGGAAGAGGAAAGTGAAAAAGCTGGCTTGAAACTCAATATTTAAAAAACTAAGAACATGGCATCCAGTTCCATCACTTCATGGCAAATAGAAGGGAAATATGTGGAAGCAGTGACAGATTTTATTTTATTGGGCTCCAAAACCACTGTGGACGGTGACTGCAGCCGTGAAATTAAAAGACAATTGCTTCTTGGCAGGAAAGCTACGACAAACCTAGACAGTGTTAAAAAGCAAAGACATCACTTTGCCGACAAAGGTCCACTACAGTCAAAGCTATGGTTTTTCCAGTTGTCATGTACAGATATGAGAAACGGACCATAATGGCAGCTGAGCACTGAAGAATTGAGGCTTTCTGAACTGTGGTGCTGGAGAAGACTCTTAAGAGTCCCTTGGATTGCACGGAGATCAAACCAGTCAATTTCATTTCCTAAAGGAAATCAACCCTGAATATTAATTGGAAGGACTAATGCTGAAGCTGAAATTCCAATACTTTGGCCACTTGAAGAGAAGAGCTGACTCACTGGAAAAGACCCTGATGCTGGGAAAGACTGAAGGCAGGAGAAGGAGGCACCAGAGGATGAGATGGTTAGATAGCATTACTGACTCAATGGACATGAATCTGAGCAAATGCCAGGAGATAGTGGAAGACAGAGGAGCCTAGTGTACTGCAACCCATGGGGTCACAAAGAGTTGGACACAACTTAGCTACTGAACAACAACAATCAGTCTTTCCATACTTCTGCTAATTCTTTACAGCCTCTGCATTAGTCATCTTTTCTCCCTTTAGTACCAAACCATTCAGAATTCTCTGCTATCTAATCTTTCCCAGTTAAAACAAAAGAAAAAACATCTGATTATCAGTCACCAGACCTCTGAAATGAAACACATGCCCTGATGAAGATTTGATTTTCTTTTGAGTAAAGAGATGAATTTCCTCCTCGCAGAATACCAAGGCTCGCTCTTCAGATGTGCTGGGCTTAAAACTGTGTGTCTTTTACTCACTGGCTTCTCCTAGGACCCACTGGTACTGAACTAACCTGGTCCACCAGATTAGAAACTTTTTTTTTTTATCAGATACGACTGAGCGATTGAACTGAACTGATCTGAACTGATGACACTACTTTCGTAAATTGCACATTATCAGAAACATATATTGTATATGTGCATAACAAAAGATGCTAGAATTCCATTCTGAGTGTGAGATTGACTTAAAATACTTTTGTATTGTTTGCATTCTTTAAATGAATACATATTCTTTTTATGATAATTTCAACTCATGTTTCTGCGCTTCAATTCCATGCTTCTCTGGTCTTTTCATGGNCATAACAAAAGATGCTAGAATTCCATTCTGAGTGTGAGATTGACTTAAAATACTTTTGTATTGTTTGCATTCTTTAAATGAATACATATTCTTTTTATGATAATTTCAGCTCATGTTTCTGCGCTTCAATTCCATGCTTCTCTGGTCTTTTCATGGATGAAATTCTATTCACCTCTTAAAGTCCAAATCAAATTTCTCCTTAATGTCTCGTAAGTAAAAAGCAATTGCTTCATGCCCCAACTTGGTAACACCTTCTACTGAGCCACCTAGGAAGAACCACCTTCTACTTACACACTTCTGTTTTGACAGTTAACTGAAGGCAGCTGTGTTTCATCATTGTGATATGTCTGCAACCTCTGCACTTAGCAATTACCTTTTCCTTAGTAGGGCTTAATATTAAATGAAGGTTTATGTGATTAATAGCTATAATAGCTAGATGAAATTCAAATTAAACACATTTCATCTATTGGAGGGAGCGGGAAATGGCAACCCACTCCAGTATTCTCGCCTGGAGAATCCTGTGGACAGAGGAGACTGGAGGGCTGCTGTCCATAGGGTTGCACAGAGTCGTACACAACTGAAGTGATTTAGCATACATGCATGCATTGGAGAAAGAAATGGCAACCCACTCCAATATTCTTGCCTGGAGAATCCCTGGGACAGAGGAGCCTGGTGGGCTGCCTTCTATGGGGTCGCATAGAGTTGGACATGACTGAAGCGACTTAGCAGCAGCAGCAGCAGCAGCATCTATTGGATAATATTGTTATACACTAGCCTGTTATTATTATACACTGGCCTGTCACACCTGTCATACTCCATGCTCCCTGAGGAGAGAGTGATGGAAAATGCTGCCCCTGCCCTCTAGGAACTCAAGGTATACACAGGGAAATGATCACAACTGACTATTGAAATACATTTTAAGGTCTTTCGATAGAAGTGAGGACACATTTGAGCACCAAAACCAGAAAAATGAAGAAAGAGAACAATCTGAGAGAGTAGTAATGAAATTCAATTTGCATTGTAAAGGATAAGTAGGATTTCAATAGAGGGAGGAAGTGAAATATGATCCAGCAGTCCCACTTCTGGTTATATACACCAAAGAATTGAAACAAGATCTCAAATGGATATTTACACAGCCATGTCCATTGCAGGATTATTCAAAACAGCCAAGAGGAGGGAGCAGCTCAAATGACTTTTGATGGGTGAATGGATAAACGAAGTTTGATACGTATATAAATATGTACGCTGCTAAGTCACTTCAGTTGTGTGCGACTCTGTGTGACCCCACAGATGGCAGCCCACCAGGCTCCCCTGCCCCTGGGATTCTCCAGGCAAGGACACTGGAGTGGATTGCCATTTCCTTCTCCAATGCATGAAAGTGAAAAGTGAAAGTGAAGTCGCTCAGTCATGTCTGACTCTTAGCGACCCCATGGACTGCAGCCTACCAGGCTCCTCCATCCGAGGGATTTTCCAGGCAAGAGTACTGGAGTGGGGTGCCATTGCCTTCTCTGATAAATATGTATAATGGAGCAATATTCAGTCTTAAAAAGAAAGAAATCCAATTACATTCTACAACATGGGTAAAATTTCAAGACATTATGTTAAATGAAATAAGCCAGTAATGGAAAAAACAAAAACAAAAAACAAAAAAAACCCTATATGATCCACTTACAAGAGGTATCTAATGCAGTCTAACTCATAAAAACAAAAAGTAGAATGGTGGTGGCCATACTCGGGATTGCGAGAAAACAAGGAGCTGTTGTTTAATGGTTATAGAGTTTCAATTGTACAAAATGAAAAAGTTCTCATGATCTGTTGCACAACAATGTGAATATGTTAACAATACTTAACTGTATAGTTTAAAACCAGTTAAATGGTAAATTTTGTGTTATTTGGGTTTTTTAACCTTCATTAAAAGTAAAAATAAAGGAAGGTAATTTTGAAACATGCTACAATGTAGATTAACCTTGATGAAATTAGTCTGAGTGAAATAAGCCAATTACAAAAAGAAAAAATTCCAGTTATGTGGAAAAGTCAAACTGATAGATTCAGAAACTAGAATGGTTATTGTCAAGGGAGAGGGGAGGGATTAAGGTGAGGGACTTTACAATAGCTATAGAGTTTACGTTTTGCAAGATGAAAACCGTTCTGGGGATGGATAGTGGTGATGGATACAGAACAACATGAATGTACTTAAACACCATTTATCTGTACAATTAAGTGGTTAAGAGGGTAAATTTTATGTTATGTATATATTACTATGATTTAAAAATTGGGTGGGGGGGGAAGCACAGCAAAATCATACCCACCATGCCGTACAGTATTTCATTGTTTGTTCTCTTTTGTTTTTTTCTGCAACATAAATTACATTTAAAGTTAACTTTTGTTTGGTATGTATGGCAGGAACACAAGATCTTTACAATGAATAATATCACACACACACATGGCTAGGTTCTTACTTAGCATAAGAAATCCAGTATGAAATGTCTCAAAGAGACTGGAACATCTAATCTGGAGACATGAGATTAGTAAGAAAGTTGGCTCAGTGGGCCAGGAAGATGATAGGCCTGAAGTGTGGATAGGAAAAAGGGATGGATTTAAGAATTTTATACAGTATAATTTATCCAATTTACTGATGACTTAAGGTCAAGATAATTTTAATTAGCTGTTTAAAGTTTTCTGATTCTTTCTTCCACCCTCTTGAATTTACTGTTAAGCCCATCTCCAAAATTGTCCATATTATTTATTTTACTTTTCATCTTGAATTTTCTTTAGGTGTTTTGCTGATTTTTCTACCAAGAGTCCTTATTTGTTGAGTCCTTGTCATGTTATTTTCCTATAGTTTGTTAAATTATAGGAAATACTTTCCTATAAAATTGGAAAAAACATTAAAAAAAACTTTCATTATTTTAAAAATATTTTTTCATTGAGGTGAAATTTACATAAAACAAAATTGACTATTTTAAAGTGAACAATTCAGTGACATTTCATACATACTACAAAGTCGTGCAACTACCACTTCTATTTCCAAGATATTTTCATCACTCCAAAAAGAAATTCTATACCCATCATCAGTTAAACAGTTGCTCCCCATTCTCCGTTACTCCCAGTCCCTAGAACCCATCATTACGCTTTCTGTCTCCATGGATTTACCTATTCTCAGTTCAGTTCAGTCGCTCAGTTGTGTAGGACTCTGTGGCCTCATGAATCGCAGCACGCCAGGCCTCCCTGTCCATCACCAACTCCCAGAGTTTACTCAAACTCATGTCCATCGAGTCAGTGATGCCATCCAACCATCTCATCCTCTGTTGTCCCCTTCTCCTCCTGCCCTCAATCTTTCCCAGCATCAGGGTCTTTTCCAATGAGTCAGCTCTTTGCATCAGGTGGCCAAAGTATTGGAGTTTCAGCTTTAGCATCAGTCCTTCCAATGAACACCCAGGACTGATCTTTAGAATGGACTGGTTGGATCTCCTTGCAGTCCAAGGGACTCTTAAGAGTCTTCTCCAACACCACAGTTCAAAAACATCAATTCTTTGTCACTCAGCCTTCTTCCAGTCCAACTTTCACATCCATACATAACACTGGAAAAACCATAGCCTTTTCTAGTAATAGGTAAATATTTTATGTAAGTGGTGCTATGTTCTGAACGTTTTGGTCCCTCCCTAAAATTTCTATGTCAAAATTCTAATCTCTAAAGATAATAGTATTAGGAAGTAGGACCTTTGAATTACCTAAATGGTATTTAGGTAATGAGGAAGGAGCCTTCATAAGTGACATTAATGTTCATATAAACAATCCCTTCTACCATGTGAAGACACAGAAAGACGGCAATGTCTATGAACAAGGAAATGGGCCTTCATTAGCCACCACATCAAATCTGCCAGTGCCTTGATCTTAGACTTCCTAGCCTTCAAAACTATCAATAACCTCAGAGATGCAGATGACACCACCCTTATGGCAGAAAGTGAGGAGGAGCTAAAAAGCCTCTTGATGAAAGTGAAAGAGGAGACAGAAAAAGTTGGCTTAAAGCTCAACATTCAGAAAACGAAGATCATGGCATCCGGTCCCATCACTTCCTGGGAAATAGATGGGGAAACAGTGGAAACCGTGTCAGACTTTATTTTTGGGGGCTCCAAAATCACTGCAGATGGTGACTGCAGCCATGAAATTAGAAGACGCTGACTCCTTGGATGAAAAGTTATGACCAACTTAGTATATTCAAAAGCAGAGACATTACTTTGCCGACTAAGGTCCGTCTAGTCAAGGCTATGGTTTTTCCA
>SJYX01015361.1:0-26944 GCA_006410675.1 Oreotragus oreotragus
AAAAAAAAAAAAAAAGGAAGAAAAGTAAAAAAAAAATTTCCATACAGATGAGAAAAAGAAATGTTTGAGATGTATAAATATTTATAATTTGCTTTTGAAAAGAAGTTATTCTAGAAACAGAGCGTGGCCACCCATAACAATGCTTTAGAAGAGATACAAGCACTAAATATGAGTTTAGATTAGTATTTAATCATTCGATAACATTTAACATCCCTTTTACTGAAATCCACTAGAAAATAAAAGCTTTGTATATTATATCAGATAAAAACCATTTTAAACTGAAATTTTGATTTTGCTTGCCAAAACAAAGAGAGGAAATGATGAAAATTCACTGATATAGGCACACTTACTTATAGGGCAGGAACAGCTCAAAAATCCATGGGGGAATTTCATCAGCAAGATCTGTCAGTTTAGAAGGAAGAAGATTAGGGGAGCACACCTCCCAATCTGGGTCTCTGTATTCTCTTAGTAGCCCAGCACCATGGACACCATTCCAGCCTTCTTGGAAACCTAGTATCACGGACACTTGCTGCTCTCTGTCTCCAGCAAATGACTCTCTTGCCTTCTTCCACATGTAGTTCCTGGAGAAACAAGTGCCTGGACACCAAGAGGACCCTCCCTCAGGAGCAGGGATCCAAGCCCTTGAGGCTGACCCTAGTGACTATGTTTGAGCAGTACATCAACAACCTCAGGGAGTGGAAGGATTATCTTCTCTTTTTTTTAGTGACTGCCCAGATTCAGAGCTCATGCAGGATCTAGTGGAGAACTTCAAGAACAAGTAGATTACAGGAGCGAAATAGTTTAGCTTTCTGAAACCGACACTTAGTCTAGTGAGTGACTAGATTCAGTTGTGGGCATGATTAGTTAAGAAAAATATACAGTGGAAATGAAAATTGTAAATTGTTGTCTAAACAGGAACAGACTCACAAACTTAGAGAAGGAAATTATGGTTCCCAGGGTTGGGGAGGAAGATGGGGGAAGGGACAGTAAGAAAGTCTGGGAAGGTCATATTAGAATACTGCTGCATTTAAAATGGATAACTGACAAGGACCTACTGCATAGCACATGTAACTCTGCTCAATGTTATGTGGCAACCTGGATGGGAGGGGAGTTTGGGGGAGAATGGATATATGTATATGTATGGCTAAGTCCCTTCATTGCTCACCTGAAATTATCACAACATTGTCAATCAGCTATACTCCAATACAAAATAAAAAGTGTTTTAAAAAATAGATAACTAATGAGAACCTACAGTTGCAGCACAGGGAACTCTGCTCAATGCTCTGTGGTGACCTAAATGGGAAAGAAATCCAGAAAAGAGGGGATATATGTATACATATAACTGACTCACTTTGCAGTAGTAGAAACTAATACAACATTGTAAAGCAACTTTACTCCCCCAAAAAATTAATTAAAGGTAAGTACATTGCCTAAGAAAAATATGAATGAACAAAATGGACAATAGACTTCATTATCAAGTACATATCCCCAATACTAGGGGAAAAGATGAGAGAATAGTCACTTCTTAGGCTCCTTGTTTCCATTCAATAATTATCCATTTAATGACAAATGTTGGATCAGGACAGGGTCTTTCAAAATCCTTTATGAATTGGCTCAAGCATTTCTCCTCATCTTCTCTTTCTGGAAATGAAGAAATAAATAAGAACCAAATCAATTTGTAACACTGAAGAAAGTGAGCTTAGCAAGGTTAGGTGTCCCCATCCTTTTGTTGAAGGCTAGAAGAGCCCACATCTGGGAAGAGAAGTTGATGGGTGGGCTGGGAGTGGGGGTCAGCTGAGTCTGAGTTGTTCCTCCTCTCCCAGGAGGTAGATGCTGCATGAATGAGGCTGAACTGCACACCAAGATAAGTACCTTTAGCAATCAAGTTGTTCTCTTACATTCCTACTTTGAGATGATGAGCTCCTCACCCTGTTTGTTTTTCTCCTTAAGGGTCTGAGTGCATGGAATGCTGGCGGGGGTGTGGATCTCATAGATGTATCACTGGAAGCAGAGGTAATGACAATCCATATCTCATAGGAGTGCCCTCAGATGCAGTCTCAGAGCTTAGACATTTTCACGGTCCTCTTCATGGACAACCACCATAATCTGGACCCAGATAGCATCATCTCTGAGGGCAAAGACCTATAGGGAAGATTGTTTAAATGAGGCCAAGTCCTTATACCAAACAAATGTGAGCAGTTTCCATCAATGGGAGAGGAATTCTGTGCCCCCCACTCCCTGCTCACAGTTGGTTACATTCAGCTGCACCAGCTTAACTGCAGTTTTTTGTGTGGAGTCTGAAATACAAAGAGATTGGGTGATCTCATAGGCTGTCTGTCATTGCTCCGTTCACGTTGACAATTAAAGAATTTGCAATAAGGCCCATTGAACAAAAAGAAAAAAGTTTAATGACATTGCCCTACTGAGTTTTGCCTTCACCCTCTTTCTGATTATGAAATTCCTTAGATATCACAAAGAACATCACAGGTAATTGAAAAACTAGATGCTCAGTGATCAAACAGAACTATTCAATTGTGCAGCAGCAAATAATCTTGTGCCACCTACTTTTTTCTAGAGAAGAAGTCACATCATTTGGTATGAGCTTATTAGAGGACTGGGAATTGAAAGCCACTGTTGGCACATGAAAGGCCAGAAACACCGCAGCGGCTTCTCTGCCCTTCTGAACTACTGTATAAATAGCTTCAGGTCAAGATAGACAAAGGGATGAACTGCACAACATCAAGCAGGAGACTGCTGAGCTCAGCCCGCACGATGCGGAGACCTGAGGTAGGCGATGGCCACGTGCACTTCTCCGTCTCCAGTGGCTGAGCGTCAGTGGTGTCAGCAGCGGCTGGGCCCACGCGGTGGCAGTGGCAGCCCTTACAGAAGCACTCACGGCCTCGGAGGCGGCTTCAGTTCTGCCAGTGGCAGAGCCATAGGGGGCTGGTTTCAGTTCCTCTGGGGGCAGCAGTTCCACCATCAAATACACCACCACCTCCTCCTCCTCCAGCAGGAAGATCTGCAAGCTCTGAAGTCATCCTATTGGTATTTGGTCCCACATTGTCTCAATCCCCTGTCCAGCTGCATTGCCCATTCCTTAGGATGCTGCCTCTCTCCTGCCTCCGACTTCTCTTGGCCTATGAGTTAGAGCTGAAATTGCAAAGTTCTCATGTCCTCTGTCTATACCAGCTTCACCTGAGCTTCCCTTATTCACCATCAGAAGGTCAACGGTCAGTGTCATGGAGATATGTAGACATCCTATTGATGTTCCCATCTTATCATCATTTTTATCAGTCTACCATGATTCTGGGAAGAAAATGACTTAGGCCCGCCTTGAAAACTGAAACTCAATCCACATCATGCTCTCAGAGCAGGGACTCTTCCCTTTAATTTTAATTATCCTATCCATTCTAACAAGACTCAAGAGTTCCTCACAGAATGAAGAAGTTATTTTCTTCTGCAGTGTCCCTAAATGATATTGACGCCACCCTCTCAGATATCCCTGTGATGCTTTGCTCCCTTTGCTTTCTTTTGTTGTGTTGAAGAAAGCAGATTTCTAATAAAAAGATTCTGTGTTAGACTGTATTATCGATCATGTACTGGTCCTGAAATTTTCTTATCCCACACAGAGATCTTCATCTTTGTAGAACCACCTCTTAGCCCCACTGATGACTAACCTGTCTCATACCCGACTCTGTTGGTTAACATCATGTGATACTCAGTCCTGTGGGTGGATGACTATCAACTGCTATTTGGCTCTCTGCCACTCGCCTTTTTCTCAAAGTGGAGTCTTTGAAGCAGTCTCTTCAGCAAGTGGTGTTGGGAAAGTTGGACACCTATGTGTAAATCAATGAATTTAGAACATGCCCTCTCACCATACACAAAATAAACTTAACATAGCTTGAAGACTGAAACATAGGACATGACACCATAAAGCCCCTAAAAGAGAACACAGGCAAAACATCCTCTGACATAAATAGTACTAATATTTTCTTGGGTCAGTCTCCCAAGGCAATAGAAACAACAAAAGGAACCTAATCAGACTTACAAGCTTTTGTACAGCAAAGGAAACCATAAACAAACTATAAAGAAAATCTACCAAATGGGAGAAAATATTTGCAAATGCTGTGACTGACAAGGGCTTAATTTTCAAAATATACAAACAGCTCATACAAAAAACAACAACAACAACAACAACAAAAACAG
The DNA here is from genome assembly GCA_006410675.1 of Oreotragus oreotragus. Classification (NCBI taxonomy): domain Eukaryota; kingdom Metazoa; phylum Chordata; class Mammalia; order Artiodactyla; family Bovidae; genus Oreotragus; species Oreotragus oreotragus. Next base: position 4,207 of record SJYX01015361.1, read on the forward strand.
TCCAATCGGAAAATGAGAGAAGACCTAAAGAAACATTTCTCCAAAGAAGAAATAGAGATGGCCAATAGGCAAATGAAAAGATCAGCATTGCTAAGAGAAATGCAAATCAAAGTTATCAGTACGGTGAGGTACCACTTCATAATGGTCTGAATGATCATCATTAAAGTCTACAAATAACACATGCTGGAGAGGGAGTGGAGAAAGCGAACCCTCCCTACACTGTTGATGGTTCAACCACTGTGGAAAACAGTATGGAGGCTCCTCAGAAAACTAAAAATAGAATTACCATATGACCCAACAATCCAACTCCTGGGCATATATCCAGACAAAATTATACTTAAAAAAGATATGTACCATCCCTACATTCATAGTGGCACTATTCACAATAGCTAAAACGTGGAAGCAGTCTCAATGACCATTGACAAATGATTGGATAAAGAAGATGTGGTACATGTATATAATGGAATATCACTCAGCCATTAAAAAAAAAAGTAAAATAATGCCATTTGCAGCAACGTGCATGCAACTAGAGCTTATCATACTGAGTGGAACAAGTCGGAAAGACAAAGCCAAATCCCACATGATGTCACTTGTATGTGGAATCTAAAATATGACACAAATGAACTTATCTTTGAAGCAGAAGCAGAATCAGGGACATACAGGATGGACTGGTGGTTGCCAAGAGGGTGGGTGGGTGGTGGCAGAAGTGGGAGTGGGAGTTTGGGATTAGCAGATGCAAACTGGTACAAAGAGCCTCTTGATGAAGGTGAAAAAGGAGAGTAAAAAAGCTGGCTTAAAACTCAACAATCAAAAAATGAAGATCATGGCATCCAGTTCCATCACTTCATGGCAAATAGTTGGGGAAACAATGGAAACAATGACAGACTTTATTTTCTTGGGCTCCAAAATCACTGCAGATGGTGACTGCAGCCATGAAATTAAAAGACGCTTGCTCCTTGGAAGAAGAGCTATGACAAACCTAGACAGCAATTCTAAAAAGCAGAAACATTACTTTGCCAACAAAGGCCCGTATAGTCAAAGCTATGGTTTTGACAGTAGTCACGTATAGATGTGAGAGTTGGACCATGAAGAAGCCTGAGCACCAAATAATTGATGCTTTTGAACTGTGGCGTTGAAGAAGACTCTTGAAAATCTCTTGGACTGTAAGAAGATCAAACCAGTCAATCTTAAAGAAAATCAATCCTGAGTACTCATTGGAAGGACTGATGCTGAAGCTGAAGCTCCAATACTTTGGCCACCTGATACAAAGAGCTGACTCATTAGAAAATACTCTGATGCTGGGAAAGATTGAAGGCAGGAGGAGAAGGGGATGACAGAGGATGAGATGGTTGGATGGCATCACTGACTCAATGAACATGAATTTGAGCAAGCTCCAGGAGATGGTGAAGGACAGGGAAGCCTGGCATGTTGCAGTCCATGGGGTCACAAAGAGTCGGACACGACTGAGCAACTGAACAACAATAACGACAATAACAAGGGCCTACTGTATAGCACAGGGAACTATATTCAATATCCTATGATAAGCCTTAATGGAAAAGAATATGCAAAAGAATGTATGCGTATACATATAAAGCTGAGTCAGTGCTGCACAGCAGCAATTAACATAACATTGTAATTTAACCATATTGCAGTAAAAAGTTAGTTTTAAAATGAAGTCTTTGAAAATACATTAGGAAAGAAAATGAATCTGGGTTCCTGGAAACTGGATCAGCATGATCTGATAACTGAGATATTTGTTTCTCCATCTCCCCTTGGTCCCCATCTGATCTCTGAGACTCTCTCAGAGATACCCTTCACAGCCCCCACCCATCACTGGGAAACCTTGGCACTGATTCAGTGGAACAGAGGATAGTTGGTAGGAAGGTGAAATGTTTGATCCCTCTCTGTGATAATACCAATTTTTGCCACAAAGCTATCACTTTGTTACAACATCTGATATGCATCAGTCAAGCTGACCGGTACAGAAAAGGAATATTCCAGATCTTGGTGGATGGGCTTAAAACCATGTGGTGCTTAATGAGTTAGAATGGATTTCCTTTTACTCAAAAATATTTGGGATCCACTGAAGAACTTTCAACAAATGCTGGTTAAAATTCATAAAACTGTACCCTTCAAAACAATGAATTTGACTGCCTGTAAATTATATCTCCATAATGTTGAAATAAAATGATGCTATCAAAAAAGTCAATGAAATAAATTAATAAAACCTCTGAACAGTGTTGTTTACATACTTTGCTTTGAAATGCTGTTGGCAAAAAAAAAAAGAAATTGAAAAATGGTCCAAGTTGACAGATGACATCAGATCAGCATGAAGGTGGTTCTGGTTGGGAACATTTTCCTTTTGTGGCAGGATATCCAAAAACTACTTTCACTGTAAAATTCTTTGCAAGCAAGATCGATGTTAGCAAGATCTAACATATATCTGTGTCAAGGTTATGACTGATTACTTTTATGCAGTCCATGGGGTCGCTAAGTGTCGGACACAACTGAGTGACTTCACTTTCACTTTTCACTTTCATGCATTGGAGAAGGAAATGGCAACCCACTCCAGTACTCTTGCCTGGAGAATCCCAGGGACGGGGGAGCCTGGTAGGCTGCCGTCTATGGGGTCGCACAGAAACGGACACGACTGAAGCAACTCAGCAGCAGCAGCAGCAGCAGTAGACAGAAACAGACTTTTAGGCCAAGTTTACACAAGTTTATTCTAGAATTTGGCTAATCAGGCTTTTCAACCAGGTCCTATCTGTATGCAAAAGAATAAAAAGTAAAGGAAAATTCCCTAAGAACAAGAGCCAATTCTGTTATAATAATTTTGCTACTTTGAAGCCAAGGCAAAAACCCTCTTCCCTGGGTCACGGATCAAGTGGCAATCTAGCCTTATTCTGTGGTTGTCTACAGTTGGGCAAGGGTCTTTCAGCTGAGCAGGTCACTAGACAGAAACTTTTGAGCTAGGGGAGACTTCTTGTCAACTGAAAATTGGCACTTTCCATGGGCACTTGACATCTACATCTACAAGGATTAAGTCGTGTGCTGCTGACCTTCAACACTCCCTGAAAGGAGTTTAGGGTGGAGAGCAGAAACAAGCCACCCTGGACTTGGGGGAAAACTGGCAGGGCAGGTCTTCAGAGAGTTAGATATTTTCAGGAGCTGATTTTATGAGCCCAATTATTGTATCTCCTCATATCTAGAAAAGCACTAAAATCCTTCACAGTGATGACTGTTTCTCATGATGAACAGAAAGCTTCATGAGACTAGCAGAAACCTTCTGGAAAAATATGTGCTTGATTGCACGTATTATTCCCCCTTGACCAAAATCACATCTATACTGACCTTCCACCTTGCTTCTTTGGAACAGTTTCTCAGCTGAGGTGCTGTCTCCTGGGATGTAGTCCTCATTTTTTCCCCAAAATAAAACTTAACTCACAGCTCACATTGTGCAATTTTATTTATTTATTTATTTATTTGTGTGTGGAATTTTTTTTAATTGACACTTCTGAGGAGTAGTGACCTCTCTACCCTGCCATAATGCAGCTGTAGGGTGTGAGTCAAGGTATGGAAGTAGAGGTTAGGAACTGCCAAGCAGCATAAAATCCCAAAAGCTGGTGGGGAAACTTATTAATGAGCCAGGCACACACTCTGTTTCCCCTCCCCACGTGAAGCTCTCCATGACAGCAGTTAACTTGCAGGCCTTCCTCACCACCCTGGAATGGGGGTCAGGTGTGTCCCCAATTCTGTGGAAGCCAACTACACACCAGCAGCTTGACACTAGGGGTGGGCATCACTATCCCCATCAGCTGGGAATAGGGCCACCAGGCAAAACAGAGGCTGCCTGGTGAAACCTGAATTTCATACAGACAACAAATGCATTGTAGCATAAGTTTGTCCCCCGTGGGGCTTCCTAGATAGCTCTAGTGGTAAAGAACTTGCCTGCCAATGCAGGAGATATAAGAGACAGGTTCAATCCCTGGGTTGGGGAGATCCCCTGGAGGAGAGTATGGCCATCCGTTCCAGTATTCTTGCCTGGAAAATCCCATAGACAGAGGAGACTGGCGGGCTACGGTCCATGGGGTCACAGAGTCATACGTGACTGAAGCAACTTAGCACTCATGCACACATGTCCCCAATATTGGACAGGACTTACCTATACTAAAAAAATGATTGCTGTTTCTCTGAACTTAAAATCGAACTGCATATCTTATATTTGTATTTATTAAATAGGGCAATCCTACTTGTGGACTAAAGACATATTGAACCACAGACAAGGGCACAGGTGGTTGAGCTGCTGCTCCGAATTCCCATTGGGAAGGGACAGACAATAGGTAAAGACCAAACTCCCCCACAGATCAGTTCAAACAGCCCTGGGCTTTCCTGGGTTTCTCACACCCACCATTGGTGATCCCTAGTATCAGGACTTCCATTTGTTTCTGGAATTGCTCAGACTTGATCCCGGAGGACAGAAACAGCAGTACAGCTGTTTGGCCATTTTAGCCAGAACTGTAGCCATAGATTTTTCTAAAGGATGCTGTGCTTATTTACTATGTATGTGATTTATTAAATGACGTTAATGAGGATAAAGGGTGAAAGCAAACGTAAGTCAAAATAGTAATAGTGATAGATTCCAATGAGTGGAAATTTGAGTAAATGTTCTTTTCCTTTTTGTACTTTCTTGCTACATTATTTTATATATATATATATGCTTCTTTTTAATATTTGTTCTATTTTTATTATTTATTTAGCTGCACTGGGTCTTAGTTGCAACGCGTGGATCTTCAGCTGTGGCATGTGGGAATCTTAGTTCCCCAGTAGGGATTGAACCTGGGCAGCTTGCATTTGGAGCACAGAGTCTTAGCCACTGGACCACCAGGGAAGTCCCTATATAGGCTTCTTTACCACATTGAAATACTACTTTTATTACAACTTTTTTTTACAACTTTTATTACAACTACTTTTATACAACTTTTTCTGTAGTGTCCCATTTACCTCTTTGTGCAATCACACCATTGTCATTCCTAAGGCTTTCTATTCCACGATGGCTTTTGATACAGCCATTTCTCATTGCTTGCTTGCTTTCACTGTTCTTTTTGTGATTATTGTGTGTTTTGTTTTGTGGTTGCTGTTGCTAATAAGTTTCCCTAGGGATTTTACAGCTTCTAACAACACACTTATGTGTGTGCGTGCTTGAATCCAAGCACATGTTGGATTCAACTGAATTATGTGCCTTCTCTTGGAAAAAAAAAAAACCTTTTCACCTGGCAGAGCCAGAACTCCACTCATAAACACACTCACACACACTCACACAACATAGGAATTAAAAGGCAAAGGTTGTGCATACAAAGTATGAATGTACATGAACAATGGCAGGTCCGACTTCAGAGAGGCTGCGCGAGTGTCAATTCCTTTCACGGTTGTGAATTAGAACCTCTTCTTTTCTGTCGTGCTTTCTAATCACCAGAAGGTAGTGAATGAGAGTCACTAATTCCTGTACCCAACCACCTTGCTAAACTTTTCCCCAGTTCTAACGATGAAGTGCAAGAAAGAGACAGAGCCAGGCTGCAAGAACTGACCTGCCCCTTTGCATAATCTGTGCTCTTCCTCAGTGCTAGGGTGGTGCAGTCTTGCCCACGGACTCTGGCTCCATCAGTCCCCTCTCTGGCTGTGGGGAGAGNAAAAAAAAAAAAACCTTTTCACCTGGCAGAGCCAGAACTCCACCCATAAACACACTCACACACACTCACACAACACAGGAATTAAAAGGCAAAGGTTGTGCATACAAAGTATGAATGTACATGAACAATGGCAGGTCCGACTTCAGAGAGGCTGCGCGAGTGTCAATTCCTTTCACGGTTGTGAATTAGAACCTCTTCTTTTCTGTCGTGCTTTCTAATCACCAGAAGGTAGTGAATGAGAGTCACTAATTCCTGTACCCAACCACCTTGCTAAACTTTTCCCCAGTTCTAACGATGAAGTGCAAGAAAGAGACAGAGCCAGGCTCCAAGAACTGACCTGCCCCTTTGCATAATCTGTGCTCTTCCTCAGTGCTAGGGTGGTGCAGTCTTGCCCACGGACTCTGGCTCCATCAGTCCCCTCTCTGGCTGTGGGGAGAGGTGCAGGTGTGGACCAGGAGGGACCAACCCGTCCTTTCCACGGCTCTGGCCCCTCCTAACTTTTCTCACTGTCTGGTAGAGATGCCATTGCTTAGTTGGGGGTGCTAAGAGCAGGCCCGGCAGTGGGCTCCTCGTCTCAGTGGGATGTCTGCTGGCTCCTGACATCAGCTGGCGACATACCCCGCCCTGACAGCAAAAGCCAAGCTGGATTGCCCTTGAGCCTGAGACTGCCAGCCCACACTGGCAAGATGAGGAATGACTGCTTTTACCCAAGCTGGCACAATGCCCTGCTCGCTCCTCCCCTGGATCTGAACTCCATCCAAGCTTTATTTTGTCTTTCCTCCTTCTGAGAGCCTTAGCAGTTTCTGCAGCCTATTTTCTCCACTTTGACTTGTCACTTATTCCTCAGTGATGGGGGAGTGATGTGTACAGTGTGACTATCTTTAGCCTGTATTACCCTTATCTCAAAACATGTTTTCGAAACCTCATTGTTTGCTCATAAATGCTCTGTGTCACTCAGCAACCCAGCAAAGTCACTCAGCAGTACGGTGTAAGGTTACCTGTGGTTGAGCTAGCTTCTGGACACTACAGATAATTTAAAGGCAAGGAAGCGCATTGTTAGACTTTCCCTAGTGGCTCAGTGGTAAAGAACTCACCTGCAATGCAAGAGCACCAGGAGACGTGGGCTGGATCCCTGGGTTGGGAAGATCCCCTGAAGGAGGGCATGGCAACCCCCTCCTGTATTCTTGCCTGGAGAATCCCATGGACAGAGGAGCCTGGGGAGCTACAGTTCATGGGGTTGCAAGGAGTCGGACACAACTGAAGTGACTTAGCACACACATGCAAGTACATTATTAAGCGTATATTGGGTTCCACTGAATTATGTGCCTACTCTTGGAAAAAACCCTCTCACTGGGCAGAGCCAGAACTATACCCATAAACACACATACACTAGACAACAGGAGAACTGAAAGGCAAAGTGGTGAATGCAAAATATGAAGGTGCATGAACAACAGCAGGTCCAGATGCTGAGAGGCTGCACGAGTGTCAATTCCTTCGAGTGAAGGGCAAGTTTTTAAAAATATGGATAAGCTACATTTTAGAATTAAATCCATAAAATGCCACAGTATCTAAACAACCTTATCAAGGTGAAACATAATAGGTACTAATGTCAAAGAGACTAATGTCCAGAAAAACAAAACGAGCGAACAAAAAGAACTCCATTTGTTATAGAATCACACCCTCTCAATCATTCCTGAATCAATCTCCAGAAATCTCACGCTTTCTCTGGAGAGAGGACATCTGTGTTTACCATTAGATCATAGAAGCCCTTTGATTCCGAGTTGAATTCGTCTTGTTGAGTTGAAGTGTATTTCCTGGTGGCTATAACAAGCTCCAAGAAGCAGACGGCCTCCTCACATCCTGCCTTTTCCCTCTCCTCACAACTTCTGTTTCCCAACTCTTTCGTCATGTGCGTTGGTCTCTGGGCTCACTCCAGGTTGGCCAGCTCTTGCTTAACAAACCAGTGCTTGGGGCAAATGGAAAGCACTTTGAAGCCTTCCTTTAAAAGGAATGAGTGTCTCTCATTGGCCTGATGGGAGCATATTCAGAATATCCCCAGGGGAGAATCACAGAGGGTGCTGGGGCATCTGCCAGTGGGGTCACACACCATTTTAGCCCTTTTCCAGGGAGGGAGGTGAGAGCGATGTTCTGGCCACTCAGTGAAACTTGTATCACAAATATGGTGCTGGTATGTTCTGTGAAAACTATTTCATCCCATCGTATTCCAGAAAAACATGTGGTTTTGCAGTGGGCTTTTTCCTAGAAGCCCTTCTGGGTGGTTGCGTATCAACCAATCACACTTTGGGTGTACACGAGGAGAGCCGACCGGTTGGAGGTGTCTTCGGCTGAGTCCTTCGAAAAGAAAACTTGTTTTGCAGTAACAAATCACAGGTCCTATATTTCATCCCTTTGTGTCTGGGTTTTTGGAAATTTACCGTCTTTAGGCAGAGCACGGAGAGCTACCTGTTCCCCTGTTACCTGAAGGCGGTTGCTCCTAGCTTAATGGCTCTCGGTTTCCCAATGCCGTCCTCATCATCAGGGTGTACTCACTCAGTGCCAGCAAGTCAGCTGGGCATCAGAGAGTCCCAGAATGAGGCAGAGACTCCAAGGCCCAGGCTGGATGTCCACGTGCCCAGCCCTCCAGGGGATGGTGGAATACACGACCCCACATCCAGAAGCTCCTGCCCGTGGAAATACCCAGGTAAATAATGTGACACCGAGATGTCTCAGACAGGAACACAGCTTTACAGACCAGGTGGGTATGCATTCAGCAGATCGTTGCAATCCCATCTCAAGGATCCGAGGATGGATTCACTCTACAATTTCTTTGTGAGAAATGTTAAGTCAAGCCAGCTCCCCCAGCCTCCCCTCCCATGCTCAGGAGGCTCCTCTGCATCCCTCAGCATCCATCCTGCCTTCAGCCATGCTGCTCAGAACTGCATCTTTTTAAATTCTATGTGCCACTTTGTATGACTTTTATTGTTTCATATACATACACCAATTTTATCTTCCTCACAGCCCAGCAAGCACCTGGGGGTAGGAATCATGCAGAACTTCTTATCCAGCTTGGACCAGGGTGGCATGGGGTGGCATAGGGTGACAAACCCTATGCTAAGGGACAGGGACAAGAGTGCCAGCTCCAGATTTACCCTCAGCTTCCCATGGGATATTGGGCTCCACTCTCCTCATCCATAAAATAGGGACCTCTGTAACCATACCTTGTGAAGTTTTCTGGATCCCAGGCAAACATCAAGGGCCTGGGGTCTATATCCCAGGGACCTGACTTGGCCTCCTAGACACCTGGCAGATCTGTCAGAGCTCCCCAGACATGTCCTGTGCCTACTCTCATCCAGATGATGACACTATCATAATGGTCTGTCCCCTGGATGCAGTGTTAGTGATGGGACCCTCTTCACTCTCATATCCTAGTGCTGAGTACATACTTGTTGCATGAATAAATAAATGCACAACTACACCTTGTCTGATGGCTCACATCACAATAACTGGGGCTGNTCTCATATCCAAGTGCTGAGTACATACTTGTTGCATGAATAAATAAATGAACAACTACACCTTGTCTGATGGCTCACATCACAATAACTGGGGCTGAGAGGATGAGTTGAGAAAACAGGAAGGAGGAGAGCATTTCTGTGATGTTCAAGTTCACAAGACACTGAGGTGGTAGCTAACTCAGTGCGGGGGTAAGGCTGACGCTTTTGGCTATCACTTCCCAGCTGGTGACACACACACCCACCCTCGACAGCAAGCCCTAAGCCCCGTAATGAGACAAAGGGATGGTGTAAAGAGTCTCCCTTGGTGCCCAAGTATCGCCCAGCCCACCCAGCTTGTGCCCACAGGCCATGGCAATGAGCCATGATTCCCTGGCCGAAGTGCGTTCCTAGGTAGCGTGTTCCTCTCTTCACAGACAGCCCAGGAAAGGCCACAGGGGCTCTTCTCCCCCACTTTCCTCTCACAACAGCATCCTTGTTTGGCAGCTCCTCCTCAGCACCAACCAGAGACACTTGGTGAAGGGCCCCCTCCCAGGGACAAGGGCGGCCATTAGTGTGGTCGGGGCAGATGGCCAAGACACATTGGAATCCTTCCAGAGGCTTCCTATAGTCTTGCACTGCAAGCGCCCTTGAGACACTGGTGTCATACCATCCCCTTTCTCCAGGAAGAAGCCCTGCTCTGTGGCCCAGGCAACAGGGAGCTTTTCTCACAGGCACTGTGATACGGAGGAAGCTCAGGCCAAATGTGACATCAGAAGGGAGTGGGAGCTCTGGCTGGTCTACCAGATGGCTGTGTGGCCTTTGATGGTTCCTGCCCTTGGTTTCTTCCTCTCTAAGTCTTTGGTAGCTCTAAATATTGCCTCTGTTCCTTTGCTTCACCTCTTGAACCTGACACACTCAGTATACACTATGTCGTGTGTAGATCATTGTTTTGTGGATGTTCTTAGGACGTGAGTATCTTTGTGTCCATCTGTGCCTTGTACAGGCACATCTGTTGGGTGTGTCCGAAGAGCTTGATCATAGAGGGAAGGGACTGCTCCATCTTGCTTCTGTTAAGCACAAGTCTGAATGGGAAGAGCACCTCAATTTGCTGCTAAAATTGGTGAAGGGACCTTGAGGGCCACCTGCTTACTTACACTAGACTCTACCTGCCCATCAAATCTGGGCCCAAGTGAAAGCCTCGTTATGTGGGCAGTGGAGGGGAACAGATCAGGTGAGGTCTGGCTGTGCACAAGCACGTTTCAAGCCCTGAAGTCAGCTGGTAAGTCTCACCCTTGCATTGTTTCCACAGAATGTGAGAGCAAAGGTGCCATGCGCTGGAGGGCTTGACACCTGTAAAGGGAAGCTGAGTAGTGCCTCTTGGAGATGCAAAGGCAGAGGAAGCCAGCTGCACAGGCAAGAACAGTCACGGTTGAAGACTGTTTCTGTTGGGATGTCTCAGGTACCATCCAGCAGGATTATCTTCCCTACTCTCATTCCCAGGAGACACTGTGCCCAAGGACCCTGGGCTCTAAGCATCAGGCAGCCTGCTCTAGAGAATGGCCCGGTCCCCTCTGCCCCCTCCAGCCTGCCCTCCTCTGGCTCTGGCCTGGCTGGAAGCCCAAGCTCCTTGCTGTGTTCTCTGCTCCCATTGCATTGGGAGGCATGCCTCCATGCCTTCCTCCCCTGCTCCACCAACCTCAAGTCCTGTTGCCACTATAGGTCAGTCTCCTTGAAATCTACCACAGCCGAGAGTGAGGTGCAGGAACCAGGGAGAAGAGGAGTTTGCCACTCCCAGCCTCAGGCACCAGAGCCCATACCATATGTTTTGAATCCACCACTCCCCAAACCTCAAGAGAACTCCTCCCAGACAAACCCAACAACACAGGGTTGGAGAGATTCAGGAGTTTCGGAGAACAGAAAGGAATGTGTTCCTTAAAGCTCTTTTTAAAAACTAGACAACCTACATCCAGTGAACTGCAGTCACAATTCCCTGTAGGGGGCTAGGAGACAGGGCAGGGGAAGGGGACACACCTCACCCCTCCAGAGACCACCAGGAAGCGTAAAACGTGCCGACGTGCAAGCCAAGCACAGGCACAGGCCTGCTCTGGGAACAGGTGTGAAGGGGCACTCCTTGGGCGCAGTTTACTAGGAAGTCTTCTCGGGGGAAGGTTCAAAGCAGAATTACAAAGGAGGTTAAAAACCAAAACAAAAAACCTCATTGGCAGGAAGGAAAGCAGAGGTGTTCGTAGTCTATAAGTTCTGAAGTGTCCACAGGCTGTTGTGAAACCGGGGTGTCCTAGGCATTCATATAGACATCGTCCATCAGAGCAAAGGTCACAGTGAAGGTCAATGGTTACAGGAGAGGGAATGAGGAGGAAGAGGGGTAAGACTTATCTTCTTCCATTTACTTCACCAAAGTCAGCATCTAAGACAAACTAGCTTTGGAAACAATGGTCTAGGTGGGAGAATTAGAGAGAGAAAGGAGGGAAAGAAGGAAGTGGGCAACCCCAGACAAGAGGTGATGGCTGAGGGAAATGAAGCAACACCTGGAATAGGCTCCTAGGAGAGAGTTTGGCCAGTAAAGGCATGACCCAGGAGGGCAGACAGCCTGGAGCAGCTTCCACATGGAAAGCTCAATGGGCAAGGGCTGTGGCGACCCCATCCTCACGGATGGGTCAGTGAAAGCCCTCCCAGCCTTGACCCTTTACCAGCTTTTGGTCCATGGAAAACTCTGAAGAGCTTACTCAGCATGGCTCAGAAAACAAGTATCCCTTTTTGGGAGAAAGATTATCATGCCATGAGTACAGAACACAAAGACATTTTTTCTTTCCTCCACAGACACATGCACCACCCCAGCTGGGACCTGGACACTTTGGCAACCAAGCGAGAAAACTCCTGCGCTCCTCCTGGCCTATATCAACAAAAGCTATGATTCACAGGTTCCCCGTGGAAACTGAGACTCTCAAACACTCTCTCGACAGAGGAGAGGCCCACTCCCTGGCCTCAGCCCCAATAAGGAAATAGCACAGAGAACCACCACTCCGAGTGCCAAGTTGCCGTTCTAGGCTGGTGAGAATCTGCCAACCCACTGGCTGCACCTCTGAAAGGACCCCTGCGTGGAGAGACCACAGAATGTGGCTCTGCTTCTCTCTAGCTAGACAATGCTGATCTCTTTCATTTACCACATGGGGACTTGGCTTCTCATGCACAAAACACAAACAGAATACATTTCAGCTCCTCTCTCCCTCTCCCATCCTTTAAAGCCACCGCAAGAGGCAAGAAGTCAGCAAGACAAAAGAAGATCTAATGATTTCTGTCTGACTCCACCTCCACCCTCCATGGGGAGATGAGATGCAGAAGAAAGGGAACCAGGAGCTTTCTTATCAATTGAGATTTATGGAGGTTGGAGACACAGTCAACAAGACCAGCAGGGATGCTATAAACTGCCCCCTTATAACTGCTTTTGCAGTTATAAAACTGAATCACTTTGCTATATATCTGAAACACTCTAAATCAACTCTACTCCAATTTTTAAAGCATGAAAAAAAAAAAAAACTACTTTTACTGCGTCCCCCATAAGGTTTGAATCAGCTTATTTTCATTTTCATTCAGCTCTAGGAACTTTTTTATTTCCTCTTTAATTTTTTCCATGGTTCATTGATTGCTTTTTGTTTAGTAACATATTGGTTAGTTTCCACATGTTCATGCTCATAGCACTACTTCCAAGTGCCAAGATATGAAAGCAATCTAAGTGTACATCAGCAGATTAATGAATAAAGACGATGTGGAAGATAAAGAATATATATATACACAATGGAACACTACTCACCCATAAAGAAGAACAAAATTCTGCCATTTGCAGCAACAGTTATGGACTCGGAGGACATTATGCTAAAGTGAAATAAGTCAGACAGAGAAAGGCAAATATCATATGAGACCACTTATAAAAAACTCAACAAAGTAGTGGCTACAAAAAAACGAAAGAAACAGACTCACACATACAGGAAACAAACCAGTGATTACCAGTGGGAAGGGGCAATATAGCTGTTGGGAAGTGGGAGGTACAAACTATTGAGTGTAAGATAGGCTACAAGGATGTGTTGTACAACATGAGGAATATAGCCAATATTTTGTCACAACCGCAAATGCAAAGTAACCTTTTACAATTGTATAAAAGTTTTCAATTTTAAAAAATGTTGTGATCTGGAGGGATGATGTGAGGTGGGAGGTGGGAGGGGGGTTCATGTTTGGGAGTTCATGTACACCCGTGGCGGATTCATGTCAAAGTATGCCAAATCCAATACAGTACTGTAAAGTAAAATAAAGTAAAAAAATAAATAAATAAAATAAAGATTAAAAAAATGTTAAGACTAACAGGGGAATATAAACAAGCCCTCTATTCAATGTAGCCATGGGACTTTCTGATGAAGGATTAAAGGGTCAGGATCCTTGGCCATCAACAGGAGGAGCGGCTGGTCAAGGAGACTTCTGGGATGCTGCTGCTGCTGCTGCTGCTGCTGCTAAGTCGTTTCAGCTGTGTCCGACTCTGTGCGAGCCCATAGACGGTAGCCCACCAGGCTCCCCCGTGGGTTGCCATTTCCTTCTCCAATGTATGAAAGGGAAAACTGAAAGTGAAGTCACTCAGTCGTGTCTGACTCTTCGCGACCCCATGGACTGCAGCCCACCAGGCTCCTCCGTCCATGGGATTTTCCAGGCAAGAGTACTGGAGTGGGTTGCCATTGCCTTCTCCACTTCTAGGATGAGGCGGCTTCAAACAGAGACAAGAGGCAGTATTTTACGGAGCATCACCGTTTCATAAGTTCCTCAATGTGTCTCAATTTAGTCTTCCCAAAAGAACCGTAAGCCTGTTAATAAAGAAAAAAAATGTGTATTGTGCTGCTTTCAAATACTAAGTACTTGTCTCAGGATGGGCACTTTGCTGGCACTTCCTTCACAAACACGTGATTATATTAGGAGAGAAGATTCTGTTGAGTTGACTCAGCATCTGCATGTCCTTGGCATTGCAAAATCCGTTTTCCCATGAACAGTCATCACAAACCCCACTTTACAGACACTCAAATTGAGGCCCGGAGATGTTTCATGACTGGCCCCATGTCTCACCTTTAGGAAGAGGCAGGACTGGGGTTCAAACCCATCTGCCCATTCTTGCAGCTTCTCTCCACATAGGCAGAGGACCTGACCTTAAGGGTCATGTTACACTGGAGTGGACAGGACATGCGTGCTCACATGAACACACTCACTCACACTCCAGAACGTTGGTGTGATCCACACAATACAGATGGCAGCTTCAGAGTTAAGCAAAGGGGCCATCAAAATGGGATGGATTCCTGAGAAAGATGGGTGGAGAGCAGGATTTTCAAGATCTGGACGGACAGCTTGGGCCAGGGTTGGGGTTGGGAGTGGGGGATCTGAGAGATAATAGCCAAGAAAGAGTTCGGGAGTAAGACGCACACCTAAGGGGTAGGAAGGAACAGGAAACAGTGAGCCACAGTCACTGGGGCTGACACAAGATGTTTGCACAGGAGGGAGTTGGTCCCAGGCCTAAGAGAGCGGTTTGGAAATGAGGCAGTGTTTTCTGAGTCCATTTTAAAATGCATGATTAGGACATGACTGAAGGCAATTAACGTGCTTCTCATTTGTCTGCTGATCAAGTTGCAACTGGAAGGGAGTTTCCATGTGGGGGAGGGATGCCAGGGAACAAGCGCGTGGCTTTTACGCCTTTTTCGGAGGGGAGCTGAGTGTGGGCTCAGGGTTGGTGGATGCTGAGAAAATGCCATCAGAGGCCTGCAGGAGCGTGCTCCGCCCCCTCTTCCCCCAGAGCCCATAAAAGCCCAGGGGGCTGGGGCACCCCAGACGCCCTGTCTTCTCCATCCCCCTCCACACATACCCACAGCAGGAGCGCTCCTCACCAGCCTCTCCCAGACACCATGTCCAGACAGTCCACTATCACCTTCCAGACCAGCAGCCGCAGGGGTTTCAGCACAGCCTCAGCCACCAGCCCAGCCACCGGCCGCTCTCGCTTCAGCTCCGTGTCCGTGACCCACTCCCCGGGGGGCAGTGGAGGACTGGGGAGGATCAGCAGCTTCGGCAGCCGTAGCCTCTACAACCTGGGGGGATCCAAGCGGGTCTCCATCAGTGGCTGTGGCAGCAACTTCCGAAGCGGCTTTGGTGGCAGGGCGAGCAGTGGGTTTGGGGTCAGCAGTGGATTCAGCTATGCGGGTGGGATTGGAGGGGGCCACGGGGGCTGTGGCTTCTCCGTCTGCCCCCCTGGAGGCATCCAAGAGGTCACCGTCAACCAGAGTCTCCTGACTCCCCTCAACCTGCAAATCGACCCCAACATCCAACGGGTGCGGAAAGAGGAGCGGGAGCAGATCAAGACCCTCAACAACAAGTTTGCCTCCTTCATCGACAAGGTGAGNCTGGAGGCATCCAAGAGGTCACCGTCAACCAGAGTCTCCTGACTCCCCTCAACCTGCAAATCGACCCCAACATCCAACGGGTGCGGAAAGAGGAGCGGGAGCAGATCAAGACCCTCAACAACAAGTTTGCCTCCTTCATCGACAAGGTGAGATGGGAGCTGCCTCTGGTCCATGGGGTTGGGTGCCAGGAACTCTTGGGGAGGCCAAGTTCAGAGAGGAGCCATGGCCCAACAGATTCCCTGCAGGAATCCACAATCACTCAGCAAGCATCCCTCAGAGGCAGACGTATTTGCAGGTGGGGCCAGCTTGCCCCACAGGACTTGTGGCTATTTCCCTTCATCCTCCTTGGGAGCCATGCTGGCTGGTTCAGTCAACACAGAGGGAAATGTGAAGTTCTTAAGTTCCCTGAGAAAACTAACGTAACCCAGAGCAGGGCTGGTAGAGACACTCCAAGAATGGCGGCTCCCCATCAAGCAGCCACTACACTAGTTCTCTGGAGCCCCAGAGGATGTCAGGGTAACCTGATGGGCTTTTCCTTTTTGACAGGGGTTGTCAGTTATATCATTGGCAAATGGGTATCACGTGAAAAGTACTTTTCCTCTCTTCCATATTCACTGGGGTGCTGTCTGGCCCTACCTCCCCAGTTTCTCCAGCATTTCCTCTCTTCTTCTCCTATCCAGGTGCGGTTCTTGGAGCAGCAGAACAAGGTCCTCGAGACCAAATGGAGCCTCCTGCAGGAGCAGGGTACCAAGACTGTGAGGCAGAGCCTGGAGCCCTTCTTCGAAGCCTACATCACTGACCTCCGGCGGCAGTTGGACAGCATCACCACCGAGCGAGGCAGGCTGGATGCTGAACTGAGAACCATGCAGGATGTCGTGGAGGATTTCAAAGTCAGGTGAGAGTGAGAGACCCTTCTGATCACATGCAGTCATCCCCAAACTCCTCTTGATGAGGGCTAGAGGAGAGCAAAGGAGCAGATGCCCGTGTCAGAGAGGTTTGGACTTGCAGTCATCATCTCATGAGAAGAAGAGAGCAAGGTATGGAGTAACAAAGGGACTCTCATCTCATGCATCACTACCAACAAGAAGCTGACTCTTATATGTGTCCATGATTGCAAAGGGACAACTGTGTCATCTAACAAAACATTCTAGCTCTGAAAGCAATATACTATTTTACAGTCAGTTTATTATTTAACTACACTGAACATGGGCTCTATTATTGAGATGCCTGCATTGCCAAGGTGTACCCTAGAGTATGAACCAGGCAATCTGATCCTCCTGAGGGAGTCAATTTTGACTTGCCATCACCCAGGCTGCAATAGGTGAGGTATCCAACAGAAAAGATGGTCCTCGCCAACCCCTTAGGTGGCTCACCCTTGGTTTCTATTTTAAAGCAACACCTACTTACTAAAACACACACACACACACACACACACACACACACTATTTAAATGGCTGCCCTGAGGTTCAGTGAAAATACATCAAAATCGACTGAAGCAGTGTCCTGAACAAAGTTTATCTCACAGTTCCAGCAGGCACTTAAGACAGCAAAAAGTTTTTCAAGATTGGAATTGTGCATCTCTACGAGGAGGGAGTTGCATAAATATGTTTTACTAACCCTGTCATCTCCATGCCCACCTTCTAGTCTTACAAAAGCAAAAAAGGAAAAAGAAACTGGCAGAAGAAATTATTCTCCTTTTATAGGGGGAGAAATAGAGGTTAAGTGAATCACCTGAAGTCACACAAAGGTCTCTTGCTATACAAGTAGTCCACCTCAGCCTGAGAAGAGTTCAATGAAACCCTCACTCACCGCTCGCCCCCTCTCCTCCATGCTTACAGGTATGAGGATGAAATTAACAAGCGCACAGCTGCTGAGAATGAGTTTGTGGCTCTAAAGAAGGTGGGTAGAAATGTCTCTCAAAGGAGAAGATTCAAAACCGAATCTTGGAGTGTGGGGTGACAGACCCTTGGGCCATCCAAGAAAAGTGATATCAACCCTTAGAATATCTAGAGAGCTCAAACCTGCCAAAATTCTCCCTCCATGTTTATGGTCCCAATGACCTTGCTTGTTTTCTGTTAGCCCAGGAGACTCAAGCCACAATTCCTGGGAATTACCCATCCCCAGCCCCAAACCCCAGATACAGAGTTTGGCCAGGGAGTCTACCCAGCTTCTTTTGGGCTTGTGGCCTGGGGCCAGGGTCTCAGAGGAGCATCTTGTGCTGTCTTTTCAGGATGTGGATGCTGCCTACTTGAACAAGGTGGACCTGGAAGCCAAGGCCAACTCTCTGACTGATGAGATCAACTTCCTCCAGATGCTTTTTGAGGCAGTAAGATCCTGCATGTGTGTTTGTCCCTCCTTTGTCTAAAGCCTGACAAGAAAGGATGTTGCAGAGTGTTATCCATATAGTGTCTCTCCCTGGGATGGAAGGTTGGAGAGGTCATGGAGATTGGGAAGAATTGCTTGAAATCCTGCCACACTTAACTCCACCCCAGCTCTGAGTCTTTTCCCTGCAATCCCATGGCCGAGCAAGGAGCAAGTGTTGATTCCTAAACTCCCATGTCACTGGGTAACATTCCCAAGGAATCAAGACCCATCTCTCTCTTCCCTGTCTCAGAGAAGTTCAGAAGGCAAACTGCCCCTCAGCCCATTGGTCAGGGTGCTTCCTGGCCCTTAAAGATGCCTCTTTCTGGGCATCTCCACTCTGATAGCAGACACCTGGGCCTGTGGAAGGGGACAGAGGGGTAGAGAGCAATGAAGTCACACTGTGTGTGTGTTGGGGGGGAGGGGTCCTAAAAATCACCCCATCCTGAAGAAACCTTTAATGCTGGCATATGAGTCACATATGTCATATTCAATGTGATCTAATTTGGATTCAGAGAACACTTGCTCATCCTTCATATTTAGAGAAAAAACACAGGTGAGCCTTGAAAATGGATACTGGGGACACACTCCCATTCCACTGATCTATGACCCAGAAACTCCTCAGGGGTCGGCTGGCATTGCAAGAGCTGGGCACTCCCTGCTGGGGATGCCAAAGAAGGATTCCTGACTTAGATGGGTGGTCAATTGCATAATTTCAAGACTCTTTCTTGTATTGTGGTGGTGATGCTGAATTAACTGGCTCTGCAGGAATTGTGTCAGATGCAGACACGGGTCAGCGACACGTCCGTGGTCCTGTCCATGGACAACAACCGCAGCCTGGACCTGGACAGCATCATTGCTGAGGTCAAAGCTCAGTATGAGGAGATCGCCAACCGCAGCCGGGCGGAGGCTGAGTCCTGGTACCAGACCAAGGTAAGCGTGGGCACCTCCGTGATAGGCCTCAGGTCTAGTGTTCTCTGAAGCCTCAGATCATTGTTTAACTACTAGCCACAAGCCTCAGGAGTCATGCGAGCATTCCCGTTTCTTTCAACTTGGCAGAAGTGTCTTGGAGGCCATGAAAACGTAGCTTGAAATGGATGTGGAAATCCCAATACACACATATGCTGATAAGTGGTCAGGCAATGCTGGATGCTCAGAAGGACAGCTACAGTCTCCCCATCACTTACCAACTGACAAGGGGCTGGATGAGACTCAAACAACCAAGAAATGCTCATAAAACTGTTTCCAAAGGGCTTGTTTATTTACAGAACTCCTACTGTATGCCAAGCAGAATTACAAAGTTATAAACGAACAAAATACAAAAGGAGTCCAAGGTCTGGGAGGCCATGAGATGAATGAACAGTCATAGAAGGGGAAAAGCATTAATAAAACACTTCCAAGAAGAGGTGGGCTTTAGTCTGTTTTGGAAGTGGCGGGGGACAAAAGATTGCCAAGGAGCAAGGAGGGCCTGAAAGGCTGAGCAAGCAGTCCTGTGGGGCTGGGGGTGGGCAGAAATGAACACTTTGCCAAACAAGAGAGCTTGCCCTGGGAAGAGAGAGGTTGGCATGACCACAGAGAAGCATTGTCCAAAGGTGCAGATGTCCAGAAGGTTTGGGTTTGGAGGGGTGTAGCAGCCTGAATGTTCCAACCCATGGGACCAGTTATCGGCCAAAGGCAGATGATTTTCCAGGGCAGCTGCTCACCTACAAGCTGGCTCTCATCCCTTGCCTTGGTCTTTGCACTGCCTTAGTCACTGCCACTGGAAGTGGTAGAAAAGAAGCAGGTGTCAGGTGCCAAGGCTACAAGAGTGGATGTAGCTCCTTGGTAGGGAGTGGAGGTAGGATGCACTTAACTCCAAGTGGGGGGGTTGCAATGTGCAGTGTTGGCGAAGACTGTTGTTGCCTTTAACCATGTGTGTCCAGAAACGAAGAAGCTGAACCATTCAGCACTTTCTAGATTGGACAGATCTTCGCTCAGCCAGGGGCTCTTCTTCCACTGGGCAAGGTGTGAATTTCCTCCAATCTGCTGGAGGACAGAGAGCGTTTATTTCTCCTAAATGATGGTGTCCTAGACCCACACCATTAGACAAAGAGCCACCTAAGATGGAGGATTCTGTCACGAAGTCTTCAGAATGGGGTCCTCTATAGCCTGAGCTCCTTCTGATGGTGTTTGCAGTGCCTCCGTTTCCCCAGCACTGGCATCAAGAGGGCCACCAAACTTCATGGTCGCAGTTGGTCTTTGACGTATGCCTCATGACCAAGAACTCCCCAAGGAAGTGCCAAATCATCCCTCACTCCTCGTGCTCTGCATGCTCTGGGGGCTTCATGCACAGGCTGTTTCCCTTGTCGGGAATATTCTCCCCTGAGCCGGTCAATCCTTCCCAGCCTTCAGTGCCCAGTGTGAATATCTCCATCTCTAGAGGGACATTCCTGTCCGTTCCCTACCCCATCCCTCACTTCCATATCTAAGTCAGATTCCTTTATCACAGCCCCATAGGACTCAGTTTACTTCTTAAAGGACACTCAGCTCAATTTGAAGCTATAAATTCAATAATATGCAGGCTGGTAAGGAAAAGAATAAACCATGAGCCTTACTGACAACTGCTGGTATCAAATGCCAGCCTGGTTCAATTATTTTCCATCTCAGAAAAAAAAAAAAAAACTGTATGCAGGAGTCTTATTATTCTCTTCATGATATTCCCAGAGCCCAGGACATGCCTGATGAGTAGATGTGGTCAAGCAACAAGCAANCAACTGCTGGTATCAAATGCCAGCCTGGTTCAATTATTTTCCATCTCAAAAAAAAAAAAAAAACTGTATGCAGGAGTCTTATTATTCTCTTCATGATATTCCCAGAGCCCAGGACATGCCTGATGAGTAGATGTGGTCAAGCAACAAGCAAGGGGATGGGTGAATGATGAGTGCACAGATGGGCTTGCTCAGAGCACTGAGGGCCAGGCTGGGCATGCAGGTAGTGCTCAGGCCAGGGTTTGATGGGGTGACTGACTCTGCTTTGGTTCTGTCAGTATGAGGAGCTGCAGGTCACAGCTGGCCGGCATGGCGATGATCTCCGCAACACCAAACAAGAGATCTCTGAGACAAATCGGATGATCCAGAGGCTGAGAGCCGAGATCGACAACGTCAAGAAGCAGGTACATTCTGGCAGGACCCAGAGCTCTGCGCACACTTATGTCTCCGGGTCATTCTGCCTCATTTACAGGGCTCTTCCCAAGAAGCACCAGATTCCCAGGGGTTATCAGTAAGGTTCATGGCTTCCTCCTTTCCTTACAGTGTGCCAGCCTGCAGACAGCCATTGCCGATGCAGAACAGCGTGGGGAGCTGGCCCTCAAGGATGCACGGGCCAAGCTGGTGGACCTGGAGGAGGCCCTGCAAAAGTCCAAGCAGGACATGGCCCGGCTGCTGCGCGAGTACCAAGAGCTCATGAACATCAAACTGGCCCTGGATGTGGAGATTGCCACCTACAGGAAGCTGCTGGAGGGCGAGGAGTGCAGGTGAGGGCAGATCACCCATCCCAGCAGCCTGGGCATTCCTAAGGGCTCAGGCTGGACATGACTGAAGGGACTTTGCATGCATGCATGCACGCAGGTTGATACAGGCCCTTCCTTGCCTGGAAAGGGGAGCAAAATGCTGGTAGAACTGGATTCTGACAAAGAATACAGGTGCAGTTTCTTTCCAGGGAAATCATAATCAGCAGTCCCTAATTTGAGGTGCAACTGCTTTTAGCACCCCATAGAAATCTAGAAGCTGATTGGATCTAGGTAAAATCAAATCAAAGGAGAAATTTGGTCACACAATGGATCTGGATATATAGTATGAAAGACTGAATTGAGAATAAATTGGCCTAGGATTTGGGCCAACAGGTCTACCATTAACTGGCTACATGCTGCTGCTGCTATTAAGTTGCTTCAATTGTGTCCGACTCTGTGTGACCCCATAGACAGCAGCCCATCACGCTCTGCTGTCCCTGGGATTCTCCAGGCAGAGTACTGGAGTGGCTTGCCATTGCCTTCTCCAAACTAGCTTAGGAAATTCAGCATCCTCCTCCCACCAATGCTACCCACCCCCGCTTCCTATGTCTTTAATGATGGAATAAAGAGGCCAGGTCACATGATTCCCAAAGCCCAGTGGGGGCTTTGTACTCTGCCAGTACCAGTTGTGTGACCAGCCGTGTGATTTCTCCAGTCCTCATCTGTAAAATGGGACAACGAGAGTTTCTATCTTCTATGTTATTAAGAGGGCTAAAGTGAGGGACTACCAGTGAAGCTCTCAGAACAATGGATGGGACACGGCAAATGGTTAGCTCCCTCTCATTTCAATGGCCAAAGATGTGGGCTTTGGAGTCAAATTAATTTGACCTCAAATCCAGCTTTGTGATCACGATCAAGTTAGTTGACCTCTCTGATCTTCAATTTCCCCATCTGTAAAACCGAGATTGCAATACCTACTTGGGGGTTGTTGAGAGAATTAAGTGGCATAATGTGGGTAATAGGTAGGTCGCCCTTTTCAAGGGCTAGGTCTGCATTTATAATGAATGCCACTTCTGTCCTCAAGATGCTAAAGCAAAACTACTCTAGCTGCTACAACAGGGCTAGACCGATGATTGCTATTGTTACATTTGTGACTCAGACTCCTCTCCACAGCTGTAACAACCTCGGTACCTGACAATAGGCCATTGTTGACAGAGCGATCTTCGTGTTCTATGACAGCCCTGCCTTTCCAGCTGACGCTAACATATGATT
>SJYX01015362.1:0-12414 GCA_006410675.1 Oreotragus oreotragus
AGCCACGCCTCAACTGCAGGCTGTGACAGGAGTCAGTCAGAATCTGCATAATAGAATATATGTTTGTCAGTAATAAAAACTGGATCTTTCTTAATAGCCAAAGAATCTAATAATAAAGCTCTGTATGAATGTATTTATTCAAGAACCTTTTTGAATATTTTTATATAATACAAATGATAGTTTATCCCCCCAAAATTAGAAAATGTTAGAATAGTAGAATTGAAAATCATCTGTACTTTATCCGTAAATAATCTTGTCCTTCTAAATATTTTCTTTTGCTCAAATATATACATTTTTCCCTTAAAAGGAAATTATCATTTCACAGGTTTAAAGTTTGCTTTTCTCTCTTTATCATGTAGTGAATGTATTTCTATATTAATAAACATAGTTCTTTTAAATCCTTTTTAATGATCACATAATGACATTGAACAGATACATATTAAATTAAACAGCCTTCTTCTCGGTTTAAGAAATTTTAAAACTTGTCATTACAATAACACTGCAATATAGTGTTTTTATGTTTAGTTACTATTTAGACTAATAATTAACACATTTGCTTTTCTTTATCTAAAATATTGGTGATTTTATGAAAGAACTAAAACATAAGAATAATATGTTTTAAATTTGTGAAAATATCAATAGTTGATTTGCTTTCCTGGTTTGTATGCTTATTCTTTCAATACAGCTTGTGGATGACAAGCTCGTATTTGTAAAAGTACATGCCCCATGGGAGGTGCTATGTACCTATGCAGAGATAATGCACATCAAATTGCCTCTGAAACCCAATGATCTGAAAACCCGGTCCTCAGCCTTTGATAATTTCAATTGGTTTACCAAACTCCTCCAAGTGGATGAAAGTATCATCAAGCCAGAGCAAGAGTTTTTCACTGCCCCATTTGAGAAGAACCGCATGAATGACTTTTACATTCAAGATAGAGACACATTCTTCAATCCAGCCACCAGAAGCCGCATTGTAAGTCTAAACCCAATTTAGCTGCTGTCTTGGGGTGATTTAGAACCTACTGCTGAATAATTAATGGTCTAATTTGGTTGGTTTGGTTTGGGTTTTAAAAGCTGCCCCAAAAAAAGAAAGAAAAGTAATACACCTACAGATTCCTGTTAGGATAGTAAGCAATGATTGGCTAGTTACACTGTATAAACTACACACTCTATTTTGGAATCTTTTTTAGGTTTACTTCATTCTTTCTCGGATAATGTACCAAGTAAGGGACAATGTTAAAAAGTTTGGAATTAACAAACTCGTAAGCTCTGGAATCTACAAGGCAGCTTTCCCTCTCCATGATGTAAGTCAAATGGCAAAAAATGAAATAAAATATCTAAAATGTATTCTAATGTTAGGGAAAGGCTAATCTTCTTGAACTTGTTTCTTCCTCGGTAAAATGAAGAGGACATATTGCAAGATTGTAAATTCATTTAGGGCAGGAATCATGTTGTATTTTTACTGCTGAATCCCAGGCACAGGGAAAACCCCTTAGTTAAAATGAGTGAACGAATGAATAGACAGCATTTCCCAGAGTTAATGTGTGGACTCAGACTCAAACACCTTTCTAGCTGGAGGATCTTGTGAAAGTCACTTAACCTCTCTATTCATCAATTTCCTCATCAGTAAAATGGGGATAATAATAGTACCTCTCTCGTAGAGTTGTTATGAGGATCAGTTCATCCACGTGGATGTTAGAACAGTTCTTGGCATATAGTAAGTACTATATATCTGTCAGCTGTTTTCATAATTACTGACAGATATTATTATCAACCAGAAAAGTATTGGTTCTTTGTAAGAAAAATATATTAGATGATTTCATTTATCATTTTCTGTAATTCAGGCAGGCATTTTCTCCTCTGAAATAACCATTTTCAAACTGTGTCCTGGAATATCACAGGGCTTCTAAAAAGGCATCTGTCAGGGTTCTTGTCAGGATGGCAATACAGCATAGTGTTGACATTTCTTAAGGACAGCATACTGAGATGACAGCAACTCCTCAAATTCAAGAGCACTCCTCTAGCTGATAAGATCACTCATGAAATGAAAATTTTAAAATGTGCTGTAGAAGCTCAACGATTGTGTAAATGCAAGGATGTTTTCCTAAGGTTTTAAAATTCTGTCATTAAAATAAATAAAATCCTGTTTTATATTGCTCTGTTACTTTGTTATATTGACTATCAGTTTATCTGGATCTCTAAGGCCAAAAAGTACATCATGAGTAATGCTGGACTGGATGAGCACAGGCTAGAATCAAGATTGCCAGGAGAAATATAAATGACCTCACATATGCAGATAACACCACCCTTATGGCAGAAAGTGAAGAAGAACTAAAGAACCTCTTGATGAAAGTGAAAGAGCAGAGTGGAAAAGTTGGCTTAAAGCTCAGCATTCAGAAAACTAAGATCATGGCATCTGGTCCCATCACTTCAGGGGAAATAGATGGGGAAACAGTGGAAACAGTGTCAGACTTTATCTTTTGGGGCTCCAAAATCACTGCAGATGGTGACTGCAGCCATGAAATTAAAAGACGCTTACTCCTTGGAAGAAAAGTTATGACCAACCTAGACAGCATATTCAAAAGCAGAGACATTACTTTGCCAACAAAAGTTCGTCTAGTCAGAGCTATGGTTTTTCCAGTAGTCATGTATGGATGTGAGAGTTGAACTGTAAAGAAAGCTGAGTGCCGAACAATTGATGCTTTTGAACTGTGGTGTTGGAGAAAACTCTTGAGGGTCCCTTGGACAGAAAGGAGATTCAGCCAGTCCCTCCTAAAGGAAATCAGTCCTGAATATCCATTGGAAGGACTGATACTGAAGCTGAAACTTCAATACTTTGGCCGTCTGATGTGAAGAACTGACTCATTTGTAAAGACCCTGATGCTGGGAAAGATCGAAGGCAGGAGGAGAAGGGGGCGACAGAAGATGAGATGGTTGGATGGCATCACTGACTCAATGGTCGTGAGTTTGAGTAAACTTTGGGTGTTGTTGATGGACAGGGAGGCCTGGCATGTTGCAGTCCATGGGGTCACAAAGAGTCGCTCACATGTGTGAGCAACTGAACTGAACTGAAAGGCCAAACAAAGCAAAGACTGATTTATAATTGCTACTGTGAAGTACATGTATCTGTGGATGAAGACAGTGTTGAAATGTAGTGTTTAAGATAATAGGACAGTATGCATGCTCCGTGATACACATGCAGAGAGAACTGGGAGCTGCATGGGGAAGCAGATGCTGAGTTTCCTGGCTAAAAGACCCAGCAGAGCAGTCCATCCTGACAGTCAGTGTGTTTTATATTTGTGCACCAACAAGACTAGCAGTGAGCATGATACGAACGTGGGTACACTTGCAAGTAGCTGTCGTGATTATCAGTATGGGATGTCAAGGCTCTGTAGTTCTCAGTGGACATTTGCCCATGCCCAGTTCTTTTCCACTAAATCTTCCTGTAATTGCACTGGTCCCACGTCCAGGCTAAGGGATGATCTCATGAGGTATTTAGAAGGCAGGCAAGTAGAGGTCAGGACTCATGTTAAAGCTTTAATATTAATAATTTTCTGGTTGATAATAACATCTGTCAGTAGTTATTATATGCTAGGGTCTTTGAACATTGCTGTGGATGAATTGATCCTCTTAACAACTCTTTGAGGTGTGTAGTATTATTATCCCCGTTTTATTGATGAGGAAATTGATGAATGGAGAGGCAGACTGACTTCCAGAAGGTCATCCAGCTAGCAAGTGGTGGAGTCAGGTGATTCTGGTTCTAGTATGAGGGAAGGAAGGTGAGTCAGGTGGGAAGAAGAGAGATTGCATTTAAGCAGAGGTAGGAAGTTGGGTTTCTTGAATAAGCTAAATGTATAACATCACATCAGGCTTTTTTTGTTGTTTATATTCTGTATTTTCACAGAATAACCGCTGAATTGAGGGACAAAAAAGCCTGGGTTTTAGAACTGACCCCGTCACTAACCAGCTGGTTGCTCTGGGTGTCTAAGGAGGGGACTGGGCTGTCAGGCGTTCCTCCGCCATGAGAGTTTGGGCCCTTGAGCAGCCCAGGTTTTCATCATTTAGAGCTGGTCCACTTACAGTGCATTAAGTATCCTCGGGGTTCTCACCAGGTATCTGCGGTGGTCCCTGGGATTGTAACATCCAAGCATTCCTTTCCACCCACATTCACAAATGGCCCTCCAGGCATTAGTGTTACTCCCAGGTGAGAACCCCTAAGAACTACATGGCATTTCCTTCCAGAAAATGAGACCCCTTATTTACAAATGGCTGTGACATGTTAGGGCCGCATTTAGCCAACAGAACACGCAGGCGCAAACACGCACCAATTTTGATGCTCGTTTCTTTGCTGCTTCTTCCCAGTGCGACTTCAGCAGCCCCTCGGAGGACCTCAGCTGCCCCAGTGAGCGGTACCTTCTCTACAGGGAATGGGCTCATCCTCGAAGCATATACAAAAAGCAGCCCTTGGATCTTATCAGGTGAGTTGTTGTGAGCACTCCAGTGGGAAGGGCTCAGGGTTGCCCTTGTGGTTTTTAATGTGACAGTCCTCTAAGAGTATTGCCAACCTGGGAAGCTCACTGCAGCTCTGAGCTTTGTTGCCCAGAATTTTTACTGGGGGCCCGTTACTAGGCATGATTGATTGAGTCACTGCCCACATGGCTCGATCTCCAACCCCTTTTTCTCCCAGTGGTCCTGCAGTATCACATGGTTCCAATCATGTGATTGGTCTTTCTGGCCTGGCCTGTCCAAATCCTGAATCATCTCATTAGCACAACTATTTAGGATCTACTGTGAATAACGAAGTCAATCTTATCTTGGGAAAAAAGACTCACCAAATTCTTCATTAAACAGGAGTAAATGTTAGATTTAGCTTAAATTGTATGATGGTGGTGGTTTAGTTGCTAAATTGTGTCTGACTTGTGACCCCATGGACTGTAGGCTGCAGGCTCCTCTGTCCATGGGATTTCCCAGGCAAGAATTCTGGAGTGGGTAGCCATTTCCTTCTCCAGGGGATCTTCCTGATCCAGAGATTGAACCTGGGTCTCCTGCATTGCAGGTGGATTCTTTACAACCTGAGCCATGATAAGAGATGCCAGTTTTCATTCTTTTCCTGTATCTTCTATTGGGTACCATTTCCAACAGTATGTGAACATAATGTCCAGCATGCGTCTTCTCAAAGCACCAGTGTCGGCTGCTCTCCAGAAACTTACATTGTTTGGGCAAGGCTGTTGGAGAACAATAGATCAAGAACAACTAAGCACATAAATGAGTAAACAACATTTCTGAATGAAATGAAGAAAATGACGCAGTGATGAGATGGAGAGGAACTGGGAAGTGGGGAGGAAAGTGAGTCAAGAAAGTTATCTAAGTTATCTTTGAGTAAGTGAGCATGTGAGCTGAGATTTGTCTTGTTGGGGGAAAAAAAAAAAAGCCCAGTATTTTAAGAACCTGGGAAAAAGTCATATTGGGAAGAGAGGTACAGTGGCCTCAAGGCACAAAAGCAGTTGTTAAGCTTGAGGAAATAGTGAAAACCCGTGCTAAGGGGAAAGAGAAAGATGACACACAAGGTTAGAAGGGTATCAGGAACGTGGAAAGGAGTGTAGACAAGTGCAGTGAAAAACTGCTGCAATATTTTAACCATTCGAGTAATTTTGTCTCACTTATATTTTGCAAAGATACTGTGGAAACTAAGTGATCGGGGAGGCAGGAAGCAGGGAAAGCCGGTAAGAGGCTATTAGCACAAACCAGATGAGACGTCCTGGGGACAAACATGGAATGTGTTTGGGGAGTCAGGTTGACAGGACATGGTTAGGGATTGGATATGTGGGATGAGGAGAAGAGGAGGAGCAAGGTGGGCCCAGAAGCATGTGCCTGTTCTTCCTTTGATGTCTCATTGCCTGTCCACCTGAACTTGGGGAAAACCTCTTAACCTTAAAAGTGAGAATTTTAAAACACTGAAGAATTTTCATTTTGTTTTACGTTTTATTAAGGGGAATTTTGGGCCTCACAGGTGGTGTTAGTGGTAAAGGATAACCTACCACTGCAGGAGACGAAAGAGATACGGGTTTGAACCCTGGGTCAGGAAGATCCCCAGGAGTAGGAAGTGGCAACCCGCTCCAGTATCCTTGCCTGGAAAATTTCTTGCCTGGCAAGCTGCAGTCCATGGGGCCGCAACGAGTCTGACATGACTGAGCACAAGGGAAATCTTAAACATATACGATAGTAGAGAAAATAAATAATACGGCAAGTTTGCCTATGTCTTTCACCCATCTCCAAACATTAGAAACTCATAGTCACTGTTGTTTCATCTTTTTCTCTACTTCCTACTGGGTCATTTTGAAGAATACTCCAAATAGCATAACATTTCATTAATAGAATGACAAGATCTCTTTTAAATATAACCAGAATACTCCTTTTGTTTAAAGTCATAAAATAATCAGTATTCATGTTTTCTGTCACAAAAATACATTTTTTAACAGTTTTTGGTTGTAATCAGATTCCAAACAAGGTCTAGATGTTACAAGTAAAATCTCTCAAATAGCTTCTAATCTATAATTTTCCAGTTTCTTTCTTGTTTTCCTCGTAATTGTTTCTCTGTTTTCTATCTGGCTGATTTCATTCTCCCCTGAGGTGTTACTTGCTTCTCTGTCCTGTGTATTTGCTTTAGCGAAGTCATTTGATCCTTATCTAAAGGCTTGATCTGATTGAGACTGAACTTTGCACAAGAACACGTGTGTGAGTTTCATATTTCTGTCAGTAGGTATATACTGTCCAGTTGTCTGTCTTTTCTGAGATGATAGCCCCCATTAATGAATGTTGTCTAGATTCGTCATTTCCTCAGGGATTTTATTTGCCCATTTGTTGTTGCTCAGTCATTAAGTTGTGTCCGACTTTGCAACCCCGTGTACCTTAGCATGCCAGGCTGCCCTATGCACTATCACTCAGAGTTTGCCCAGATTCATGTACCTTGAGTCCGAGATTCCAACCATCTCACCCCCTTCTCTTCCTGCCCTCAATCTTTCCCAGCATCAGGGTCTTTTCCAGTGAGTCAGCTCTTCACATCAGGTGGCCAAAGTACTAGAGTATGATTTCTTCCTTTATTTACTAGTTGGATTAGAATCATAAAGAAACAGTGTCTTTCACTAACTCAGATACCCTGTAGAATAAAATTTTGAAAAAGGATGTTTATATACATGTCAGTATTTGAAGCTGATATTTACATGAGGGTTCTCTTCCATTATTTTCATTTTGTACTAAACCTATAGCATCTGTTGGCAGAGTGATTGGTTTGATGGCTTTTAAATCATTCTTTATGGGTTTTTGTTTGGGGGCAGGGATTCTATGAAGAAAACAACTTCCCCAGGATTTTAAGTTTCTTTTGCTAAGGAAAATACATTTAACTATTCCCTCCCCCTGGTCCACCTGTCCCCTTTGTTGCTTCTGTCAACTTAAGAAATATGCAACATGAGCGTTGCGAGTTAAGTTTTATTTGGGGCAAAATGAGCCCAGAGACAGCATCTCAACTCTGAGAAACTGCTCCAGAGAGGCAGGGGGAGAGGTCAATATATATTTATGTGTGATTTTGATGAGGGGGGAATACATGCAATCAAGCACATATATATATATTATTTTTTTGCAGAAGGTTTCTGCTAGTCATGAGGAACCATCTTCACCATGAAGAATTTTAGTGCTTTTCTAGATATGAGGAGATATAAGAATTGAGCTCATAAAATCAGCTTCTGAAAAGATTTAACTATCTGAAGACCTGTTCTGCCAGTTTTCCTCAGAGCTCAGTGCCTCATTTCTGCTCTTTACCCTGAGCACCTTTCAGGGGATGTTGAACATCAGCAGCTGCATGGTTTAATCCTTGTAGAGGTAGATGGCAAATGCCAACGGCAAGTGTCAATGTGTAGTTGACACTTCCCATTAGTAACCCCTTGAGCACTCAGGATGTTAAACCTTCCTCTCTGGCTCCTAGGGATTAGCAGAGGGAAAATGAACTCTTCCCCAAAAAGCAAGTCAAGCAAAGTGGAAAAAAAACACCTGGAGGAAACAGACCTTGCACAGAAAAAAAAAAAAGCAAGTTTCCTATAACGCTCGCTCAGAGTGCTAAGAGAATACATGATATCCACAATACAAAAACAGGGTTCTCGTCCAAAGAAAAGTAAAGAAAGGATTATTCTGAGAATAACGTGTAGCTCTTAGGAATTACAAATGAGCAGAATGGGGAAAAAAAACCCAACAGCAGTATTAAAAATGATGTTGAAGAAATTGCACCAAACATGGAGTCAAAATATGAAGACACAAAAATTTAAAAATCAGTCCAGGATGCACAATGAACAAATAAGAGGAATGCTAAACATAAGGCCAGAGAAAATGTAAGGAGGAAATGAGAGAAATATTTCAAGACAAGTATCTGAACTATTGAAGAACTGAGCACCCTGAGGCTCTGTGTGGATGAGCATGCAGAGCACCCAGCTTGGAGGATGGACGGGGAGCCATCAAGTCACTGAAATGTGACCTCTCAAACACTGGAGCAGACAGAAGGTCCTGCAAGCTTCCAGAAAGAAAATCAGGCTTCATATGAAGGAGCAAGACTCAGAATAGCTTTGCATTTCTCCACATAACACTTCAAGGTACAAGAAAAGAGAGCAACAGTTTCACATTGCCAAGGAAGGGGATTTTTTTTTTAATTCACTGTCCCATATATGGCCAAATTCTTCATTCGGTGTGAGGAAATTTTCATAATTTAAATGTGCAAAGTAATGGAGGAAGTACAGAGGTACTCCACTCAGAAAGAGAAATACATGGGTTCAATAAATGCAGGTTGCCAGCCTAAAAGAGGGGCATGGAGAGCCCAGGTGAGAGCTCTGTGGCAGAACTCCTAGCAAGTCATTAATCCAGGCGGCAGGAGAGAGACTGAAGAGATTGATTCCAGGAGATGAAATTGATAGACTGACTCATGGTTAGAAAGCAGTGAGAAAGTTACACCTGAAAGGGAAGTCTGGGGTTGAATTGTTGCTAAGTACTGGAAGGATCACAAGCTGGAATCAATATTGCCGGGAGAAATATCAATAACCTCAGATATGCAGATGACACCACCCTTATGGCAGAAAGTGAAGAGGAACTAAAAAGCCTCTTGATGAAAGTGAAAGAGCAGAGTGAAAAAGTTGGCTTAAAGCTCAACATTCAGAATACAAAGATCATGGCATCCGGTCCCATCACTTCATGGGAAATAGATGGGGAAACAGTAGAAACAGTGTCAGACTTTATTTTTCTAGGCTCCAAAATCACTGCAGATGGTGACTGCAGCCATGAAATTAAAAGATGCTTACTCCTTGGAAGAAAAGTTATGACCAACCTAGATAGCATATTCAAAAGCAGAGACATTTCTTTGCCGACTAAGGTCCGTCTAGTCAAGGCTATGGTTTTTCCTGTGGTCATGTATGGATGTGAGAGTGGGACTGTGAAGAAGGCTGAGCGCCGAAGAATTGATGCTTTTGAACTGTGGTGTTGGAGAAGACTCTTGAGAGTCCCTTGGACTGCAAGGTGATCCAACCAGTCCATTCTGAAGGAGATCAGTCCTGGGTGTTCTTTGGAAGGAATGATGCTAAAACTGAAACTCCAGTTCTTTGGCCACCTCATGCAAAGAATTGACTCATTGGAAAAGACTCTGATGCTGGGAGGGATTGGGAGCAGGAGGAGAAGGGGACGACAGAGGATGAGATGCTGAATGGTATCACTGACCCGATGGACATGAGTCTGGGTGAACTCCGGGAGTTGATAATGGACAGGGAGGCCTGGTGTGCTGCGATTCATGGGGTCGCAAAGAGTCGGATATGACTGAGCAACTAAACTGAACTGACACAGAAAACTAAACAGTCAACCACCAAGACAATTATTAACTCCAGAGAAAACAAAATATTGTGCAGAAAAGAAAAAGTAAGCACAGCAGATGATTTGATGCAGCTGTGAACAGTCTTTATGGCACCTTAATAATGCAAAGCAAGGCTATTACTCTAACCAAAATTACATTGTAACTATCTCGAGAGGATGCAGTAAAGGAGTTAAGTGTGTAGATGAAACAGGGGTTGAAAGAGAGCTTAATTCTAGTCTTCCAAAGTAAAGCATCAGGAGGTGATATGTAAAACTGAGAGGTCAGTGAACTGCAGTACAAGTATATTATTTACAGAAGTGGAGGTAAATATCCTAGAGTCAGCTATAGGAAGTGAAAGTGGTTGCTTCTCGCCAGAAAATGGGAGCGGTTTTGAGGGCTGCCTCTTTTTATGCCCAGTGTTCTAGAACTCTTTATTGACTGTATAGTTATAGCTTTGATTTTTTTAAAACCAAAGCTGAATTTTTAAAAATTGGTATTAAGAATTGGGATGTTTGGGGCAAGAAAGATAATGATCAGAGGATATTACATTTGAAGGGATCCTCATTTCCCCCAGCCTTTCAACAAGAACCAGGAGACAGGCTTTCTGTTTAGGATTCAAAAATTCTTTCTCAGCTTCTTGTCTAAGCAGTGTAACAAAGGTGCCTCGGGAAGTACGGAACCCCCTGTCACTGTAAATATCCAAGTAGAGTGACCACCCCTCTTGCAGGGTGTTTTTACTACTCGGCAGTTGGAGTGGGCAACTTCTAGCATTCTTTCCGATTTTAACTGTGGCATTTCCAGGGCAGATGTTTGATAGAAATGTATTACGAAGAGCCTAACAGCCAAGAGTCCAAAATGTCTCAAACCCACTGCCAGGATTTTCTCTCCCAGACACCATCTCCTGAGCTGTCATTGGCCTGCCACCCATGAGCCAGACCACAAAGCCCAGTCACATGAGAAGGGACACACTGCATTCCCCCCAGCTCGTGATTCCATCTCGGTCTCAGCCCTTCCTTTTCCCCATGGATGTAGCCCACGCCCAGGCCTCTGACCAGGGAGCTGGTCTCAGAACTACCCTGTAAGGGCTGGTCTGGCTCAGGGATGTTCCTCTGTGAAGTCTTCCAGACTCCAGGCTGTTCTCAGAACTCAGTCCCCACTGGGCTAAGCCCACCGAGCTCAGCTCAGTGTCACACTGAGCCAGAAGCCTCATAGAGGCCCCAGAGCTAAGGCAGTCTACAGGCTGTACCAGTCTACAGGCTGACTGAGCCAGAAGTGAAAAGTGAGCCAAGGGAAGGTATGTGCCAGTTGCCTAAGCAGCCATCTGACTGCTTTGTCCTCATCCCTAAACCCTTTCTCTCCCTTTCAGGAACAATCTGGCCCTGTTTCTTGCCCTGCCTCTTTTTTTATTTTGACTACCTGTTCTCTTCCATTTACTCCAGATTAATTTACAAACATTGAAGAGTTTTTAAAATGTAGGAAAAATAGAAATGCTGCATACAAAGAATACAGGACAGTAGATTACTCAGTCATATCCATCCTGCCCTTTCCCATTCTCAAAAGGAGTTTTATAAATAGTTTGGTTAGAGAGACATTCCGCTCATAGTTGTTATTATTGGCATTTTCTTATTATTTGTGATTTTACATTACATTTGCTCCAAGAAAGTTCTCAAAATAAAGCAAAAACAGGTAATTGAACAAATGAATCATGTTCATTTGTTTCCTAAATGTCAAGAATAATCTTTGGGGAAACTTACCAGATCTACCAGTCTTTATGAAGAATGATGATAATATCCTCTATCTGCTCCATATTCAGCAATTTCCCTTCTTTGTGTTACTCTGTTTACTTTGCTGCAACAGGCTAACCAGTGGTCAGTACTTCTGTAATATGTAAACTACGCCTTATTTCACAGTAGAACTGAGGGCCTGCTATGAAAATGGATATGTTTTTAAATGTGCATTGAGTCAGAGGTTTAAGTTTAAAGCCCCCTTTGTTTATAATCAGAAACTAATATGAGGATAAAGCTGCAGACTGATCATCTGTCTCCTCTGAAAATAACTTCTGTCTTCCTTCAGGAAATACTATGGAGAGAAGATCGGGATCTATTTTGCCTGGCTGGGCTATTACACTCAGATGCTTCTCCTGGCAGCCATTGTGGGAGTGGCGTGCTTTCTCTATGGATATTTTACTCAGAATAACTGTACATGGAGGTAACCTCTCCCTATTCCTTGTTACTGTGCTGAAAAGCTGCTTAGACGTAAAATTATTTTCCGGGTCTTAGACTGTTTTAGTAAAAGAAGACTCATTACAGAACACTTACTGCTTTGGATGATACATCTCTTTTGTCATAAGCATAATAACTAAGTGAAATGGAAAAAAAATTTTTTTTTTAGATAATGTAGCCCAGCCTCTGACAAGACTGTTACCCTTAGGAACCACTCCACTATTTTAAGGTAGTACTTTGAAAAAGAAAGGAGGTTTGGAGAATGGAGCATCTTTGAACTTTTGGCCCCCTGAGGAATGCTTCATTCAGCCCTAC
>SJYX01015363.1:0-15403 GCA_006410675.1 Oreotragus oreotragus
TGTGTGTGTGTGTGTGTGTGTGTGTGTGTTAGTCACTCAGTCACTCAGTCATGTCTGACTCATTGCAACCCCATGGACTGTAGCCCACCAGGCTCCTCTGTCCATGGAATTCTCCAGTCAAGAATACTGGAGTGAGTATCCATTCCCTTTTCCAGGGGATCTTCCCAACCCAAGGATTGAACACACATCTCCTGCAGTGCAGGTGGATTCTTTACCATCAGAGCCACCAGGGAAGCCCTGAGATCAATAAAGGTACTCAATCCTACTTTTTAAATTTACTAAATCCTGCTTCCTTTGACTGCAAGGAGATGAAACTAGTCAATCTTAAAGGAAATCAACCCTGAATGTTCATTGGAAGGACTGATGCTAAAGCTGAATCTCCAATACTTTGGCCAACTGATGTGAAGAGCTGACTCACTGGAAAAGACCCTGATGAAGGCAAAAGGAGAAGTGGGTGGCAGAGGATGAGACGGTTAGATGGTAGCACCGACTCAATGGACATGAACTTGAGCAAACTCAGGCAGATAGTGTAGGACAGGGAAGGCTGGCATGCTGCTGCAGTCCATGCGGTTACAAAGAGTCAGACATAACTGAGCAACTGAACAGCAACAACAAATCCCACCAATTCCCTTTATGTGGTATAAAGTAGAACCCCATTCAACTTGTCATAATCTAGTCATACCAAGGAAGGCCCTGAATTCTATGATCTGGAATTTGGCCCAGTTCTCTGGGCCATTCTTTCTGTACTTCATCATCAAACTGGCATTCAGATGCTAACACCAAATGAAGCTTATACCACATCCTGCCACACGGTGCTGAAAAGCAATTTCTTCCTGGTCCCACTGGTCTTTGTACCCTGGCTGGTACTTTGATGTCTCTGAGAACACAAATTCGCATTCCTAGGGCTCCTCAGGGATGGAACAGCCTGTGCTCCAAGTACACACGTACCACTAGCAAATGCTGTTTGCATGCCTCTGCCCAAATTAAAGTGATCAGTCTGCCTGGTGACTCTAATGAAGGTAATCACCAGCTCACATTCTCATGAACAAATTGATGTGCCCACTCTGTAGCTGAATCACTCAGCATAAATCTATGCCCTTCATATAAAACCACAGTAGCTTAAAACAATGCAATAAAGTATCACCTAATGTATTCTTGATGCCTGTTCATCAATAATGTGGTTGTGTGAAAAGGATAGAAGAGACTTAGAGTGTGTTATCTAAAGTCATGCAATGAATGCAATACTCTTTTAATTACTGTAGGCCTTCTGGGATTTTGTTTTCTCAGTCCATTTACTGAGGAATTAAATTATCACTCTCTACTATTATTTGGTCTCTCAGAGTCCCATGTAAGTAAATAAAATCTTAACCTATTTCCAGTGAATAAAACATTATGACCTTCATAGATGTGAAATGAATCCCTCCTTGCCTGTGAGTGGGGCCAGAGCTCCAGGTTCTGACTACAGCAGTGGAGAAGAGATGTGCTGAATTACCCAGAACTTGACTTTTAGCAGGAGCCAGGTAGTGTCTGAAGCAGATTCAGATAATAAATGAGTACAGCTACTCTCTATAGCTTCAGTTCAGTTCAGTTCAGTCGCTCAGTCATGTCCAACTCTTTGCGACCCCATGAACCACAGCACACCAGGCCTCCCTGTTCATCACCAACTGCCAGAGTCCACCCAAACCCATATCCATCGAGTCAATGATGCCATCCAACCATGTCATCCTCTGTCTTCCCCTTCTCCTCCTGCCCTCAATCTTTCCCAGCATCAGGGTCTTTTCCAATGAGTCAGCTCTTCGCATCAGGTGGCCAAAGTGTTGGAGTTTAACCTTCAATATCAGTCCTTCCAACGAACACCCAGGACTGACCTCCTTTAGAATGGACTGGTTGGATCTCCTTGCAGTCCAAGGGACTCTCAAGAGTCTTCTCCAACACCAAGTCCAAAAGCATCAATTCTTCAGCACTCAGCTTTCTTCACAATCCAACTCTCACATCCATACATGACCACTGGAAAAACCATAGCTTTCCCATTTTCCAGGGCTTTTCCCACCCATATTTTGCCTAAAGTGTTAGTGTCTCAGTCGTGTCCAACTCTTTGGTACCCATGACCTGTAGCTCACTAGACTTCTTTGTCCATGGAATTTTCCAGGCAAGAAAATTGGGGTAGGTAGCCTTTCCCTTCTTCAGAGGATCTTCCCGACCCAAGGACTGGAACTGGGCCTCCCACACTGCAGGCAGATTCTTTACCATTTGAGCCTCCAGGGGAACCAGGTGGTAATCCAAGTCCCTCAACCATCACAGAGGAAAAGACAGACTGCGCTCAATGTTTGCTGTCCCTCATGCTCATTCAGCAACGCAGACAAAGCCATCCTCGTGTAGAAGCATGCTCAAACCCCCTCCCCCTTCCATGTGTTTATGCTCATCCTTGTTCTACTTTCTTTACCTGCCTTCACACTCTGGTTCCTGACACCTGATTCAAGTTCTCCTTTGCGTAACACCTATGAGCTGGTTTTTGGTTTTTTTTTTTCTGAGCTATTCAACATCATCAGTGAGTGGATATACTCTCTCTCACTTTCATTACAGCTGTAGCTATGATAGCTTTTTCTTAACTCTGTCCTGACACACAGCTAAATTCTCCTGATTTCATGCATAGCCAAAGTTTTTACAAGTCTCTCCCAAAGTGGAGAGTCCCTTGAGGAAGGCGCAGCAATGTCTTCCTTCTATGGACCACAAACTGTTCAGAAGTCTACAAACATACCAGTGCCTTGCTCTGCTTTGAAATCACTTCTATGATGTCCAGAGAACAGGACAGAGTTGTGCCAGAGAGTAAGCAGCAGAGTTAGTTCCTGTGACCTGGGAACCATCTCTGAAAGGGCCCTGCCACATGGAGTCCCTTTTCCTTCCAAGGTGACTTTCAAGAAATCACCATTTTGTTGGTCAATAGATTCAGCCATCACAGTCCAGTGTTGTAATCAGGCTTAAACCCCAGATGCAGACCAGTTTCATCTGTGCGCCATCAGGAGACCACTGCCACGGGTATGTGGAAGGAGCAACTGTCCTTGGAAAAGCGCATGTGGGTTCCCAGCCAAGGTTACGCTCATAACCAAGACTCAAAGGAATAGGCTGAGCCCATAATGCCCTTCTCATGTGCCTCAGCTTAGTGACTTTCTACCAGAGGACTGTTTCTGCTATCATCCTCTGTGGGTCACCTTTTTCCCTGAGCTGAATCAGTCATCTGGGTGAATGGTCAGTCAGCCTGACCTTTCAATCTGCTACATAATAAAGCTAAAGATGGCCTTCTGAGGAATCGTCCCAGAGAAAAGCAAATCAGGAGGCAATTCTATGCATCTTCTTATTTCTGTTTAGTTTTATGCTTTCTGGGCTAGCCGACTATTTAATGATTGCCTTTTGCCTGAAATAGGCTCCACATTATTTTTCCCATGGGATCCAGGTTTAGCAAACATATTCACTGTGGGAACACCAATAATATTGTGAATGTACATAGAGAGAAAGGGAGAGAGAGAAAGAGAGCTATGAAGATATTTCATTTATGAAAATGCTCTTGGTTAAGTAAGCGATAGTTACAATTACTATTTAAACATTCCCTGAAGCCTAGGAAAATTCCTAACTTTTGAAGGATTTAATACCTACATTTCACATAGAATATCTTATACATACTGATACATAGTGGAGAAGAAAATGGGATTTCATTCCAATATTCTTGTCTGGAGAATCCCCTGGTCAGAGAGGCCTGGTAGGCTAGTCCATGGGGTCACAAAGGAGTTGGTTGGACACGACTGAAGTGACTTAGCACTGATACCTAGGTCTACATTTTTCCCGCAATATTTAGTGATGAAATATGAATAACAATCTATGTGTGTGCATGCTTAGTCACTCGGACATGTCTGACTCTTTGTGACCCCATGGTGTAGCCCACCAGGCTCCTCTATCCATGATATTTTCTAGACAAGTATGCTGGAGTGGGATTACAATCTCTGCCCATGGGCCAAATGTAGTCGGTGGCTTGTTTCCATACGGTCTTCAAGTTAAGAATATCGCACACACAAATGTGAGACACTGTCTGTTCACAAAGCCTAAAATACGTACTGCTGCTGCTGCTGCTAAGTCACTTCAGTTGTGTCCGACTCTGTGCGACCCCATAGACGGCAGCCCACCAGGCTCCCCCATCCCTGGGATTCTCCAGGCAAGAACACTGGAGTTGGTTGCCATTTCCTTCCCCAATGCATGAAAGTGAAAAGTGAAAGTGAAGTCGCTCAGTCATGTCCTCTTCGCGACCCCATGGACTGCAGCCCACCAGGCTCCTCTAACCATGGGATTTTCCAGGCAAGAGTACTGGAGTGGGGCTACTCTTAATAAAAGTTTGCGGAGAAGGCAATGGCATCCCCACTCCAGTACTCTTACCTGGAAAATGTCATGGACGGAGGAGCCTGGAAGGCTGCCGTCCATGGGGTCGCTGAGGGTCAGACGCGACTGAGTGACTTCACTTTCATGTTTCACTTTCATGCATTGGAGAAGGAAATGGCAACCCACTCCAGTGTTCTTGCCTGGAGAATCCCAGGGACGGGGGAGCCTGATGGGCTGCCATCTATGGGGTTGCACAGAGTCAGACACGACTGAAGCGATTTAGCAGCAGCAGCAGCAGCAGCAGCAGTAGCAACTCTTGAATATCGTATATATTCTGGTGTTTCTCAGTTTGTGGACCAGGATGTGAATGGTGTTAAGTATCCCAATTCTGAAAGCCTTTGCCTCTGTTCAGTGAGGCCCTTTGTGCTCCTACCATTTCCCAAGCTCTTCTCCAGTGACAGTCTTCAAAGGAAAAGACCTTTTTATTCCTCATCCTTTCATGTACTTATATTTACCTAAACTCGGTTACATCACTCATCATTTCACCAGATATAACTTTTCCAAAAATCCAATCTAACCCCAGGGACTAAAGAGCTGCTAAATTTGAGAATGTTCCAAAGAATATGTCCAAGACTTTTAAGGGAATTCACAATCAGTGCAAAGAGCATGTTGGAGGCAGAATTTCTAGAACATGGGCAAAACTCCCAAAGGGTCTACTTGGAAGAAAAACAAAACTCGTTTGGATGAATATGCTTCATATTAGCAGCATAATAATGTGGTTGTAACTTCTATGTGCCAGGACACATTAGATCCATAATAAAGCCTAACGGGTGGAGTCTAGCTCACTGTTCCAGAATGAGAGATGATGGAATGGAGTTTTGCTTCTCAAACCACTCTCCACAGGCTAGTACACTTGTTTTACCTTTTTAAAAGAAATATCCCTATATCACCACTTTTTCAAATCTGCAGAATTAAAGAGCCTGAGATTTTTTTTAACACTTTAATTAAAGAAGCCAAATTACTTATTATTCATGGTTATTCTGGGTACAAGTGAGACCATGTGATTTGACACCAAAAGCACATTTTCCTGGCCATTCAGGGAGCCAAAATCAGGTGGGTCATACTGTTCACAGATTTTTTTCCTCTGAAATGCAGACATACGTACACATAATAACCATATTCTCGTATCTTCTGCCACTAAAGTTATAAGCCTGACAAGAAGAGAATAAAATATATATAGTTCTTTAAACCTAGGATTCTTAGAGAAGTTTATATTTATATATCCAGGGGGCCCTGGATATATGAATAATGCTTAAGATAATTCCTTTTCTTTATTGGATTATAATTGCCTTACAATGTCATGTTACTCTCTGCTGTACAATGCAAGGAATACATATGTATACATAGATCCCTTCCCTCTTGGACCTTCCTCCCACCTCTCCATCCCACCCCTCTAGGTGATCACAGAGCACCAATCTGAGCTTCCTGTGCTTTACAGTAGGTTCCCACTAGGTATTTTACACATGGTAATGTAAATATATCAATCCTAATCTCCCAATTCACTCACTCCCACTTCCTCCCCCATGTCTACGTGCCCATTCTTTATGTCTGCATCTCTATTCCTGTCCTGGAATCAGGTTCATCTGTATCATTTTTCTAGATTCCACATACATGAATTAATAGTAATATTTGTTCTTCTCTTTCTGACTTATTCTGTATGACAGTTTCAACATTCCTAATTTCATTCAATTCTCACAATGCTTAGAATAACTCACGAAGAGTTAAAATGTGTTAATTGTGTATTTTCTTACAAAGATTTATATGCATTTTCTCATTATATCTTCACAAAACTCTATGAGGTAGGTAATATTATTGGTCAATTTCATAGATGAGGAAACTAAGGCCCAGAGAGGCTCAGGAGCTTCCTTACTGGTCATATAACAGTAAGCAGGAAAATTAGATTTGACCTCCCACAACCACACTCTAACTCCAGAGCATAGTCAACAAAATCCTATATGATGCTTATTTATTGCTCATCAAAAACCCTAAAAATGGGTAACAATTTGTTTCCAATTTACATATGATGAAACTAAGAAGCTGAGAAGGACTTCCCTGGCAGTCCTGTGGTTAAGACTCAGGGCTGATTCCTGGTGATAACTCAGTTGGTATAGAATCCGCCTGCAATACAGGAGAAACTGGTTTGATCCCTGGGTTGGGACGATCCCCTGGAGAAGGGAAAGGCTACTACTCCAGTATGCCAGCCTGGAGAATTCCATGGACTGTATAGTCCATGGGGCCGCAAAAAGTCAGACACGACTGAGCAACTTTCAGTTTCAGGGACCTAAGACCCCATATGCCTCACAACCAAAAATCTAAAACATAAAACAGAAACAATATTGTAACAAATTCAGTGAAGTCATTAAAAATGGTCCACATTAGAAAAAGAAAGATCTTTTAAAAAAGAGGTTAAGAGACAGAATAAGTAGCTTGCCTAGGTAATACAGGCAATAATGCCAGAGCTGGAGTCTATTTCCAGGCCCTATCACACATACACACACAAAATTACATATAAAATACATATCACAATTACACTCTCTGCAATCCTAACAATGGAAAAGGCTATAATTTTCTTTATAGATAACTGAGAGCCAATGAAGCAGGCTTCCAACTCTAAGTTAAAGTCACCTTAAGAGGAATGTAGGAAAAGCTGGCATAATGAGGGTGATGAGTATGTCTCCAGAATAAGACCTCTGTAAGATTTCTAGCAGGAAATGCATTTTGTGAGCAATAGGCTACAATAGGAAAGAAAATATAATTTGATACTAAGGGTAGAAAGCACATTGAAGAAAGAAGATTGGAAAGTCAGGCTTGGTTGATTTCAGTGTTTTGCCTAAGGCCAGGCCTGTTCCGGTAGTTTACTCAGACATAAGGGCAAGAGCTAGAGTCCCTGAACTTGACCATGGTATTATTTCCCTTTTACTTTGCAGACATGAGAAAGGAGGTCACCAACACAGGATGGAGGGGTTGGCTTGAATATAGCCCATTCAAACTGGAAAAGACATTGACCAAACTCATTCCCCAACAAAGCCTTCAAGGACTGGCCTGAACAGGCTCCTGCTCCGAGGAAAGGGCTCTCCTGTGGGCACCCTGAGCCCATCTAACCAGGCCAAGCAGGAGAGGGCTCCTGAGTGGGGTTCTGAAGTACAATTCAGCAAGCTGCAAAGCAAGTCTCTGGCAAGCTTATTTCTCTAGGTGAAGAGAATCTCTGAAAGCTAAGTTGGGTCCAGCTCTTTCTGAAACTATGGACCATAGCCCACCAGGCTCCTCAGTCCATGGGATTTCTCAAGTAAGAATACTGGAGTGGATTGCCACTTCCTTCTTCAGGGGATCTTCCCAACTCAAGGATTGAACCCACATCTGTTTGGCAGACGGGTTCTTTACCATTGAGGCATCAGGGAAGCCCTAGGTAAGGAGAAAGAAGATAGCAAGAGTCACTCTAAGAAATCCAGTTGTGCAATCAGGCTGGAGCCAGAAGAAGCCAGGGTTAATGAGAGTCAATTACCTGACACTGGCTTCATTCATTTGCTCAACACATTCAATCAATCATATGGCAGGTTTTGCCAAGTCAAGAAAAAGGAAAGAGAGAGTCATCACTGATGCATTTAAACAAACTCATTGGATGAGCCAGGCAATAATAGAACAGATAGAGTGAAATATAAATGGTAAGGGGCTTCCCAAGTGATGCTAGTGGTAAAGAACCTACCTGACAATGCATGAAATGTGAGACGTGGGTTGGATCCCTGGGTTAGGAAAATCCACTGGAACAGGGCATGGCAACCCATTCCAGTATTCTTGCCTGGAGAATCCCATTGACAGAGGACCCTGGTGGGTACAGTCCATAGGGTTGCACAGAGTTGGACAAGACTGAAGCAACTAAGCATGCATGCACACATAAATTGTAAAAGCCAGCTGGAGTGGAAGCACAAAGTTGGGGAGGGAGACTAATTTTGTCTAGGAGGGCTTGTAGAGATGGGGGTTATTCAAGAAATGCTTCAGTGATACAGGGAGTCCACAGGGAGCTCTACTCAATAGTTTGTGATAACCTATATGGGCAAAGAATCTGCAAAAGAATGAACATATGTATATG
The DNA here is from genome assembly GCA_006410675.1 of Oreotragus oreotragus. Lineage (NCBI taxonomy): Eukaryota > Metazoa > Chordata > Mammalia > Artiodactyla > Bovidae > Oreotragus > Oreotragus oreotragus. The sequence continues at coordinate 8,513 of SJYX01015363.1, forward strand.
CATAACTGAATCACTTTGTTTTATACTTGAAACTAATACAACATTGTAAATCAAATGTATTCTTATAAAATTTTAAAAAAAGACATCTTAATATATTTCAGATATATCAAAAATAAGGGGAAAAATAATACAAGTCCAAAGACTTACATAAAGCAGACCATAAGGTGAGTAGAGATGGAAAGAGCAAGGGCAGAGGGAAGGCATTCCAGAAAGAACAATGTGAGCCTGGTCCAAGGAGCCTGGGGTATTTGGAAATTTGCAAGCAGTTCATGAAGACTATGTAAAGAGAGGGTCAGCAGGTAATACAGCTGGCAGTGGAAGTCAGAGCCAGAGATGGAGTAGTCTGACCTTCCTCTCAATGCAGTGAAGAGAGCTTTAGGAGCTGAGTGATGATTAGACAGATGTTTTCAGAAGAGCATTTGGGCCCCTATTTGGAAGATGAACTGGAGGAGAATGAGACAGAGCAGGGGTCTGCCTATAGAAGGTATCCTTATGGAAAGAAAAAGGTGCATCAATTTATACAAGATACAAGAGCACAAGGTACATGGAGGTCATTGCACAGGATACAGCTTCATGACCCCTGTCTTATAGATGAAGACACGAGACCCAGAGAGGTTAAGTGCATCTCCCACTATCACCCAGCTGGTCAGATTGAGAGCCAGGACTAATCTGTGGTCTATTTCCCTACAGGTCCACCTTCACCTGAAAGCCTGCAATCCCCACCAAGTTACCCTTTGGCTAAGACAGTAAAGACGGGAGTTTGCAACTCCTAAGGGCCAAAGTCAAAATGCCCTATTTTATGCTTTTTACTCACCTTTCTCCATCTCTCTCTCTACCTCACCAAAGGCCAAGTTCAATGATCCAGGAAACCTTTGATCGTCCCTCTCCTCTGAGATCTTGCAATGTTAGTTTTAGAAATTAGTCTTGTTTGATTTTTTTAACTTTATTTTATTTTTAATTGGAGGATAATTACAATATTGTGATTAGCATGAATCGGCCATAGGGATACATATAGTCCTCCCTCTTACTGTACGACACAGGCAATCCAAAGCCAGTGCTCTGTGACAACCTAAAGGGGTGAGGTGGGGAGGGAGGTGGGAGGAAGGTTCAAGGTTGATTATACTAAAACTGCTCTCCTCTGAGAAGAGCTTGCCTTCCCAATCGTATTATCTGATTCCTAAAGGCAGGCTGCAACCCCTTCCTCCCCTGTATTGACCTCAGCAGGAAATATGGCACTGACAACTCAACAGGGGTCAAGCCTTTTGCCTGCAAGCTTCTCACTACAGGACTTGTGCCACTCACACCCTCACAACAGGGAGAACTCACCTTGGAGGCCAGATCCTGCCCACACAGAGAATCGCAATATAAAGAGCCCTGCTGAAGCATAAACACAGTCACTGAAGTTTACTTTCAGCAGTAGGAGCCGACATCCCCTATCTTCCTCTCTGGATCTCAGCCTGATAACTTGCTCTTCACACAGCCCTGCCATTATCACCAAATCACTAACATTTTCCTCCTTTAGCTTCTCTTTTCCACTCTCCAGTCACTCACTGAGCTTTTCCTCTCAACTGACAGCTCCGATGTATACTTCTTTTTTTGACTCTTTTCAAAGTTGCTTCTCTCTGCTCAGTGCAAACCACCTAATATTTACTCAGCGTTTGTCACTTTTACACCTTAGCTTTCATTTCTGCTTGCCAGTTCAGCCTGCTTGAGATGTTTGAGATTGCTCAAATCATTTTTTTTTTCCATTAGAAAGTTCTTCCTGTTCCTTGTTAGGTATGGTACCATGATGATTCTCAACATTCCCCCTTTAAATGATCTCATTCACTGTTGTGATCTTCACAATTTTCATCTTTGAGTTGAAAATACCCAAATCATCCATTGTCCCAATCTCTTTCTTACATTCTTCCTGTAACTTTCTTAGTTGGTTGAATTGCTTCAAAAATATGGCTTCAAATCACCTGGAAGTTATGATTCCACTAAAAAATTGGTTCCCCTCTCACTTTTTTCCTGTTCAATTTCACTATCAGCTAACGGCATGTGCATGTGTGCTAAGTTGCATCAGTCGTGTTCAACTCTTTGTGACCCCAGGGACTACAGCCTATCAGGCTTCTCTGTCCATGGGATTCTCCAGGCAAGAATAATGGAGTGGGTTGCCGTGCCCTCCTCCAGGGAATCGTCCCAACCCAGGGATCGAACCCGAGTGTCTTATATGTCCTGCACTGGTAGGTGGGTTCCTTACCACTAGCTCTACCTGGGAAGTCCTTCAGCTAGTGATACAGGCATCTCTAATTTAGGATCAAAAACTAAGACTCTTTTTAAATTTTTTATTTTATTTGTTTTACTTTTACTTTTTAAATTTATTTTTAATTGAATGATAATTGCTTTACAATATTGTGTTGGTTTCTGCCATACATCAGCATGAATTAGCCATAGGTATACATATGTCTCCACCCTTTTGAAACTCCCTCCTACCTCCCATTCCATCCCACCCCTCTAGACTGTCAAAGAGCACTGGTTTGAGCTCCTTGAGTCATACAGCTATTTGCAATGGCTATCTATTTTACTTATGGTAATGTATATTTTTCCATTCTTAGTTTATACACAAATTCTGTCCCCTTTAATTTCAATCTATCTCCAACCTAATTCCTTCTGAATTCCTTTACCACCTCCCTACTTCAAATCTTTATTACCTCTTACATGTCACAGGGCATATATACTTAAAGAAACTTGACTTTTTTGGTTTTGCTCTCTTCATTTATTCTTTGGGGTTAGTTCTTCCTTCCCCCTGCTTTTTATGGTCATTCTAAAGTAAGACAATCTCAACTCAGTTATTCACTATGGAATTTTCTTATTACTCATGTAATACATTACCATAAAACTAGTGGATTTAAACAACCCATCTACTGTCTGATGCTTCAGAAGGTAGGTTGGAAGTTTGAGATGGATCTCACTGGGCTAAAATCAAGGAGGCAGCAAGGCTGACTTGAGGCTCCCGGGGAGAACCCATCTCCTTGTCTTCTCTAACCTCTAGAGGCTGCACACATTTTTGACTCAAGGTTCCCTTCCATTTTCACACCCAGCAATGTTCAGTCAAGTATTTCTCATATTGCATCATTCTGACTCCAGCTCTCCTTTCTCCCTCTTTCATTTACAAGAACTTTGTGATTACACTGGTCCCGCCTGAAATATCAAGGATAATCTCCATATCTTCAAGTCAGATGATTAACCAATTTCATTCCATCTACAAGCTTAGTTCCCCCTTTGTAACATATTGTACCTTTCTAAGAAGTACAAGGATGAAAATGTGAACACCTTTGGTGGGACACTATTCTGTCTACCACATATGCTGCTGCTAAGTTGCTTCAGTCGTGTCCGACTCTGTGCGACCCCATAGACGGCAGCCCACCAGGCTCTGCCATCCCTGGGATTCTCCAGGCAAGAGTACTGGAGTGGGTTGCCATTGCCTTCTCCAGTGCATGAAAGTGAAAAGTGAAAGTGAAGTTGCTCAGTCGTGTCCGACTCTTCGCGACCGCATGGACTGCAGCCTACCAGGCTCCTCCATCCATGGGATTTTCCAGGCAAGAGTACTGGAGTGGGTTGCCATTGCCTTCTCCACCACATATAGTTGTACCTAAAAGTTAAAGCTTAAATCTTCCTTCAAAGTTAAGGCTCCTCTCCTTCCCCTTTTGGGACCATAATTAGTGAGAAGGCATTTGCTGGTTTTCTCTTCTGCTCCTTCACTTGGTAGCTTTAACTTCTGCTTCCATAACATGCTAACAGGGGTTTTCAAGGTCTCCAGAGTGGGACTGGAGATGGAAGAAGAGAAAGAAGAAACAGAAACGTCTTTACTCCATGCACAGTGATGCTGCCCCAACACATGCGCTGTCTGCAGTTGGCAGGTTTCACAGTGGGTTCTGTCATCACTGGTTTTCCTTGCTGAGAACCATTGCATCTTCTCCCCACTGATCCTTTACCCCTACTTCAGTTCCTAGGAATCCATACCTCCAGTTTTTTCACCAAGGTTAATCACTCTCCAAACATCCAACATGAACAGGACCTTGGCTCACTCCACATCAAATCTTTCCACCCACAGGAAAGGCCAGTCCCTTTTCATGGATCAGCTTCAGGAGTGCAGGCCAATTCTGATGCAGCCAACTTTCCTCTGCTTCACTGTGGAAGAATTAAAGCCTGACTCTCACTCTTGAGATTCTCCCACCCTGATGATAGTCTCATGTCTCTGGTTCTTCACCAGCATATGGAGAGCTCGTCCAGCTCTCCTTATGCTTTTGTCAGAGCCTGATTCCCTTTGATAAAGAAAGGCACTGGTGCAGCCCACCAAGAGCCCTCTCCAGAAATGTCTTCTCTCTAACATCTATGTGCCCACCTTCTTTCCCCAGAGGAGGGCATGGCAACCCACTCCAGTATTCTTGCCTGGAGAATCCCATGGACAGAGGAGCCTGGTGGGCTACAGTCCATATGGTTACAAAGAGGTTGGACCTGACTGAAGTGACTCAGCATGCACACCATCCTTTCTTTATCTCCAGAGTAGGTGAGGGCATTAAGAGTTTGCTATTCATGTGGAGGTTTGACAGAAAACAACACAATTCTATAAAGCAATTACCCTTCAATTAAAAAATTAATTATTTTAAAAAAAAGAGTTTGCTGAACCAGCTTTCAGTCAGCTGCTTAGAAAATCACACCTCTTGGTCCCACACCTCAACATGGAAAGTACTAGACAAAATTTCTATTCTACTAGTGGAGGTTGGATGAGGAAATCAGGAAAACAAGGGAGAGTTCCTCTATGTGGATTAAAAAGAGCCATTCCCTTCCCCAGGGATCTTCCTGACCCAGGGATGAAACCCTGGCTTCCTGCATTACAGCCATATTCTTTACAATCTGAGCCACCAGAGAAGTCCGTGATTCTGTTATGCAGAGACCAGACTGGAGTAAGGAAGTGAATATTTCTATTGCACTACTGGTCAATGCGACATAGATGGCTCTGTGTGTGTGTGTGCATGTTCAGTTGTGTCTGAGTCTTTGCAACTCCATTGTCTCCTCTGTTCACGGAATTTTCCAGGCAAGAATACTGGAGTGGGTTGCCATTTCCTACTCCAGGGGAATCTTCCAGACTCAGGGATTGAACCTCTGTCTCTTGCATTTGTGGGTTGATTCTTTACCATTGTGCCAGCTGAGAAGTCATAAGCAATAGCAGATCAATAATGAGACTCCATCCTCGAAAGAGTGTGGTCTGCAATTGGCCGATAGGACCAGTCAAGCATATGTTATTCATTAGGGTGGCCCACGGTTGTCAACTATCCCAAGTGAGGACACAGACCTTTATGGATGTTACTTATGGGTCTGATTAGCAGTTGGGACTCTTAGGACTGTTATTTTAATAAATCCATAAGAGTTATTCCCAGACTACTGTGATACAGGCTATTTCGGCAGGACAGGAAAGATACCAGCATGTAGTTGCTTTCCCACAATTTAAAGGAAATATTACCAAACAGATAATTCACCCTTTGAATAAGTATAAAAGCTTCTGGGATGCAAAGTCCAGGGGAGGTCAGAACAGACCAGGTCTGATCAAGGGATCAGTCTTGACCTATTATTATCTATAGCTCAGAGCTGTGGTTAGGCCACATGCTGGGGAGTGACAATGCTTTTGCCAACACTTATGCAATATGGAAGCATTTAGAAAATGATGTTAAAGCTGGAAGGAGATTTAGAGAGCATCGAGCCCGTATCCCGCATCTTAAGATGAAGAAACAAAGACCTAGAGAGGGTGGAATTTTCTCAAAGATGCTCTGCTAATTTGTGACCAAGCCAGGATTCAAAACAGGCATCCTAACCACTAATTTAATCATCTTGCGACATTTTCAGTCTGGATTTGGCAATAGGTTTCTGTGTTTTATAGTTTCATCAGCACAAAGTGTAGGATAGTGTTCAAAAAAGCTTCCTAGGCCTCTGCAACACTAATTTGTTTTCCTTCTGCATCTTCCTTTCCTTTCCCTTCTCAGTCACATCTTCTTTTTCAGCTTAGCTGACCTCTGATTTTATAAATGTTGTAAAACACACACACGCACACACACACACACATACCATACTGTTGTATTTTGTATATTCCCTCCTCAAATCAAGCTCCAGGTATTTCTTTCTCATTTTCCACTGTCCCACTAGAATGTATTAATAATGAATTCCTTTCTCTAAGTGACAAAAAATGATGCTGATGGATTCAAGAGGAAAATTCATTTCTATTTACACTAGTAAGTAAATTACCTTACCCTTTCAATTATCCAGGGGCAGAAATGAACAAAATCCAGGATGAATAAGATCACGTCTATCACCTATAACTGGATACTGAATTCAGATTTAGTTTCCTGAGAACTAAGACTAAACAGGCAAATACTGGATTGCATGTTTGTTTGCTTGCTTTTTATAAAAAGATGCTTGCTGATTTAACTTTAAAAATCAAAATTACCTTGAAATTAAATACCATTTACTCACATACATATTCAAGGCAATGGTATTTAAGAATCTAACAGAAAAACTCTACTAGGTATGTTTTAACATTTAATGTAGATAAAAACATTCCACTCCAGGTATTCATTATTGACATTATTATCTCGACAGGGATAATGAAAGGCCTGACACTGTAGACCATCTAAAAACAGTACTAAATACAATCAGGAATAGACAACTGAGTTCAAGGTTTAGGCAGAAACTCAATCAAGAATGGGCTTCCCAAGTGGATCAGTGATAAAGAATTTGTCTGTCAATGCAGGAGACACACAGAATTGATCCCTGGGTTGGGAAGATTCCCCTGGAGAAGGAAATGGCAACCCACTCCAATATTCTTGCCTGGAAAATCCTATGGACAGAGGAGCC
>SJYX01015365.1:0-109297 GCA_006410675.1 Oreotragus oreotragus
ACACACACACACACACGCACACACACACACACTGAAGTCAGACACTAGTAGAGATACTTTGACATCAAAGTCTGGAGTCTCTTTGTGATGCTTTGACTAATAGGATCTGAGCATGGCTGTTTGTTTATCCTTTTTCTGTGATAAGAAAGTCAACTTTGCTGGAAGGAGCCTCTATCTGAGGCTGGCAGCTGGGACATTTTCTAAACCTTTAGCTATGCTTGTAATTTTCCCATCAAATTTCACTCTGAGTTCCGGCTCATGATAACAGGCCATGTGTGACTGAGTTGGGATACAGGAAACCTAGAGCACTCCAAAACATTTTCAGATACTTGGTTTGAAGCTAAAACACTTGCCACGGACTAAGTCCTTTCACACGGTTTCAAGCAGGTGATGTCTGTGGGCTCAGAGATATGAGGGCTCTGAGCAGCCTTCTGGTCTCCCAGCAGGCCAGTGGACATTGATTTCAAGCCAGGAACTAGGTTCTGAAGCCCCATGTATCCAAAAATCTACATACATACCTGGGAGGCAGTACCCTGGTACAGTGGATTTTATGTCCCATCCCCATGATGAACATATTCATTTTTCCATGAGAACAGCCACANAGCCTTCTGGTCTCCCAGCAGGCCAGTGGACATTGATTTCAAGCCAGGAACTAGGTTCTGAAGCCCCATGTATCCAAAAATCTACATACATACCTGGGAGGCAGTACCCTGGTACAGTGGATTTTATGTCCCATCCCCATGATGAACATATTCATTTTATCCATGAGAACAGCCACAAAGATTTTTAGTTTGCCTGAAGGTAGTGTTTGATTTTGAGATGTGATCAGGAATTACCATTCCTGCAATGAACATCACCAACAGGAACTGTTAGCAGTCACTTAATAGGACCCCCAACTCCAAGACTTATTAGCTCACCCCCCCACCCCTGCTTCCCCGACAGTCACACCCAGAGATCAGACTGTCTCCATTGATTCTAATGCTTGAAAAGTTAAGAAGACTGTGTTCTGGGACCTGGTCTCAGACTTGGGCATCAGCATCACCTGGATTGCTTTTTATCTTTTAATTAAAGGGAAATATTATTAGAAAGATATTATGTGTGTTGTAGAAATGTAGAGGTCAGATAAGCAGTACTAACATGAAATCACCGTGGCCATGCCACTCAGAAATGACAGCTATTCACAGCTCAGTGAGTGTCTTTGTAGACGATTATCTAAGCAGATTTATGTGTGCATGTGTATGGATCAGCCTCTATGACACTGTATTTTCTTCTTGGTGGAGAGTTTTCTCCATCTCACTGCAGCTTCCCTCTCAAGGAGCGCACACCGCGGGCTCACCCTGCCCGGGCCTCGATGAATTGTCTGAAAGGCCAGCTTTCCTTTTGGCCCTTCAGAGTGGTAACCACAGTGTGCTGGGTGACCGCAGCCATGATCCAAGGGGATCTTCATTCCTTGTGTACTTTCCTTTCCACTTGCTTCTAGCTGGGGCTTCCTCCTCATCTCAGAATTGCACAACAGCTCTCTTAGCTCAGGCTCCTATAACAAAATACCATAGATTGAGTGGCGTGAGCAACAAGATCTATTTCCTGTGGCTCTGGAGGCTGGAAGTCCAAGATGGAAGTGCCAGCAGATCTATCTCCAGCTGGCTTCTCTTACGTGCTAAAAGCCAAGGAACTTGTGTGCCCTCCAGGCACCATGGTGACAAGCTGGGTCATGCGTACCTTCCCTGGCCGGCTCTGCAGGTCTGGGGTTCCTGCAGCCCACTGGGGTTCTCAGAACACAGACAATCCTCCCTCTGGTGGAGAGGGCTCCTCGCAGGGGTCCCTGAAGCAAGGGTGGTCTGCTCTCACCACCTGCTGCTGAGCAGGTGCCAGGAAAACCCACCAGACAGCTCATCAGTGACCCCCCAGGCTGATCAGTGACCTGGCTCTTAGCAGACTGCACCCAGCTTGCTCTTCTTCACTTGCAGAAGATTTCACTCCTAACTCAAATTGTGTAGTGGCACCTGCTGGTGGGGCTGGATATGTGGGGACAGAACCCCCAGGGTGGGAGTGGCCTCTTCCTGTCTCTTATACACATCTCGCCCCACGCACCCCCCCGCCTTTTTTTCCCCTCTGCGAAATACTGACTCGTCAAGGGAAAGTCTCAGCTTTTGGACTTCTTATCCAGTCACTCCCTCATGGTGTCACTTACCTTGTTGCTATTCTAGAGTGGTTTTTCCTTGATGCCTAAGGACTCCACTGGAACTTCCTGAATTAAAGCCTTCAGCGGGTAGGGCCCGGCAATCTGCAGTGTTTGTAGTTTCCCCAGGTGGGTCTGAGTTTGAGAACTAAGTCATCCAGATCCATCCAGCAGGGAAAGATGACTTGGCCCCCAAATGTATCAGGAACCTTGCCTCCTGCATCTGGATTCAGATAGGGTACTGAATTGTGATATATAAAAAATATATACATTTTATTATCTGGGTGACCAAAATATTTTCCTCATATGCATTTGGTCTTCCTCTGAGGTTCCTGGCTCATAGCTCCCCAATCCCTTGGAACTTCCTAAGTGTTGAGTGTGATCGAGGTGTCTTTTGCCATGTACAGGAGGTGACTTTTGGACAGCTCCTAAAAATGAGACCTGTGGAGCCAGCCCTGTGACTAGGTTGGAATTTTCAGTGCCACCCTCTGACCTCTGGAGAGGGGAGGGCAGCTGGAGATGGAATTCAATCTCAGTGGGCAATGATTTAACCAGTCATTGCTATGTGAATGCCTCCATAAAACAGGGGGAGGTGTGGGGAAAGGGCGCCCTCTGAGAGCGTGGAAAGGCCACGCCCTTTCCCCACACCTTGCACCTTCCCTTTGCATCTTTTCTGTCTGTCTGTTCCTGAGTTACAACCTTTTACAATAAACTGTGATCGAGTAACTGTTTCTCTGGAGTCTGTGAACTGCTCTGACAAATAACTGAACCCAAGGAGAGGATCATGGAAACCTCTGATTAATAGCCTGTTGATCAGAAGTACAGGTAGCAACTTAGGTTTGCAACTGGGGGAAGAAGCAGTTTCATAAATCTGCTCCCTCAACCTGTGGAAGGAGATGCTGTCTCTCGGTGGACAGGGTCAGAACTGAGTTGAATTCTTGGACCCCCTGCTGAGGTCCAAGAACTGTTTGTCGAAGGTGTGGCGAACACCCCCAACACACACACACACACGCACACACACACACACTGAAGTCAGACACTAGTAGAGATACTTTGACATCAAAGTCTGGAGTCTCTTTGTGATGCTTTGACTAATAGGATCTGAGCATGGCTGTTTGTTTATCCTTTTTCTGTGATAAGAAAGTCAACTTTGCTGGAAGGAGCCTCTATCTGAGGCTGGCAGCTGGGACATTTTCTAAACCTTTAGCTATGCTTGTAATTTTCCCATCAAATTTCACTCTGAGTTCCGGCTCATGATAACAGGCCATGTGTGACTGAGTTGGGATACAGGAAACCTAGAGCACTCCAAAACATTTTCAGATACTTGGTTTGAAGCTAAAACACTTGCCACGGACTAAGTCCTTTCACACGGTTTCAAGCAGGTGATGTCTGTGGGCTCAGAGATATGAGGGCTCTGAGCAGCCTTCTGGTCTCCCAGCAGGCCAGTGGACATTGATTTCAAGCCAGGAACTAGGTTCTGAAGCCCCATGTATCCAAAAATCTACATACATACCTGGGAGGCAGTACCCTGGTACAGTGGATTTTATGTCCCATCCCCATGATGAACATATTCATTTTATCCATGAGAACAGCCACAAAGATTTTTAGTTTGCCTGAAGGTAGTGTTTGATTTTGAGATGTGATCAGGAATTACCATTCCTGCAATGAACATCACCAACAGGAACTGTTAGCAGTCACTTAATAGGACCCCCAACTCCAAGACTTATTAGCTCACCCCCCCACCCCTGCTTCCCCAACAGTCACACCCAGAGATCAGACTGTCTCCATTGATTCTAATGCTTGAAAAGTTAAGAAGACTGTGTTCTGGGACCTGGTCTCAGACTTGGGCATCAGCATCACCTGGATTGCTTTTTATCTTTTAATTAAAGGGAAATATTATTAGAAAGATATTATGTGTGTTGTAGAAATGTAGAGGTCAGATAAGCAGTACTAACATGAAATCACCGTGGCCATGCCACTCAGAAATGACAGCTATTCACAGCTCAGTGAGTGTCTTTGTAGACGATTATCTAAGCAGATTTATGTGTGCATGTGTATGGATCAGCCTCTATGACACTGTATTTTCTTCTTGGTGGAGAGTTTTCTCCATCTCACTGCAGCTTCCCTCTCAAGGAGCGCACACCGCGGGCTCACCCTGCCCGGGCCTCGATGAATTGTCTGAAAGGCCAGCTTTCCTTTTGGCCCTTCAGAGTGGTAACCACAGTGTGCTGGGTGACCGCAGCCATGATCCAAGGGGATCTTCATTCCTTGTGTACTTTCCTTTCCACTTGCTTCTAGCTGGGGCTTCCTCCTCATCTCAGAATTGCACAACAGCTCTCTTAGCTCAGGCTCCTATAACAAAATACCATAGATTGAGTGGCGTGAGCAACAAGATCTATTTCCTGTGGCTCTGGAGGCTGGAAGTCCAAGATGGAAGTGCCAGCAGATCTATCTCCAGCTGGCTTCTCTTACGTGCTAAAAGCCAAGGAACTTGTGTGCCCTCCAGGCACCATGGTGACAAGCTGGGTCATGCGTACCTTCCCTGGCCGGCTCTGCAGGTCTGGGGTTCCTGCAGCCCACTGGGGTTCTCAGAACACAGACAATCCTCCCTCTGGTGGAGAGGGCTCCTCGCAGGGGTCCCTGAAGCAAGGGTGGTCTGCTCTCACCACCTGCTGCTGAGCAGGTGCCAGGAAAACCCACCAGACAGCTCATCAGTGACCCCCCAGGCTGATCAGTGACCTGGCTCTTAGCAGACTGCACCCAGCTTGCTCTTCTTCACTTGCAGAAGATTTCACTCCTAACTCAAATTGTGTAGTGGCACCTGCTGGTGGGGCTGGATATGTGGGGACAGAACCCCCAGGGTGGGAGTGGCCTCTTCTGCATCTGACCCCAGGGGCCCTGAGAAACTAATAAATACCTAAGATATTCTTTAGTACCCCTCTGTGACATTCATAAAAGTCTTAACCTGTTTCCGCATTTTTTTTAAATGATGAACTTCAAGTATAATAAATATAAAGGAAAATAATAGAATGTCCAAGTTAATATGTAAATGCTCAGGTGTGACCACTCTGGAGAGATAACAAAGTTTGTCCAAGGGGAGAAGCCTTACCCGAGCTCAGTCACCACGAAAGCATCAGCTACAGATGCAGATGGCCACAGGTCTGTTTTTCCTGGCCACTCAGATGACACTCGGAGATACCATCAGTTACGTGATTTTCCAGAACTGGTAGGTTTTTGGTACAAATTAAAAAGCCCTGCTCTGTTGACCTAGTGTCTGCATCCTGATGGAATTCAGAGTGTATGCCAGAGTGTTTGGGGTCCACCTGTGAGATTTGAGTCAAGTGCCAGACTCAGATGGTCATAAAGAGATGAGAGTTGTATTATTCCCACCAGAGTCTGACCAGCAGGGTTCTTCAACATTTGTGTGGGAAATTCTATGTGGTATAAGGCCCCATGGACCACAGGATGCCTGGTGTCCATTGCCATCTCCCACTAACATCCCTAACTATTGTGAGAACCAGAAAACACCCCCTACTCACATACACCCCTAAGCATACTGCTTCTATTGTCTTCTTTGAATGACTTCAACAGCCTGAATTCCCATCCTGATTCTGCCTAGTAACCTCTGGCCCTTTGCAAGCCTCGGCTTCCTCATCTACAGAATGGGTGCACGGAGGAAGTTCAACAGCAGCTTCTATCTCAAAGGCCACTTAGCACAGTGCTTAATAAGGTAGAAGTATTAAATGAATGCTAGTTATTACCTATAATTTATACAATGTATTATTTATGAGTGTTCTTAAAATCACCATGAGTGGATAAGTGCTTTAAAGCAATGAGCTAGGATTCTGAATGCTATTTCATGGATTTTAGAGAACCAAATTAGATTCTAGAGAGCCTCAGTTATCGTCGTCATGGTTCCCCTGCTGGAGCTCTGAAGCTGTTTCTCAAGAATTCACAGCAAGGACTTCACAGGAAGGCTCACCTTGTCTTAGACATGTGCTCCAGAATCACTTGGCCTTTGTCACTGAATGGATTCAGGCCTTCACCCAGGACCACAGCATCCCCAGACTGGGCCCTAAGTTGAGATATAAAACAACACAAGATGCCAGAACTACAGCCTGGTTCGGAGACAGACGCAGCATACGTAAAAGAATAGCAATGTAAGAGCTTCTGCAATTACACACTAAATTATTGGTGCCATCTTTAAATTATGTTAGAAATAGAAAAACGAAAAGCTCAGTGTAGGCGGGAGAAAGCTTCTAGAAGGAGGGAGGCTGGAGTTGGCCCTCGAGGATGGGAGGGCATCTGGGTCAGGGGAAGGTGAAGAAATGATCCCTGGCCAGCCTGGATGGAAAGTGGTGCCCAGGCTTGGGCCACAACCTTTTCAAGAGCCAGAGAAAATTCCAACTAGAAAAAAAAAATACATATATAGGACATAAGGCAAAATCAGAGCGTCACAGATACTGAAAATGTGACCCCAGGGATACACCTGGTGATATTTCCTGAGGCAGGTCATCCAGAGCTGGTGCTAAGCTGCCGGCAAGTGGTGCCCATGGTGATGCTGCCTCTGGGTGGGCAAGAGCATCTGGCTCTGCACTGGCTTCTGTAGTCTGGGAAAGGAAGTGTTCTCATGGGAATATTATCCTCGCCTTTGGGAGGGGCTGTGGGAACACGCAGTTACTGCTGGGGGAACTTTCCAAGCATACATGCTGGTTTACGATGATGATGAATGATGGGCTCAGGACTGAGCCAAAGCAATTCTTTTTCTGGAGGTGGCATGAGAATCCTGCCCAGGGTTCCTGCTGGGAGCCGCTGCCAGACGCTATGACTCGAAGACAAGGTTCATGTCTGCTGGAATGCTGCACCCACTAAGAACCAGGGTGCTGCCAGGCCGCTGTTCGCTGGCCCAGAGTTTTGTGTGGAGAGGGTGCAAGCCTGTGACAGCAGTGATGTCTCCCCTCAAGTCCAGGCATCATGCTGAATGTATGCATTCATTCATTCAACAAATACATGTTAATGCTGGGCGTCAGACCCCATGGAGTAGAGGTCTCCCTCTAGTGCAAAAAGACAAACAGTAAACAAGGTATATAACAGGATGTGACCTTTGCTGGTGGCTCAGTGGCGATGGCACCCCACTCCAGTGCTCTTGCCTGGAGAATCCCAGGGACAGGGGAGCCTGGGGGGCTGCCGTCTATGGGGTTGCACACGACTAAAGCGACTTAGCAGCAGCAGCAGTGGCAAAGAAATCTGCCTGACAATGTATAAGACACGGGTTCCACCCCTGGATCAGGAAGATTCCCTGGAGGAGGGAATGGTAACCCACCCTTGCCTGAAAAATCCCACAGACAGAGGAGCCTGGTGGGCTACAGTCCATGGGATCACAAAAACTCAGAGACAACTTAGCAACTAAACAACAACAGCAAATAAGATGTGGAGTATGTTAGGTGATGAGGGTTCAAGAGAAAACCAGCCTGAAAATGGGTGTGCGGTGCTGGTGTAAGGACGGCGGTGGGGCATCGCCAACAGAGTAGTCAGGGAGGCCTTTGGGGCAAGCAGGATATGCGCGCAGCCTGAAGGGGCTGAGTGGCATCTGTCACTGGAGGAGGAGCCTTCCAGACAGAGGCAGCGGTTTGCACAAAGGCCCTGAGGCATGGGCATGCTGGCTTGTTGCAGAGGGACGATAGGAAGGCAGGGAGGGTGGGGTGGAGCTGTCTGGGAGAAGTCGGGGGAGCAGGTGCGCTCCATCTGTAAGGCATTGTAAGGAGCCAGGTTTGCTCACACAGAAAGGCGAGCCAGTGAGGACTCCGAGCAGCAGAGGGCCACAGCCTGACTGTCAGTTTGTAGGGCCTCCCTGGCTGGGGTCTGGGAAAGAGACTGAAGTGGAGGAAAACGTAAGGGAACAGTGAGGAGGCTGTTTGGGCAGACTGGTAAATCCAGCCAGGGCAGGCGCCATGGTGGTGGTGAGTGACGGGGCGGTTCTGCATGTATTTGGGAGGCAGAGCTGCCAGATTTGCTGATGAACTGTATGTATGCCATGAGATCAAAAGTCAAAGAACATCAAATGCCCGTGACCCCAACAACCAGTTAGAGACCCGAGTTCTGCATGGCAGGTATATCGTCACCCCTCCAGCAGTGACACCTGGAAGGTTTGATAGTTAGAAGTTACTTTCTTTCAGAGTGACTTCCTTCCCCTGCCAGTACCAACAGCTGCAAAAGCTTGACCTCCTGAAGGCTTGGGGTGTGAGTTAGGGTGTGATGGTTTACTCTTCTGGAAGACCCTCTCCCTAGCCCTCCCACATTGAAGGCTGGGGCAGAGGGTCCTCCCAGAATTTTCTTTCAGCCCCATCACTGTTCAAAGATGACAGAATATAGACCTATGTCAGTAGTACTAGCAGGCTGCAGCTGTTGATGCAATAAAGTAGGAATCTGTTGGTTATTACAAGTTGAGGTCAGCTGGAACAAGAATTCCAAACGGCCTGGTGTCTGAAGCCTGAGCCTTGATGCTATGCTGGGGTGCCACCCTTGGGGTGCCATTTGTTCATAATCTCCCCATCGTATCCCCTAGCACATCCCTTCATGGCCATGGGCACCCCCTCCTTCTTCCTGGGGCAGGCCTCTCCCAGGAGGCTGTGTGCCCCCAAAGAACTCTGGGGATCACAGTGGGACAAGTGTCACTTTGATTAAAGAGATACAGCTGGTGGAAGCACCTTCATCCTGAATTTTAACCAGTCAGGAAGCTCGGTCCTTCACTCAACAGCAGGGTCACTTCTCATCAGCCGATGTGTGTTCTTTCACAGGCTGTGATGCATCTTCATTTCTCTCAGGGTCCCCTCAAACGCTCAAATTTGAAAAAAAAAAAAAAACCATTAGAAAGTGTATCCACAAGCAAACATTCTTCTGCTCTGATATGACTTTTAGAAAGTCTAGTTGTTCTTGATATGCAAACTAATCTGTAAGGAATGAGAGCATGGGAGAGAATCAGGATGCATTATTCATTGGGAAACAGCATCTAGTATTTTAGAAATGAGAGCATGCCCGTGTTGATTTAATACCACCCCAGTGCTTAGGAGGAATTCGGTTAGAGATACACTTTAGCCTGAAGAGTTGCTTATTTGATAAGTTATGAGAGGTGTTTCAAAGACATTATGCCCATGTGAAGCTGGAGATGGAATTGTTTATCTTTATATCTTCTTATGCTGTTTCTCCAATGAGATGGCAGAACTCTTAATGGTAAGAGTAAAGTATTATACCTGCCTATAACTGCAGCGCCTGGCACTTTGCCCTGTCTGTCTTCAGAGCGAAAGAAATCTTTGGTGTAAATGAGACAAGCCCCCAAAAAGGAAGCCTTCGAGAACTAACCCAGAGCAGTTCACCTCCCTTCTGAGACTCCAGCTTTACCCCAGGTGCTCAATGTCCACACTTGGTCTCTGCACAGATTGAGAAAGACCTCTGCTGTTATGCAGGGAAAAAAGTGTCCACGTCTTTAGCCAGTCACATGCAGAGGCATTCATTCAATGAATCAGCGGTTCTCAACCTTGACGGGTGGTTTTCAACCTTGAGCGAGCATCACAGTCACCACGAGGCTTGCTGAAATACTGACTGTTGGGCCCACTGCCTGGCCTCTTACTCCCTAGGTATTCATTTCGTAGGGCTGCCATAACAAATTCACCATAAAGTTGGTGGTTTAAAACAACAGAAATGTATTCTCTAACAGTTCTGGAAGCCAGAAGTCCAAAATCAAGGTGTGGGCAGGGCCGCACTCCCTCTGGAGGCTCCAAAGAAGCCTCTTCCAGCCTTTGGTGTTTCCAGGGCTGCCATGGCTCATGGCTTCATCACTGAAGACTCTGCCTCCATCTCTACATAGACCTCTCTCTGTCTCAAATCTCCCTCTGCTTTTCTCTTATAAGGACACTTGCCCTGAATTTAGGGTCTACCTTGATAATCCAGGATGATCTCTTTTTGAGATATACCTTGATTAAACCTGCAATGACCCATTTTTAAAATAACGTGCATTCACACATTGCAGGGATTAGGACCTCACATAGCTTTTAGGAAGCTGTCATTCTTTAGCCCACTACAGCAGGCCTGGAATGAATCTTGGAAAAAAAGTCACAGTTTTTGCATTTTTAACACGTTCACCATTGATGCTGTAAGTAGCTCAGAGGTTGGAATATGAGGGCTGGGCTGCTACTTCGAAAAGAGAGAGAAATAATACAATGCCTTCTTTGAAATAGCACCTTTTCTTTAGAGTACTTAAAATAGATTTTATCTCTTGGGATTGATTTATGGTATCCATTAAGCAGGATGCATAGTTCTACCACTGGAATTAATTTTTAAGTTGCTAACCCCTAATTATTTGTAGAAGATAGTACAAAAAATGTTGGGAGCAATTTGGAAATAGTCTTTCTATTTGGTCTATAATGGATGCTATTTAAAACAATGCCTTTTCATATTCTCATATAAATGATGCTGCTAACATTCAAAGGCACAGACTGTTCAAGCGCTTTGTACCCTAAAAAGTATACGAGGATCATCAGACTGTACACAGTGATTTTTCTTTGCCGCGGCATGTTTCAGAAAAATGTGTTTCTGAAGAAAGAACACTTAATTCTGGATTCAGATCCTGAGTGTGCTCCTTTTTTGTTAGTGAAAAGTTGGGTCTTTTTTTCTTGTCTAAACAGTGTGGGCGATAATATTTTGTCTTAATAATTAGCAAGTTTATTATAATGATCAATTAAGGGCACTTTGTAAACTGTCAAATGTTTTGAAATGTGCTTTCTCTATAATGATGAGGTGGAGAATAAATACAAAGTATAGCTAATTCGTGGAAATCTCTGTACTAAAGCTAGTTCTTAAGAAGAATTCTAGCCCAGAATATGTGAATTTGGCTTCTCCCATGTATTGCATGTTACAAAGATGACCACAGTATTTACTATCTCATGTAGTCTTCTTCAATGTGACCGTGGTACTCCTTTCACGGTTGTGCGGACTTTATCACATCTTGTTGGGTCTAAGTGGACTAGGGATTCACTTGTGCACAGTACAATGCAGAGATGACTCTGAAACAAGGTTGTAAAAGGCCAAGCAGCTTTCACCTTGTTCCCTGGGAATCTTAGTTTTGTTGACCTTCCACACTGGGGCCACCACGCTGTTTGGAAGCCCAAACTAGCCCACACAGAGAGATCACATGGAGAAAGCAAGAAAGTGGTCCTAGGCCAGCCAGTCCCCACCCCACCATCCCAGCTACCGCCATCCTCCAGCTGCCCCCAAGACCCCAAGCCAGAACCCTAGAACCAATCCAGCTGAGCCCTTTCTGGATTTCTGAGCCATGGAAACCCTAGGGAGTAATTACAAGCCTTGTTATCATCCAAGCTATAGGAGAGTTTGTTACACAAAAGATAACTGAAACATCCCATATAAATCTGATAATGGAACCAATGGTCTGATTATCAATGATGGGTTGAAAAGACTGTTGTCGTTAATCAAATGTGCAATCCCTTCTAGCCCCACACACCCCCACGTACAGCCCTTTGGCTACTTACTTATCCTTTTAATTTCAAATACACCTTCTAGTAACACTCTAGAGGTGATTCCCTTTTATGCTAATAAGCAAGTTCTCTGCTTCCCAGCCCTACTTTCAGTTTGTATTAAAGTTTTTCTTTGAGTAAAATTAATTAGTGTTATGTCTCTTCCACTGGACTCCGGGCTCCAGTTGCAGGGACTCTTGGTTTGTCCTCACCTTTCTATCCCCTTTTACCTAGAATAGTGCCTGGCACCTAGTAGGCATTCAAATAAATAGCCATTGTTGAAGAATGAACAAACAAATGAGGACTATACCCATTTCATTGAAACATATTCTCAAGTTTATATAAAGGATATAAATATGAACAAATGCCCAAAATGTAGTATGTGATACAACACCTTATTAATTCCCTATGATTGTGTGCTGCCTAAAGGCAACATCTGTGTTCTCAATTCCTTCCTTATAATGCCCGCCTTGAGATCCTGGAAGAAATCAGAAGGGAAGGAGCATCCTCAGGCCAGGAGAACCCAGAAGGGTTTCTTTGGAAAGGATTAACAGATAGTTGAGAAAACTTAAGAGTGCATCTTGGGACCCCCTTCACAGCTGCAAAAGGAATGACTTTTAAAGAAATCGATCCAGGAATGTCTGCATGGCGGCCCTTTTTCTTGTTGTAAATTTCCTCACAGTGAACACAGATGTGGGAGAGGGAGTGTTTGGTTTTCTGGCATTCAGATGCAGGAAGTTTGTCTGCTTTCTTAGGCAGGCTTCTCATATCTTGACCTGTAGCCTGTGGGCTGGGAAGGGTATCAGATGGCCCAACACCAGGGCACCAGTTATGATGTCAATTCCGTAAATGATGCTCCCAGGGGGGACAGTTGCCATGTGAATAGAGCCTCATAAACTAATGTATCCCTTGTCAATCTGTGTCTTCCCCCCTGCCTCAAAGATGTACAAGCCATCCCATACCTGCGATGTTATCCGTCCTTTGATGCTTCACCACAGTGAGGTGCTAATAGGTCCCTGAAAACATAGATTCATAGGTAGATATAAGGTAGTGACTTGAATCGGGTAAGAATTGGGTCCCATAAATCCCTAACCTTTCCATTTGGCCCGCAAATTGCCCATGTTGCCTTGCATGACTGGTGGCCTTCACTTGAGATCCGCTCAAGCCTCCTGAGATGATTTTAAATGTTGGCACTGTAAGCCAGTCTATTACTATTGTTCCTGGGACTAATGATGGTAGTAATTACACTAAATTCTTTAGACAAATGATCTCCTCACAACAATCCCATGAAGTACATACACTAATAACATTCCCATTTTAGGGATTGGAAAAACAGAGGCACACAGGGGTTCAGAAATTTTACTAGTCACATGGTTATGTGGTAGAGCTCAAGCCTGAACCCAGCCTGATTCCAGCGCTTAAGATCTTGAGGCGTCCTGGCCCTCCAGGAGCCATCTAAGGAATGCCTTTTTAAAAAAAGATGAGAGGGAGGTCCAAGAATCTGAATGCTGCTATCATTTTTTCTTGTTGCTGTATGTTTCCTCATAGCACACACAGGTGTTTGAGATCAAATTTTTGGTTTTCTGCCACCCTGAGGGTTACTGTGAACGCTGATGCCTTAAACTACTACCCCACTACTATCATCATTGTTATCACCGGTAATTTTGTTATTATCCATTCAGCTGAAGCGTCTGTCTCCCAGAATGCCTCCTATTGACCCATATGTTCTACCACCTCTCAGTTTTGTGTCTTATACAAGCTCATCCTCACCAATTATCAATAAGTTGTACAACAGGGCAGAGAATAGTGACCCACCCTCAAAAGAGCTGCCTCTGGCATGTCACTGCACCAGGGGGGTGTGATTATCTAGGATGCCTTAACTCCACCAAGTATCAATCCACAGAAATACTACAGACCAGTTCCTTGTGCTGCAACTAAAATTCACCTAACCCAGTAATGCTCTCCAGAAAGCATGGCCTGTTTATCATGATCTGATGGTGAACTCAGGTTG
The DNA here is from genome assembly GCA_006410675.1 of Oreotragus oreotragus. Taxonomy (NCBI): domain Eukaryota; kingdom Metazoa; phylum Chordata; class Mammalia; order Artiodactyla; family Bovidae; genus Oreotragus; species Oreotragus oreotragus. The sequence continues at coordinate 13,718 of SJYX01015365.1, forward strand.
GCCCCTGCACCGAGTATTTCTCACTTAGGAAGCCGAGACACTAACCGCCGTGTAGACTGGTGCCATTTAGGTGCTGTGATGCAAGTCAAGCTTCAGCGTTGTGCTTGACACATAAAAGCCAGCAGGAAGTCAGAAGTTACATCTATCACTGTCGCTGATAATGACATGAATGATTAATAAATTAATAAGCAATTTGGGTCTTAGTCTTCTTTGAATTAAATTATACTACCTAATTTAAGACTATATTAAACAAGACTATATTTTCTTTTTTTACCCCATTCCCTTTAAACTTAGATATAATATGTGCCCTTCTCCTTGTTTGTGTGTCCAAATGTTTAAATTCAATTTAGATCCCAATATTTTAATCTCACCAATAACCAGTTACAATCTGCCCTTTGGGAGGATGCCCCTTCTTAAGCTTGTCTGTGCTCCCTTTGCCAATCTGATTTACAGTGTGACATTTGGTGCCCTCAGCTGCTTCTAAAACCCAGGGGGGCAAATTGGTTACCTAGCAACCACATAAACACAATTGCTAACAGTAGAGTTTAGCCCCATTTTGTTATAATGAAGTAATGTCTTCCAAGAATGAAAAGCTGAGGTGTGCTCCATGGGGTGAGTGCTTTGGAGAAAAACTGCTGCTGCAAGACAGATTAGAAAGCAGGAACTGTTCTGGTCAACCCCTGGTTTTCAGTGGCTCATCATTTTCTTGAATACAGATCTACCTGGGAGTCCTTGGTCGAGGTGAAGAGCTGCCATGTTTGGTTTGCCCAACAATCTTTAAACACTTTGTAAACTTGGGTACTTTGGGGTGGAGAAGGGCATCCACAACCGGTAGTATCATTCCCAGGTCACCTCACACAGGCCTGCCTGGCCCCCAAAGACATCTGACTTTGAACCCCTTGGTGAAGAGCATCTCAATGTTCCTTTCTTCTCCCAAAATGAAATCCATAGATAACATTACTACTGACACATGCGATTTGGAAACAATTCTCAATATCATGTCATGACTTTAATACAGTTATAAAGGAGAAATAAAAGAGAAGTAATTTACAGTAAATAATGTATATTTAAAATATAAATAGACATAACTACAGGGGAAGATAAAATGACTCAGTCAGACGTTTACACCTATTTGCAATGAGTCAGATTGGATTTGGGAGAAGCAAGAGGACTGCGAATCCATCCTGTGGACAAGATCCTGGAAAAGCGGAGGGACACATGAGCATAAAGATGAAACAGGGTAGGTCAAAATCACACAAAAGGCCCTCTGTTTACGTACAGGAGGTCCTGTACTCAGAGAGCTACACAGAAGCTTTCAGGTTGGGAAGACCCCTGGAGAAGGGAATGACGACCCACTCCAGTATTCTTGCTTGAAGAATTCCATGGACAGAGGAGCCTGGCAGGCTACAGACCATGGGGTTGCAAAGAGCTGGACACAACTGAGCAACTAACGTTTTCAGGGTTTTTTTCACTTTTTTTTTTTTTGCTTACATGAGTGCTGGATGGGACCTTGAGAGTAAAGTTCAAAATGGGATGATTCTTTATTGAGGGACTGTCCTTCCAATTTTAGAACTTCTGGCATCTCTAGCTGGGTTGAAAGCCAATCGATTCCTTCACTGACGGTAACAGAAAGCCACCCTAAAGACTTTCCATCTTGGATTTCAATGCTGTCCTAGTCTTGGGGCTTGGTCTTATTTCTTACTTCCCCCACCCCAAACACTAATCCGTTTATCCATTCGTAATCAATAGAATTCACGAGCCACATGAAATGCTTAGTTAACACAGAGTGTGGGCCAGAAGAAGAGCTTGGTGTAGGTGGTATTAGGCTCCTCTGAATGCATCGCTCACTACTTTCTTCCTGTATAGGGTCGTTGACATGAGCACGATAAAATGCATGTATGTAGTGTTTTACATCGGGGAAGGCAATGGCACCCCACCCCAGTACTCTTGCCTGGAAAATCCAATGGACAGAGTAGCCTGGTGGGCTGCAGTCCATGGGGTCGCTACCAGTCGGACAGACTGAGCGACTTCACTTTCACTTTTCTCTTTCATGCATTGGAGAAGGAAATGGCAACCCACTCCAGTATTCTTGCCTGGAGAATCCCAGGGATGGGGGAGCCTGGTGGGCTGCCGTCTATGGGGTCACACAGAATCGGACACGACTGAAGTGACTTAGCAGGAGCAGCAGCAGTGTTTTACATGCACACATCAAGGATCTCATAGGAGTAGACAGTGAAAAATCCTCTGCCAAAATCCTCCTCAGTCCCCCTCCCCAGGGCAGCTGTGGTATACTGTGTGTGTTCCCTGCAATCTTTGTTTAGAGACAAACATATATATCCCTTTTGCAGTGTTTTCCCAGTGATAAAAGCCTTCTCTACAGCCAGTTCTGCATCCTACATTTCCACCAACCCTTCCTTTTGGGGGCTGTGTATGGATCTTCCTCATTCTCTTTAACGCTTACGTGGTAGTTCATTTTATGGATGAACTGTAATTTTTAAAAACATCGGTAAGGCTGTTGTTTTTATCATACAGAAATGTCTAAAGCAGAAAACAAAGTAGCCCGTAACCCCAGAATCCAGAAAAGCAAGTTAACATTTTTCTTTTAGCAAAAGGAAATAGATGCAGATGGTAAAAACTAAGAAGGGGGAGGGGGGCAGGCCACAGCACAATATGAAAAGTCAGACTCTGCTTTCCTCTTCTCCAGCCCCGATCCCTCTCCCCTGAAACAACTATATATTAATGGTAAGTGCCCTGTGTATTCTTCCAGAAAACAAAGAAAGAATAGAGATACACTAGCTGTGTAGGGTATGCAAAGTCCCCCACCTCAACCCCACCAAGATGCGTGCACCCCAGTCCCAGAAACCTGTGAAGATGTTACCCTAGATGGTAAGGGGGACTGTGAAGACATGATTAGGTTAAGGAGCTTGATTTAGAGAGGTTATCCTCATGATCCCAGTGTGATCGCTTATTAAGAGAGATGCAGGTGTTCAGAGAGGGAAGTAAGTTCTGTGCTGCTGGTCTTAAAAACAGAGGGAGGATAAACGTCCATAGACAGACGAATGGATAAAGAAGATGTGATACATATATACAGCAGAAGAATGAAATAATGCCGTTCACAGCGACAGGGATGGACTTGGAGACCATCATACTAAGTGAATCAAATCAGAAAGAGAAAGACAAGCTGCGTATGATATCACTCACATGTAAATCTAAAAGAGATGACACCAATGCACTTATTTGCAAAACAAAAACAGACTCACAGAGACAGAAAAGAAGTTCTGTTTACCAAAGAGGAAAGGGCGAGCAGTGATACATGAGGAGTTTGGAATTAACAGACATGTACTACTCTATATAAAAGAGATAACCAACAAGGACCTACTGTATAGTGCAGGGAACTATTCAATATCTTACAATCGCCTATAACAGGAAAGAATCTGAAAAAAGAATATATGACTGAATCACTTTGCTCCACACCTAAAACTAACACAACGTTGTAAATTAATTATATTTTAATGTAAAATAAAATGTTTAAAAATGCAGAAAGGGGATCAAGTGCCAGTGAATGCCAGTGGTCTCTTAGAAGCTGCAAAAGACAAGGAAACAGATTCTCCTCTCGAGCCTGCAGGAAAGAATGCAGCTCCCTGGAACCACTGCAGAATTCTGGACTCCAGAACTATTGGGGAGTAAATTTGTTTTGTTTTAAGCCGCTGAGTTCAGGGTCACTTGTTACAGTAGCCATAGGAAACTGATAATCTAACAAATATTCATTTTCATTTGCTTAAGGGCCATGCTCTGCACGTAGACTCAGTTACTCTTTACTAATATAGCAGCTTGTTACCTAGCTTTTCACTGGCCCAGGTCTTTCCCTAAGTTATGTTTACAAGCACCTAGGAGGTAGAGGCTGTGCTCGGTGAATGTGACCCTCTTGGCTTCCCTCTCAACAGGAGGCAATATATCTGCTTAGTTACAACTAAAAGGGACATGGGTGAAGTTGGAACAGGCTGTAGACATGCTCAGTGTCCCTGTGACAGGAGCCCTCAGCCCTCCTGGATCTCAGCTGCAGCTCCAGTGGTCTCCCTACCCTCCACACCAGCATCAAGTCCTCTTCCAAAGCCAAGGGTGTTGCATCCAGTACAGGACAGCTTAGAATGTGTAGAGTTAGTATCTCCAGAGGTAGCTGCAAGCTAGTCAGGGACAGGGGTTGGGGGGTCGATGTCCAGCCCCATCTATGGAAGGGCAGTTCTGAGACCTACCTGCTTTCTTGGTGGTGGTGCCCTTTGGGACTGGAGCCGTTCCCCATGTGGTACCCAGCTCGGTAACACATGTCTATAGACTTCTTTCCTTCCTTATCTTCCTCTGAACCCTCACTCCTGCTTCCTGAATTTAACTCCCCAAATAAGCCACCTGCTCTCAAAGTCTTGTCCCAGACTCAGCTCCAGGGGAAGCCAAAGTTAAGTGCCAACTCTTTTTTTCTAGCTGAGGACTCTTTAGTCATTCTCCTAAACCTTAACTTAGGGACTTACCAGGTGGGTGCTAGTGGTAAAAAAAACTCACCTGCCAATGCAGGAGATGCAAGAGACTTGGGTTTGATCCCTGGGTAGGGAAGATGGCAACCCACTCCAATATTCTTGCCTGGAAAATCCCATGGACAGGGGAGCCTGACGGGCTGCAGTCCATGGGGTCACAAGAGTTGGATATGACTGAGCAACTACACCACCGCCACTTTCTCTAGCTAGCTTACTTTGACTCTAACTCAAAAAGAAAAAATTCTTCTAATCACTAGTTCTAATACAAATAAAGTGTAGTGATTCATTAATCTCCTTAGCCTATAATTGCAAATTGGGTTTTCTCTAGAATGTACCTAAGGAGGTAGGTGCCCATTAAGCAATTCAGGGGAGTTTTATTTAAGCTGCAAATAAAATTAGTTTACTTATTTTTAATTTAATCCCCAGAAGGCATTTTGGAAGCCTTCCCTTCTCATTTGACCCAAACCATTTTTTAAAATTATTGTCCTCCTAAATTGAAGCCCTTTCCAGCATTGCACATAAGAAGTCTTAAAACTCATCTGTTTTCTTTTTGTAATTGACTTACAAATGCATAATTGACTCACAAATACATAATTGACTATGCATGGCATTTTAAAAGGGCAAAGTTTCCATTTGCTTCTTGATTTCTTTGGAGTTTCTTTGTTTTCCCAAGCCCTCTTCCAACAATATTCCAAGTGATTCCTTGGGTCTCCTCCACTGGTAGCACCATCTTGCTGGCATCTTAATGGAGGGATCCCTTCACCTCTATTCCTAGGCATACTGGCACAAGTTGGGGACAATTTTCAGAGTCCTTATTTGCAACTGAAAATGCTCCTGGCCTCATTCTTCTGACATGTGGACAATTCTTTCATGAGTTATGTGACTATAAATTATCACTGCAATCATCGTTAGAATGAAACTCCAATACTTTGGCCACCTGATGCGAAGAAGTAATTCATTGGAAAAGACCCTGATGCTGGGAAAGGTTGAAGGCGGGAGAAGAAGGGGATGACAGAGGATGATTGGCTGGATGGCATCACTGACTCGATTTACATGAGTCTGAGCAAGCTCCAGGAGATGGTGATGGACAGGGAAGCCTGGTGTGCTATAATCCATGGGGGTCACAAAGAGTCAGACACGACTGAGTGGCTGAACTGAACTGCAATAGTTCAATTTCAGTTGGCAAACTGAAAACCCTATTCAGAAGTACAGATACACACACACAAACACACACACACACATGCACAAACTATATACTTTAAGTAACTTTAGAAGAGACATAAAGAGTATGGCGTCTGTGATTTGAAAAAGGACTTTCTAAAGATAATATTTAGTTACAGTGAGAAAACTTAGAAGTGACTCTCGCTGCTCCTGCTTTGGCAAACTGAAAACCCTATTCAGAAGTACAGATACACACACACAAACACACACACACACATGCACAAACTATATACTTTAAGTAACTTTAGAAGAGACATAAAGAGTATGGCGTCTGTGATTTGAAAAAGGACTTTCTAAAGATAATATTTAGTTACAGTGAGAAAACTTAGAAGTGACTCTCGCTGCTCCTGCTGTCTTGTGTGGATATAAACCCATATCTGCACCCTGTATAAAGAGGGATCATGCAGCAGGAAGCAAGGGCCAGGGCTAAGGAGAAAGAGCAATGGAAATACTAAGCCAAAATTAGCAACAGAGGCTTCTCTACTTGATTCAGGTGTTTCACTTGGGAAAAATGGGTGACTGATGCTTTTCAGTAGCTTCACTGAATGAGGGTGTGGGGCGGTGTCTTATTCTTGGTCTTCATCTCCATGTTGATGGAGGCAAGAATTTCAAGGGAAATTGGTTTATTTTGAAGGTGCAGGAATCTAATTCACATTAGGAAAGTGAATAAATAAGACAGGAAAAGAAAAGCAACCAATAATGGGTGATTATCTAGCCATTTACTTCCATGAATGCCTAAGGTGTAATCCCACAAGGAAACACTGGAAAACAATTTTTAAAACCAAGGCTTTAGAGAGAGCAATGTGGGAACTGGGGTGTTTATGCACCAGTTCCCATCAGTGACTGGTTAAGGGCTGCTCCTCGACTTGGGGGGTGTTAATTCCACAGTCCTCCTGGCCTGCCAGGTGCTAAGTAGAGTGGCCTCCTCTGCATCTGAAGAAAGCCCTCAGGGAAAGAACGAAGGTTTTCAAGTCAGAAGTCTGCAGGAAGAGACTGATAAGACCTGATGGGGCACCAACAGAGTCTGTACAGGGATGGAATTAGTTCAGCTTGGGATGCAAGAGCTCAAGCCACGCTAGAGGCACCTGAGTGACTAGACTCAGGTCTCAGTAAACACTGACTTGAGTTTCACTATTGACCCTGATCTGTCAAGTAATCTACCCATTGCTTGTGCCACCTGAGGACTAAATTACCACCATCCATTTCTCTAACAGGCTTCCTTGGTAGCTCAAGTTGGTAAAGAATCCGCCTGCAATGAAGGAGACCCCAGTTCAATTCCTGGGTTTCAAAGCTTTACTGGAGAAGGAATAGGCTGCCTACTCCAGTATTCTTGGGGTTTCCCTTGTGTCTCAGCTGGTGCAAAGAATCCACCTGTAATGTGGGAGACCTAGGTTCGATCCCTTGGTTGGGAAGATCAACTGGAGAAGGGAAAGTCTAACCACTCCAGTGTTCTGACATGGAGAATTCTATCGACTGTATAGTCCATGGGTTAGCAAAGAGTCGGACATGTGTGAGCAGCTTTCACTTTCATACATTTCTCTAGCCTATTTCCTTCTTGAAAATGACATCTCTTGCAGTGAAACCCCCTCCTTCATCATATATGACTCACGTGCCCAGTGAGTCATCCATCTTTTCCCCAGAAGTAGGTTCTTGAGTGGTACAATCTGTGCCATGTCATTTCTCAACAAGACAGAAGGGATTTGATTCTAGGAAGATCATTAAGTTCAGGTTGTTTAACTGGCTGCTTCTAAATCCTGACTTGTGTCTGGTTGCTTATACACGTTAACACAGAATTTCTAAATTACAAGTCAAGAGATGTTTCTGGAAGGCATTTAAAGCCTCCTTAAGCAGGTTAGAGTCTTATATTCTGTCAGAACCAACTGTTATCAAAATGCATTTGACAATGGGCATGTGAGTAAGTTGGTGAAGGGGTCCCTGGGAGTTCCAAGCACAAATCCTGTTAACAGGTAATAAGATTATGAGCACAACCCATGTAGAACACATGGTTTTATCAACTGAAGCAGAGCACTGAGATGCCAAGTTGTTAATGGAATTCAGCTTCTCTGTCTTTCATGAAATAGACAAAGTTCGTTGCTATCCAAATCACCAACAGAGTCAAAGCTACATCCAAGTTTGGAGTGGGTATTTGTTTATTTCTTCTACTCATGAAAAACAGAAAGCATTTTTTTTTTTTTTTGCTTTCTAACCTTTTTTTCCCTCTCTTATACTGTAATTTTCTCCCATCTTCTGAAAATGTCAGAAAATGAACCAAATATGAAAACTCATGTTGCATTTTGAAGTGTCTAACCACAGTCTATAGACCCAGATAATGCCAGACTCTAATTTCAGTGTTTGGGAGGGTAAAGGTTATTGGCTAATGGCCTTTGAGAAAGGAGGAAAAAGTACTATGTTGAATGCAATACAAACCCTCATATTTTGTGTTAGGATCTTTTGTGAGTTCTAGCTATACTGCTGGAGAAGGAAGTGGCAGCCCACTCCAGTATCCTTGCCTGGAGAATCCCAGGGACAGAGGAGCCTGGTGGGCTGCCGTCTATGGGGTCGCACAGAGTCGGACACGACTGAAGCAACTTAGCAGCAGCAGCAGCAGCAACTATACTGCAATCATAGGATATTCCTTCTTTCTTCTTTTATGTCTTTGCAGGTTGCTTTAAATATGCTTCATGTATATTAGAAATTCTTTTTTTATTCCACATTGAACTTTTTTGAAAAATATTACAAAGAAAGTTTGATTTTAATCGCATTCAAGCAACTGAATTGTGGAAAATTCACTACCAAAATTTCGACTGTTTTCTTGCCAAGTTCAGTTGGGGTGTTGCGTACCCACCAATACTACCTGCTGCACCCCCCCAGACCCTGATGATGTCAGGCTACAGGTGTGGGAACCTCAGGATTGGAGCAGCCATTTATGATCCAACCAATCTTTTCATCTATGAATGCTTCCAGTCTTCGCCCAGATATGCGATATTGAAATTCAAAAGTCAGTTCACGGTAGAGCATCCTTTTTCTCTTCCCCATGCATAGGTCAGTTGGTTCATGCTAATTCCATCCACAAGAGTGATGGGTCACACTCCTTCCTGACTTTAGCATCTTCCAGACACATCAGACTATCTATTAATGAAAGGTACCAAGCTCATTCCCATCTCAGGGGCTTTGCCCAATATGCTCCTTTAATCCGAAAAACAAGTACCCACTGACCTCTGAAGGGGTCCGTGCTTCCTTACAGAGGTCTTTCCTGGTTACCTGACCTGGATTAGCATCCCACTCGCTGCGCTCTGTCAGACCTCTCGCTTGTGTTTTCTCTGTAGTGTTTGCCACCTACCGAAAGCTCCCAAGATGTATAACCACAACCTGGCCTCTGGCCAGCCTCCCTGTGCCACGTCAAGAGCCCAGTGACAGCAGAAACTTGGTCTCTCTTGTTCTCAGTAAAATCATCAGTGGCCCCAAATAGGACTTAGCACATCATCATGAGTGCTCAACAAGTTTTTGCAAGACTGAATAATACAGCTGTAAATAAAACACTGAGACACATTTACAATCCCTTTAGCACTTAACACATGCTATTTTTAAAAGTGATGTCTCAAAAAGCCTATGACACCAGAAAGACCATTTTTTATCCCTTCATATCCTTGGCACCTAGTACAGTGTCTCATACATAGTAGATGCTCAAACATACAGGTGGGTGAGTATGTGAAAATGCAAGGAAATCATGTACAGAGAAGGAAGCTACCATGTGCCGAACACCTGTGTGCTTGCTGGCATCTACTTCTCATTTAATCCCCATGACGAGTCACAGAAAGCGAATAGTGGCATCCATGTGTTACAGATGAGAAGACCAAGCCGGCGACCACACAGCACATCAGGACAAACTGGGGTCCAAATCCAAATTCCCAGCAGTGCTCCATCACGCTGCTCACAGCCTGCTAGGAGTGGGGTCTCTGTGAATGTTTGTGAAGGAGGCAGAGGAAAGCAAGTGGAGTCTGGAACCTCATTCCAACAATAAGCCCTTGACAAAGAACTAAACGCACTTTAACAATGGGTCTCTTTTCACACTGTAAGGATGTCTACAAACAGATTATTGCAAGTCAGACTATGGTGTGTTGCCACCATAGCCATTTGGATGGGGCCACCATAGTGGTGGGGAATGGGAGGCAGGTCCCCCATTTGTACTTATGGTTCCACAGAGGAGGATGAACCCAGGCGAGGGGACAGGACCCATGAGCTCACTGCAGATGGGGGTCGGGACTGGAATACGAAGGCTGCTCTAACTGCTTGTCATCTGTGAGTTCTCATCCACGGTGAGGTCATGGGCCCCTTTGAGAGCTGATGAAAGCAGAACCATCTGGAGTGCACACAGCCATGCCTTTATGATTTCAGGACATCATGAGCCCAGAGGAAGAAGTCCAGCTTTCAAAAGTCCCCCAAACCATGAACAGTGGAAATTTTTAAATGAAAGAGGTAACAGTTCCTGTTATCTCCTTTTAAAGGGAATGCAACTGTGTTTTAGATCTCACAGACACATTTGGGGGAAAAAGAAAAGAAAAACGTCTGTCATCATAACCTAGCTACTGTTTTCCTTTGTCTGATATATTGACATTTTATTTCATTGTGCGCATACAGTTCTACATTTGGCTTTTTTAACTTAACACACATAGCATCAAGCAATTGTGAGTGCGTTTCACAATCAGTATTTAATTGGAAGTGTTTCAGCATAATGTTACTATAATATTCAAATGCAGAGCTCGGTGATGCAATGAACATTGGTCTCTGTTTTGTCTTAAATTATTTTAAAACCCATTAAATTTTGTAATGTGCATTCTCTTCCGTCTAGAGGTCCCCTCCAAATGGCTTCAGATCTCACAACAAGTGATGTTTTAAAACGACACACAAGAGTATTTAGCTTTAATGTGATCACAGCCTCAGGCCATAATAAAAACAGAATTTCCCCCTAATTATTATCAGTCACTTCTCCTCCAGACAACATCATGATAAGACAGAGCAACTTCCATTCCTCACCAGGCAACTAATCATCTCTTTTCTAAGCCTTCTTTATAAATGGAACAGAACACATTTCATTATGCAATGCAGTCATGTTCCCCAACAAGAAATCGGGGTGGAATGATCTTGGGGAAAGTCATGAGAGGACTAAAACACGTGCACCTTGAAGAGAAACGGTCCCCTCGTCGGGCAGCCCGTAGACCGCTTCTCCCGCACGTCTGCAGAGCAGCCCTGCCTCACCTGCTCACCTCGTCCACCTGCCGCCCTCTCTTTTTGTCCTTGGAAAACTCCAGAAAAGCTAACAGTTCGCTTCCTTTAACAAGTACCCATTTTCAACTTGTATGGTTTAGTGAAAGTACTTTCCAGAAAGTTCCAAAGATGTCCTAACTGCTTAATCCAATAGCCACTCATTTGTTTTGACCTCACCATAAGAACAAGCATCAGAGAAGGCAATGGCACCCCACTCCAGTACTCTTGCCTGGAAAATCCCACGGACAGAAGAGCCTGGTGGGCTACAGTCCATGGGGTCACTGAGGGTTGCATACAACTGAGCGACTTCACTTTCACTTTTCTCTTTCATGCATTGGAGAAGGAAATGGCAACCCACTCCAGTGTTCTTGCCTGGAGAATCCCAGGGATGGGGGAGCCTGGTGGGCTGCCGTCTATGGGGTCACACAGAGTCGGACACGACTGAAGTGACTTAGCAGCAGCAGCAAGAACAATCACTTCTTCTCGAGCATTTTCTTTATTTTGCCTGCTCTCCCCTGCCTCACCTCCACTACACCTCCATGTCCATCACTGGATCGTCTTCCTCCTTGTATAAGTATCCCCCGCTTTCAGGGAGCAATGCTTTCTTTGCTGCACAGGTGAAAATCCCATCCCACAGTTTGAACTAAACCATCTATACCAATCCCTGCCACGCTTCAGGCTCTGACCTCACTGCTGAGTGTTCAGATTTAATTTTTAACTTCGTATTAGCATCTTCACATAGATGTTCTTGAAGCACTGTTAATAGTTTGAAAAAAACAGAGGTGAGTAACAGTACAGGTGCAGGAGCCAGGGGGCCTGGGTTGAATCCTTGTTTTGCCACTAACTAGCTGTGTGTCCTCGGGCCACCTAAATAACCTGTCTATGCCTCAGTTTCCTGATCAGTGAAACAAGTGAAAAAACAACACTTGTCTTATAGGATTCTTGTGTTTCTTATAGGATTCTTTCATTAGTTCCACTAAATAACATGTGAAACTCTTTGGAACAATGCCTGGCACATGCTAAATAGTCTTGAAGTTTTAGCTGTAATTAAGTTTAGAAATTATTTTTATCAATAATATTATTAGCTAACTTTTCCTGAGTATCATCCAAGTGGCTTACATGCATTAATTATTCTATTTATCCTTAAAACAATCCTCTGAGGCAGGCACTATTATTATTTTCACTTTACAGATGAGAAAATGCAGACACAGAGAGGTTAATTCATTAAATCAAAGACACACAGCTTTCTCAAGGTAGCACTGTAAGTGGCAGAGCCATGATTTCAGCTGGTACAGTCTGACTTCAGACCCAGACTTCTAACCCCTTCACTGTGCCACCTGCCCTGCTCCACTGAAGGTTGAAGTCAAGTTATTTTCTTCTTTGTTAGACTGTCATCCTCTCGTTTTCTCTCCCCTCCCAGAGACCACCTTTATGCCCCCTTTCCCTTAACCTGCCAGTCATCACGTGCGATACCCAGAGTATTTCCTCCATCTTTTCCCCATCCTGTTCCGACTACTGCTGACTAGTTGAACTCCCCTCTCCAGCTGCACCTACTGTGACACCGCCCTTCTGGTCACGTTTCCCTTGCCCTCTCACGTTTACAACTCATCCTTCTCATTGACACCACAGGACTGGTTAGGAAAGGAAACAGAGAAAGTCTCCGGCTTTACAAGATTAAAGCAGAGAGGCTGCAGCAAACCAACACTTGAGCAGGCAAGACAAATACACTTTAAATATTTCTGCAGCAGCCAGAGAAATTCTAAAGTAGCAGTCAGTGATTTACACCCATCACCAGAGACGTTTCATCTGAAGCAGACAGGCCACAGAGATAGGATTTCGGACTCTGCAGACATACCCTATTTTCCCAAGCATGTAAGCAGTCAGGATTCTCTCTTCAAGGGCAAATCCCTCTCTGCCTTGATGGGGATCCTGAGGTGTCACGGAAATAAAAAATCTGTCTCACAGTAAAATAGTTCTAGTCATCTGCAGAGAGAAAGAGAAATGAAAACTTTCCCCTCCCCTTCCCTAGCATCCTTCTCAACCCCTCGACCTGGAAAACTTCTGCACATCCTTCAAAGCCCAGGAAAAATGTGCCTTTCCTGATGAAGCCTTTTGTGAGCTCTGCCAGACAGTTTTGTTTTTGTTTTCTTTTATCATGCAGCTGAACATAACAGCTAGGAAAACGGGCTCTGTGGCAGGAGCCAAGGTTCAAATACTACGGTTTTACCACTGATCAGCCTGTGTGGTCTTCAGTGAGTTAGCTCACCTTTCTAGGCTCTACTTTCCACGTCTTGAAAATGGAAGGCTGTGCTAGCTCTGGCTTCATAGGATTATTGGGAGGATGTTTTAAATTTTTTATGAAAAGCGTTTAGCCTGGCATATTGGAAGTATGCAGTAACTATTACCCACTGAAAGTTAAAGCCTAAAATAAGTACAGACATCCTGGAAGATTATAACAGCCGTAGCAAGCATTGGTGTTTTTTTTTTTTTTTTTTCCCCAAATCAAAAAAAGATAGAACCATCTGAGTTTCCATTTTCCTTAAAGAAAAAAGATGTCCGACTTTCTAACAGTGTGTGAGTCAGTAGGCCATCCCTGCAGTGGGGGGCAGGGGGACGATACAGACAGAGAGTGGGGCAGATTTCCAGTCACAAGTTAGGGCTCAATCCAATGTCATGGGCATTTGATTGTATCTATACAAACCAAGATTCTGTTCAAGAACTCCTTTGAAGAGGAAGTACTATTAGAACTTGGCCTGTGATCTCTGCCTCCCGGGAATTAGTGTTTTAAAAAGAAGAGGGGATCGCAGTGATGAGAACTAGGAGACTTCGGTGGCTTTGTTACGTGTGGCTCGCCAGGCGGCGGCAGGAGAGACAGGCAGACAGGAAGAGACTCTGCAGTCCAGACGAGTCCTGCTTTCTGTTCTCTCTGTGAAGGCCACTGTCCTCCTCTGGGGGGTTCGAGGCCCGCTGGGTAAACGAGGTGTCATGTGGAGACTGTGTGGCAGATGCCTCCGTTCTGATAAGGAGTGGCGAAAGTTCCCTAAACTCGTGAAACACCTGCAGATGCCGCCCAACTTCTGACTGCCTTCCTGACACTTCACAGGCTTTCTAAAATAGCAAAGAGCACACTGTGCCCTAGGGAAGTGGGCAGAACAGGGGCTAAAGGGCACTGTGTGCAAGCAGCCGCTGGCCTCCCCAGAAGCTGTCCTTCTCAGATGCTGGCCCTTCCCTCCCGTAATACCTGTGGCCAGCTGCATCCACATCACCCTCACTCCTCCCGCTGCGGCAAGGCTTTTGAGCCCACATGTAGGTTTATTAAAATGACATTGAGTTCTTCATTCATGCCATCTTTGGAAGTCTACTACCTACCCAGCCCAGACACATCTAGGAAATGCCACACGATGTGTTCCATTTGAATTTCTTTTAGCCCAGGAAACTATCCTTCATTGATTCGTCTGTTGGGAGCATTCCAAAAGCATCCACTGGCAGCTGTGTGCCTGGTGTTGTGCTAAGTGCTGGGTGCCAATAAGATGCTGAGTTGCTGTCCCTGCCCTCAGGAGACTTCCAGGACAGTGGGAAATCCAGGCATGTGGATGGTGGCCGCTCAGCAGACACACCCTACTGAGATCTTACAGTCTGTCTAAATCTAGGCTCTTAGGCTTGTGTGGGTTATGTCATTTAATTCCTCAGCAACCCAGGAATTAAATTCTGTTTTTACCTTTCTTTTTCATATCAGAAAAATGAACAGGAACAAAATTAAATAACTTGCTTGAGCTCACTGTCAATAGAGGAAGGACTAGGATTCAAATCCAGGTGTTCTTTCCTCTGCTCCACACAAAACCTTACAAAGTCTGGACACACAAACTGCTGTCGGTGTACAAACAGAGGGTCAGTCAATCCTCCCTGTGGGCAGGATGCAGAAGATTGTGGGGAGGTTTTCACAGGAGCTGGTGTTTGTCCTGAGGAATGAGGTGGGAGTTTGCTGGGAGAAGAGGCAGTCCATGTTAGAGAAAGTGCGCATGCAAATGCCCGGATGTTTCAAATGGCAGGATACCCTGTAGGAGTGCCAGCTGGAAAGGAAGGTCTGAAGCAGATTGCGAAGAGTCATCTGTGACATGCCAGGGATGCATTCATCACTGTGTTCTCCAATGCCTGCCACAGCGATCAGGACGGATGGATGGACGGATGGATGAAATGTCTGAGCCTTACTTACGTGTGGCACTCATGGAAATTAATCAATTAAGCCAATCATTTATACATGTGAATATTAGTTATAAGTCCAATTACTCTACCCATGACCTAAAACAATAGTAACTTCAAGAGACACAGATGTATTCCTCTCCTCCCTCCTGGACTAGCACTATGGCAAGGAAGTTCAGGGCTGGTATGGTAGCTCCGTAGGGTAGGAACTCAGCTTCCTTCCATCTTGTTGTACGTATAGTGGTGGCACATGGACCATCCACATGGTCCATGATGGCTGTCCACAACATCTGTATCCCAGAAAGCAGGAACAGGAAAGAGGATAGCATTCCCCACCCCCTCCCCCCGTTTAAAGGAATAACATAGAAATTGTGTATTATAATTGTGTGCACAATTTATTGGCCAAAATTTAATCCTATGACTACAACTAGATGCAAAAGATCTGGGAAATGAAATATTTATTTTGGACAGCCATACATCTGGCTAAGAATTATATTATTATTGAAGGGAAAAAAGGGAAAACACTTGTTGGAAACAACCAGTCATTTCTGCCACTAACTCTGAGTGAACAATTACTGGATACCCAGTAAAGAAATGATGGTCTCTTCTATATGAGATCAGATACCCTTCTGAGTATCAACTATGCACCACATCCTGCCTGCAGGGATGGAGGAGGTGTCAGAGGCAGGATTCCAAGTCCTTTATTGATAGCAACTGAACTGGGAAAAAGCAAGAGAGTTCCAGAAAAACATCTACTTCTGCTCTGTTGACTATGCCAAAGCCTTTGACTGTGTGGACCACAACAAACTGTGGAAAATTCTTAAAGAGATGGGAATCCCAAACCACTTGACCTGCCTCTTGAGAAATCTGCATGCAGGTCAGGAAGCAACAGTTAGAACTGGACATGGAACAACAGACTGGTTTCAAATCGGGAAAGCAGTACATCAAGGCTGTATATCGTCACCTTGCTTATTTAACTTCTATGCAGAGTACATCATGAGAAATGCTGGGCTGGATGAAGCACAAGGTGGAATCAAGATTGCTGGGAGAAATATCAATAACCTCAGATACGCAGATAACATCACCCTTATGGCAGAAAGTAAAGAAGAACTGAAGAGCCTCTTGATGAAAGTGAAAGAGGAGAGTGAAAAAGTTGGCTTAAAATTCAACATNAAAGACAGAAATATAGATCAATGGAACAAAATAGAAAGCCCAGAGATAAATCCACACACATACGGACACCTTATCTTTGACAAAGGAGGCAAGAATATACAATGGAGTAAAGACAATCTCTTTAACAAGTGCTGCTGGGAAAACTGGTCAACCACTTGTAAAAGAATGAAACTAGATCACTTTCTAACACCACACACAAAAATAAATTCAAAATGGATTAAAGATCTAAACGTAAGACCAGAAACTATAAAACTCCTTAGAGGAGAACATAGGCAAAACACTCTCCGACATAAATCACAGCAGGATCCTCTATGAACCGCCTCCCACCTACTGTTTCTTAAAAACCTTTCCAGGAGCTATGTCAGACTTCATCTGACTGAATTTCCCATTTGTTAAAGATCTGATTGACGAGAAGTGAAATAAAAAGTGGCTAAGATTAATTACTTTATTCAATCGTACAATTGTTTCAACTGCTCAGGTAGGGAATGAGAGAGTTCTAGGTTCAAATGTCATAGGGATCTTTAAAAATGTCATGTGCCATGACTCAAACCATTCTTAATAAAGCAGGATTTGGGAGGTAGGAGATAATATTAAGGGGGAAGCTCAAATACCAGAAATAAATTCTCTTTTATGGTAACCGTTTGTGGTACTGTCTTGGGACATCCAATATCGAGATTGGAGAAAACCTTTTTATTCCTTTCCCCTCACTGCAGTCCCTGAGATCTCTCAATCCTGGTATCTCTACATGGATAATAAACGATGCCATCTAGGGAAAGGAGACAATTGAGATTCCACATGTGAGTATTATTAATAGCGTTTTAATTTTTCCTGAGAACGGACTCCAAGAAAGGTCTTGTTTGCAAACTTTCTGAATGCTGAATTTCAATTGTGGTCAGATATTAAGGCTTGGTATAGCAAGTCAGTTATGGGTCCTTAACATTTTGGGATAAGTAGAATCAATCACTCTGCAGGGATAAGCTCATCAACTGAGATGCCAAAAAGGAAGCTCAACGTTGTCCCAGCTGTCCAATCCTTTTACTTTTTCAACTGTCTTATTTTGGAAAAGCCCTCCAACAATGGAGGTAAATACCATTTTATAATGGATTATGAAATGCCGTATGAGAAAAATTGGTGTGATAGTGTGAAGAGCACTGACCTTGAATTTGGGTCAATCTGACACAAATCTTAGCACTGGTTCTTATTTCCTATGTGATGCTGCTGTAGCTCATGCTTTTGAGCTATAAAATGAAAATAGTATCTTTTTCCTAAACTTTTCTGGAAATTAAATGCAGCAACTTTGACAAAATGCCTGCTGCTGCTGCTGCTAAGTTGCTTCAGTCTTGTCCGACTCTGTGACCCCATAGACGGAAGCCCACTGGGCTCCCCAATCCCTGGGATTCTCCAGGCAAGAACACTGGAGTGGGTTGCCATTTGCTTTTCCAGTGCATGAAAGTGAAAAGTGAAAGTGAAGTCGCTCAGTCATGTCCAACTCTTCGCGACCCCATGGACTGAAGTCCACCAGGCTCCTCCATCCATGGGATTTTCCAGGCAAGAGTACTGGAGTGGGATGCCATCGCCTTCTCCATAAACAAGCCTGTTGCTGCTAAGTCACTTCAGTCGTGTCCGACTCTGTGTGACCCCATAGACGGCAGCCCACCAGGCTCCTGCGTCCCTGGGATTCTCCAGGCAAGAACACTGAAGTGGGTTGCCATTTCCTTCTCCAAAATGCCTACCACATATTAATTTTTATTTTTAGTATAAGGTGTGCCTTGATTTAGGATTGTAAGAATTTTTTTTTCTTCTTTAAAGTATTGCTTTTCCTCCAGTTTTACGGAGATATATTTGCTATATAACATTGTATTAGTTTAAAGTATAGAGCATAATGATTTGATATATGTTTATATTGCAAAATAATTACCACAATGTTTAACATCTATCACCTCATGGTTTGCAATTTTTCTTCTTATAAGGAGAACTCTATCTACTATTAATAACCTAACATGTTAGAGATGATGGAATAAGAAGTCTTAACATAGATTTTAATATAATGAAGAAAACAGCAGATTTTGTCACTGAACTAATCTGATTAAGCTAGGTAGTCCAGATATTTAGAGCTGTGTTTATCATTATTTAACTTAAATTTATCCTGTTTATTTAACTTATATACAGTCCATGGGGTCGCACAGAGTCGGACACGACTGAGCAACTTCACTTTCACTTTTCACTTTCATGTACTGGAGAAGGAAATGGCAACCCACTCCAGTGTTCTTGCCTGGAGAATCCCAGGGACAGGGGAGCCTGGTGGGCTGCCACCTATGGGGTCGCATAGAGTCGGACACTGCTGAAGCGACTTAGCAGCAGCAGCAGCATGCAGAGTACATCATGAGAAATGCTGGACTGGATGAAGCACAAGCTGAAATCAAGATTGCCAGGAGAAATATCAATAACCTCAGATATGCAGATGACACTACCCTTATGGCAGAAAGCAACGAAGAACTAAAGAGCCTCTTGATGAAAGTGAAAGAGGAGAGTGAAAGCATTGGCTTAAAACTCAGTATTCAGAAAACTAAGATCATTTCATCTGGTCCCATCACTTCATGGAAAATAGATGGGGAAATAGTGACAGATTTTATTTTTGGGGGCTCCAAAATCACTGTGGATGGTGACTGCAGCCATAAAATTAAAAGACACTTGCTCTTTGGAAAAAAAGTTATGACCAACCTAGACAGCATATTAAAAAGCAGAGACATTACTTTGCCAACAAAGGTCCATCTAGTCAAAGCTAGTAGTCATGTATGGATGGACGTGAGAATTGGACTGTAAAGAAAGCTGAGCACCAAAGAATTTATGCTTTTGAACTGTGGTGTTGGAGAAGATTCTTGAGAGTCCCTTGGACTGCAAGGAGATCCAACCAGTCCATCCTAAAGGAAATCAGTCCTGAATATTCATTGGAAGGACTGATGTGAAAGCTGAAATTCCAATACTTTGGCCACCTGATGCAAAGAACTGACTCATTTGAAAAGACCCTGATGCTGGGAAAGATTGAAAGAAGGGGACAACAGAGGATGAAATGGTTGGATGGCTTCACCGACTCAATGCACATGAGTTTGAGTAAACTCCGGGAGTTGATGATGGACAGGGAGGCCTGGCGCGCTGCAGTCCATGGGGTTGCAAAGAGTTGGACACGGCTGAGTCACTGAACTGAACTGGGAATAGCAGAGCAACTGTTGCCCTCTGCCAGTAAACATACCCAATATTTGTTGAGTCAGTAACATCTGTCAGCCACTGTACTTACCACTTTACATTGACCAGGTATCTCCTCTTAGATTCTTGTTATACCAATGAAGATACTGAGGTCTTGGGAGGTTCTGTGTCTTGTCTGAGGTCACAGTTAGGAAGTGATGGAGGCAGGATTCATTCCCAGGCTTGAACAGCAATATTGTAGTTTAGGGGTACATTTGGACCATCCATTGATACTGATAATTATCTCCTGGCATCAGTCACTACTGCTTTCACACTGCACCATCCACCACACTGGCCAACCATCACACCAGACCAAGGCTGTAGCAATTTTCCCATACAGAGGGAAATTTATGCAACCCCATTCCTGATATGCTGCCCCAAACCCACAGAATTATATAAGGTGATTTCACTGATAAGTTACCCCAAGGCATTTCTGTAGATATACTAATATGGTGGTGATATGCTAAGAAATATATGTTCTAAAAGGCATTTTTTTCTCTGAGTATTTCTTCCAGTAGGTTGAGGAGTCACCTAAAATTATTAGACACTTTACTTCCAATCCAAATAAACTATATTACACACTCAGCTCTATGTAATAACAGGAATTTCTTTTCTCTGAATAGTCCAATCTATTTGAAGAGGTTTTTTTAGCTATTAATACTGTATACCTAGATCCCAGCTTGAGAAAATTGATGACTCAAATTCCATCTTAGAAGGTAGATTAACTAGACATCAGTTTTAAAGAATGATATTTAAATAGAAGACAATCATTTTCCTACTACAGATGGACAGGATAAAAATATATATAATAGAAGAGAAATCCTCATGACTAGCACATGGAGCTAGGTGCTGTAACTGTTAGCTTGACCCTCACTTTCAGGAAATGAAGTCCAGCTATCACAGTCTCTACCAAGGAACTGTGCAGGTGATTTAAAACATCACCGAACACCACCAGGAGATAAGCATCAATTAAGATCAAGTAATGTGTGATTTGGAGCAGGATATCTGGCAGGACACAGATTTGGAAAATTAAAATTAGTTGAAGTCTCAAGCAGCTTTCAAGCCCAGAGATGAGCGCTGATTAGAGAAGAAGCGATTCAGCAGCCAGGACAGTTCCCAATGAAGCTATGCTCCCAAACAGCCTCTGGATACAGCCCCCAGGAGTGTCAGGAGGCTGTGTTCTCTCTCAGGGTAGTTCATGGCTCAGGGGTCTCACATGAAAACATATGCACACAGCTCAGCACATGGTAGGTGTTGACTGAACGGCAGATGTCACTGTTATCCTGACTGTTTCAGCAATGGCCACACCTTCAGCCCTGGCAGGAGGCCCCACCAGGGTCCCATGTCTTCTAATAGGATAGAAGCTTTATGGTTTATATCATTGTGATTAAGGAAATAGGTCAGGTTTGAAAGTTACCTGCATATAGGTGATAATTAAAGCTGTTAGAATGGATATAATTAATAAGGAAGGATGTGAAGGAAAGTGAGATCAATGGCTACATGTGGAACATGGGGAAACACACATGTTGTGGGGTGGGAGGGCGAAGAGGAACTGGTTCAAAATCTTTTCAAAGAGGAGCAGAAAGCTCAGAAGAGTTCTGGATCGGGGAAGCCAAGGAAAGAATGAATATCAAGAAGAGGGTTGATGTTCAGGATACACTGAGCTTCAAGTAAAGGAATCCAGTCCACAGTAGATTAAACAATAAATACATTTAACGAATTTACGTGAAGTGACTAGAGGCAGGTGGTTAAGGGTAGTTCAGCCGCTCAGCATGCCACCGAGAATGTAAGTGCTCTGCAAGTCATCATCCCCAGCTTGTTGCGTAAGGGTGGCAAGATGGCTGCTTCAGCTCCTGACACATCCAGATCACGTTGAAGGAGAATGAGCTGAGAGTAGACAGTAAAGGGAAGGTTCGAGGGGCTTGCTTGCTTCTTTGGGGAAAGAAAAGCTCTTCAGAAACTCCTGCAGACTTTTCGTAACTTTTTAATTGTGCAGAATCCATCACATAGCCACTCCCACTTGCAAAGGGGACTGGCGAAGTCTCTGACTTGTCTGGGCTCTTTTCCTAGTGTGCAGGAGGAAGGAGGAAGTTGGAGAACAGCTTTGTGGTTAGGGTTAGAGACTGCTATGTCACCAACAGTATCAGTGTTCTTCATGGAGTTGAACTGCTTCTTCCCTGAAGTTAGTTCTTTTAAATAAGCTAATAAAGTAGGCAGTATCATCCAGAGTACCTTCTCATAAAAGCAGTGAACAAAGTTTGGGCAATCCTCAACCATGATACTTCAGTCGTTAAAATTGATGGCATTTCTCTTTTGTTAAAAACTGTGGCTCAGTGGTAAAGAATCTAAATGCCAATGCAGGAGACATGTGTTCGATCCCTGATCCAGGAAGATCAGTTAAGCCCAGGCACCACAGCTACTGAGTCTGTGCTCTAGAGCCAAAAGCCATAGCTACGGAAGCCCGCACACCCGAGAGCCCATTCTTGCAACAAGAGAAGCCCCCTCAACGAGAAGGCCAGGCACCACAGCTAGAGAGTAGTCCCCACTCGCCCCAGCTAGAGGAAAGCCCACGCAGCAGTGAAGACCCAGCTCGGCCAGATAAGTAAATAAATCTATTTTTTATTTTTATTTATTTTTGTTTAAAAAAAATTTTTTTTTCTATTCCATTATTTTAACTTTATTTTTTTACTTTATTTTACTTTACAGTACTGTATTGGTTTTTGTCACCATCTGAAAAAGCACTCAGCTCATTTTTCTGACATAAAAGTTAGGTCATAACTCACTTGTGGTAGGAGTCTTAGTTTTTAAGAATCAATCATTCAGGGAAGTTGGTAGATTTTGTGGATTTATATGTGAGCTACTTAACTGAGAATTTATTATAGTTTGGAAGCCCTTTCCTCCTCAGTTAAATATTTTAGGACCTTAGGATTTTTCATAGTACCATTTTCCATAAGTGATGTTGTACTGTGCAAAAATAATTTGTTTTGAAGGTACTGTATCATTGATCTAAAAATCATATTTACACTCATTACACCCGTGGTGGATTCGTGTCAATGTATGCCAAAACCAATACAGTACTGTAAAGTAAAATAAAGAAAAAAAGAAATCATAAAGTCATTCTCTTTATCAGAGAAACTTAAAAGCCAGGGCCATTTCTATTGCATTAAGGAGACATTCAGGGAGTTTCGTTCATTGTAAACTGGAGCATCAGTGATTCTAAGTTGGGCCAGTATTTCAGAAGAAAAGTGACGGCCTGGGAGAGTGTTTGAGATGATGAATCAGCTGGTTTCTTACAGTATCAAGGCTTATAATTTGAAACAGAATGGATTTTAATTTCTTTCATGAATTAATAAATACTTATGATAGATCCTTTAAAGCCTTTTTCTGATGCCTGATCAAAAATAGCGCTTCTTCAGATCTATTAATTTTCTTCCAAATGGAAAAGCAGGAAAAGGTTGAGTCACTGTGCTGCTAAAATGATCAGTGAATTAAAGAATGTTTGACTTCTGCCCTGACCTCCAAAATCAAATAACCATTTGCTGATATGACATCTCACTTGCGTGTCTAGTAGGAACTGTGAGTGCAATGCCAGCTCAGTATAAACGGAAGCACTTGCTCCCGAGACCTAGGAGTCCTTCTTTCTTTACTTTCTCCCCTGTCCCACACCCAACCCATCCAAAATGCGTCCTGACTCTCCTCTTCCCATCCCGTCTATGAGCGTGGCTGTCCTATTTGCATCGTCGCTTACCCAGATTGCTGCAATAACAGTGCTTTTTTCCACCTAAAGAATCTCCACTTCAAAACACAAGTCAGACGACGACCCTCCTTGTGGGCTTCCCATTGCCCATGGAAGAAAATCCTAATCCTTTCTTTGCCAGGGTTCAGAAAGCCAGCCCGCCAGCCATCCTTCTCCCCTCTGTGGTAAGCTCCACTGCATCCTCGGGCTCACTGTTGCTCTCACAACATGCGCCTGGCTCAGGGCCCTTGCACTGGACGTTCCCTCAAGCCCCTCTGCTTTCCCTTCTCATGTTGGCCTGCTGGCCTCCATGCCATAGAGGCCTCGGTTCAAGCATCTTATCAGACAGGCCACCTTGTCAACCTGTGCTGGATGTCTTCCGTCTAGATCCGCTCTCTGCCCTTGGTGGCCCAGGACCTCCAAAATCAAATAACCATTTGCTGATATGACATGCCGTGTGCTCCAGGAGAGCAACCTGTCTGCCTGTATCCGTGGGCTCCTTTGCCTTCCAGCTTCCTGTCGTGTTCTGTCAATCAGAGTGACAGCAGGAGACAAGAGGGAGGAGTAAGGCTGAGGTCATCAGTAGATGCCCTCCACCCCCCCCCACCTCTCCNCCCCCCCGCCGCCTCCATCCCAGGGGGTCGCCACTGACCCCTCTGGCGCATATTCTGTGTATTGGCTGCACCCCTTAGCGAAGGTCACAGCTCCTGCGCAGCAGTCTCCTCCCGCCTCCCTCTCCCTGTCTCCTCCTCTGCCGTCTCCTCTCCTTCTCCTCCGCTCCTCTGCCCCTTCTGCTCCCTCTTCTCCTGTCTGCCTCCTCCTCTTGTCCTTCCTTCTATTTCTCCTCATTTTCCCTTTCCCCTCCTCCTTCTTCTCCTTCTCTTACATCTCCTGTCTCCCCTCTCTCCTTTCTCCTTCTCCCCTTCCACCTCCATTCTGTTCTGAAGGCCTTTCTTTCAGATGCTGGAACAGTAAATATAACTACCTCTTATATAACTATTTACATACTTGTAGATAGTCCCTTTATAAATGTCTCTCAGCGTATCCCATTTGAGTGTGCCTTACATTTCCTTCTACCTTAATTGCTACACAAAACAAGAAATTGTTTGTCATTCTCTTCAACATCATGACATTTTAACTCTTCACACAGCTCTTCACATATCTATGTGATGTTATTATTTGTTTGTTTATTTGTCATCTAGCTCCTCCCGTGGGAATGTGACTGCCAAGGAAGCAGGCGTCTTACCTGTTTTGTTCATCATTTTGTTCCTCCCTAGTGCCTAGAAGGGAGCACTGAATAACTGAGCTAACAGTCGATCATGATTGCATATTAATAAATGATAGAAATGCTGAGTAAGGATAGTGTGTAAGATTGCATTGATTTGAATGTTGTTTAGTAAGTTGTCCATGGCATAGGAAGCAGAGAGAGAACAGAGGCCCGAGAGAGCAAATGCAAAACTGGAGAGATACTTAGGTACCAGACAAGTCTGGTATCACCTCATCAGTTAACGTATTTCAGGAGTGTCGATACTTTTTATCCCAAATAGAAAATCAGGAGACAGAAATTTAAAGGGAAAAAATGTATGACTCAGAGAGCCCAAATGAGATGCTCTGTGAAAACCTCGAGGGGTGGGATGGAGTGGGAGGTGGAAGGGAGGTTAAAAAGGGAGGGGACATATATATACATATAGCTGATTCATATTGATATATGGAAGAGGCCAACACAATATTGTAAAGCAATTATCCTCCAATTAAAAATAAAATTTTTTTTAAAAAAGAAAGGGGAAAATATATCTGAGATTGGTCGTTGAGCATAAGTTATTTGCTAATTGTTGTCTTAGGGCATATTAATATGACTACTTTTAATCTCACTCATTTGCTTCTCCTAAAGAAGCTGATTATCGAAAGGACTGAGGGTCATGGCCAAAGATCAGCCAGTGAATCTGTCTCCTGAACACCTGCTGGTGGATGTAGTGTGAGCCAAATCCCTTACAAACTGACCGCAAGTAGTAATTGTGACAGAATGGTTACAGTTGGGAGACAGGAAAGAAAAGGGAAGTCAGCTGGTTTCACCATTTTCCATGAGGTTACAGAGCAAGTGGAGATTTTAGGACTTAGATGAGCTGTTCTGGAACCTAAACTTGGGGCAGAGGGTGTAGGATGGCCTGTCCTCTCGCCAGGTGCCTGCAGCCCTGAGGCCAGACCCCAAGGTAGGGGTGCTGGCACTGGGAGAGTCTGGGAAGCAGAGGGCGTCCTGAGCGTTCTTCACTCATCATCATCTGAGTTACAGACACAGAGACTCTCCTAGGTCTAATAATGGCACAAGAACAGACACTGTCTCAACTAATCCCTATAACACTCCAGTGAAGTAGGACTGAACACTTTACAGTGGAGGAACACGTCCCACGGATAGCTCAGTCAGACAACTTCCAGGATGCTAGAAACATTTTTCGGGGACACATCTTGCTTGGTATATTGAAACCGTCACCACTAGAATGTACAGTATATGTGCTAGGGAGTGAGGCGAGACCGGTCTCCACTCACCCAAAGGCACATTTTCAGATGTTTTAGGCCTTTAGACTGTCAGCCTCCAATCACCCATCTCCTCATGAGACAACATAGAGGTTTTCTAAGAAAACACAGATTTCCTGTATTTCTCAATAAGAGCTTCTACCCCAGTCAGAACACAGACATAATTTAAAATATCATACTGGGCTATAATTTCCATTATTGTTGGTATACCATTCAAACTCTCTGGTCCAAATCCTCAGTCAGGGACTTACTAGCTGAACAGTCTTGGTCATTACAATGATCCCATGAGCTCCATGAGGGCAGGAACTTTTGACTGGCTTGTTCTTTCTTTGTCTTCATACCTAAAACAGTACCTAGAAACACGTGCTTGGTAAGTGGTGGAAAGAAGAAGGGAAAAACGGAGGAGAGAGGAAGGAAAAGTTACTGGGGATACTTCAGCCTTAGATTTCTCATCTTTAGAAAGACGACAATAATGGCATTTTCCACATAAGACTGTTCTGAGGAGGACTTGTGACGATACAGATAAGATGCTTAGAATAGTGCCTGGAACCTAGCAGACACACAGAATTATTGGATGAGGGTGATGACTACAGTGATGAGAAGGAGGAGGAAAATTTGGCAATTATCTCCTAAATGCCCAGTATATGCCTGGCACTGTGAAGGATACTAGGATTACAAAGATAAATTAGACAAGTAGGATTCATATTCTATAAAGCTTCAGTTTTTTTATTCTTCAATATATGTTTTCATTTATAATTGTACATAAAACTGGAAAATCATTGGAAACATTTTTCTTTCAATTTCTGCTATACTGACCCTGAATCTAAAAATATAAAAAGAAAGGGGAAAATATATCTGAGATTGGTCGTTGAGCATAAGTTATTTGCTAATTGTTGTCTTAGGGCATATTAATATGACTACTTTTAATCTCACTCATTTGCTTCTCCTAAAGAAGCTGATTATCGAAAGGACTGAGGGTCATGGCCAAAGATCAGCCAGTGAATCTGTCTCCTGAACACCTGCTGGTGGATGTAGTGTGAGCCAAATCCCTTACAAACTGACCGCAAGTAGTAATTGTGACAGAATGGTTACAGTTGGGAGACAGGAAAGAAAAGGGAAGTCAGCTGGTTTCACCATTTTCCATGAGGTTACAGAGCAAGTGGAGATTTTAGGACTTAGATGAGCTGTTCTGGAACCTAAACTTGGGGCAGAGGGTGTAGGATGGCCTGTCCTCTCGCCAGGTGCCTGCAGCCCTGAGGCCAGACCCCAAGGTAGGGGTGCTGGCACTGGGAGAGTCTGGGAAGCAGAGGGCGTCCTGAGCGTTCTTCACTCATCATCATCTGAGTTACAGACACAGAGACTCTCCTAGGTCTAATAATGGCACAAGAACAGACACTGTCTCAACTAATCCCTATAACACTCCAGTGAAGTAGGACTGAACACTTTACAGTGGAGGAACACGTCCCACGGATAGCTCAGTCAGACAACTTCCAGGATGCTAGAAACATTTTTCGGGGACACATCTTGCTTGGGATATTGAAACCGTCACCACTAGAATGTACAGTATATGTGCTAGGGAGTGAGGCGAGACCGGTCTCCACTCACCCAAAGGCACATTTTCAGATGTTTTAGGCCTTTAGACTGTCAGCCTCCAATCACCCATCTCCTCATGAGACAACATAGAGGTTTTCTAAGAAAACACAGATTTCCTGTATTTCTCAATAAGAGCTTCTACCCCAGTCAGAACACAGACATAATTTAAAATATCATACTGGGCTATAATTTCCATTATTGTTGGTATACCATTCAAACTCTCTGGTCCAAATCCTCAGTCAGGGACTTACTAGCTGAACAGTCTTGGTCATTACAATGATCCCATGAGCTCCATGAGGGCAGGAACTTTTGACTGTCTTGTTCTTTCTTTGTCTTCATACCTAAAACAGTACCTAGAAACACGTGCTTGGTAAGTGGTGGAAAGAAGAAGGGAAAAACGGAGGAGAGAGGAAGGAAAAGTTACTGGGGATACTTCAGCCTTAGATTTCTCATCTTTAGAAAGACGACAATAATGGCATTTTCCACATAAGACTGTTCTGAGGAGGACTTGTGACGATACAGATAAGATGCTTAGAATAGTGCCTGGAACCTAGCAGACACACAGAATTATTGGATGAGGGTGATGACTACAGTGATGAGAAGGAGGAGGAAAATTTGGCAATTATCTCCTAAATGCCCAGTATATGCCTGGCACTGTGAAGGATACTAGGATTACAAAGATAAATTAGACAAGTAGGATTCATATTCTATAAAGCTTCAGTTTTTTTATTCTTCAATATATGTTTTCATTTATAATTGTACATAAAACTGGAAAATCATTGGAAACATTTTTCTTTCAATTTCTGCTATACTGACCCTGAATCTAAAAATAACAAGGCTCCCACAAGAACGTCTTTTGTTTCCTTTTCTTCACTTATAAGGCTTAAGAATTATGTATGCTTTCGGCAGCCTCTAAAGCATTGCACCTATTTTCAACATAACACGTACGTGCTTACCCAAGAGAGTGGCTTTTAACTGCATCATTATTGAAAGTTCTTGTTTTATTCGATTCTTATGAAAACACAAAGAGGAAAAAAGGCCTAAAGCAACTCACTCCTTACTCTTTCAATAGCAGCATCACTGAATAATCTATCTTCTGCCTTTAGGAGAAATTTCCAGTAATCCTAGACCTCTCACGTTTTATAACTGATTTCCCAGAGGGTAATTCACCAATGGACTTCTGGTTCCTCTATCAGAAAAACAGACAAACAAACAAAGCACGTGTTGGATAGACCTTGTCTAAAAGTCTGAAATAAATGTTTTAAGTTGATTTTCAGAATCCCTTCTAATTGCAAAGACAAGGATATGTCTACATGATTATAAAGACTGTCGTCATAGCCATGTATCTATCAGTGAAATTCTTTATTGTAAGTGATTACATGAGAAGCCCCAATAATATATGAGATCCAAATGTATCTCTCTGTTTGAGAGTTGAACAATCCGCGAGTCCCTTTGCCCTTCTGCCATTGTTCCCCAAGGCATCCCTGACGATCTTTAAGGCTCCAGGAAACACTGGGATTGGGTGGGAAGTGAATCCTGGCGGCCTATGCCATTTCCCATCATGCTAAAGCAGCGTAGGCCTTGGTTGGATGCCATGACCGGCCTTCTAGACACACGCAGGTAATGGACGTGAATGAGAACTTCACCCAGAGCTAATATGAACTGAAGACTTCCTGTGTACCAGCCATTTGTATGTGCATTGCCCAGAGCGCCACCACAAAACCGTCCCTGGAGCCATAGTCAGTTAATTCTAATTGCACGAGCCAGTTTGGTTTCTAAGGTCCCTCTCCCATGACCCCTACTTCAGAAACCTCTCTTATTATTTCTTTTTGAAGCTGCTATCATGAGAGGTAATTCCAGATGGAATATTGCCTGGATTCAGATAAATGAATATAAATATTATTTGGCCATTTTCTTAATTTTGGAAGAATCACTAAGGCCCACTCAAAGATAAAAAGGAAGAAATTAAACATTTTCAAAAATGGTTTTACAGGAATAAAAAATAAGCCGTGGCCCTAGACAAATGCTCTCAGAATAATATTATGTAATGTCTGATTTTTTTTTCCTCTCAATTATAGTTATTTCATGCATGTTATAAGATGAAGCCATTGTATCAGTCGGAGACCAATTTTAATCCCAAGGTTGATTAGCCAGTTAGCTCTCCCTGGCTTGTGCACCATCTCTTTGTTCTACATCCTTATACTCACACAGCCACTGATTTACACACGAATAAGGATTTGGCCTGATTCATTAGCAGAATGTCCTAATGAACACTTGGTTGCATTTAACCTTTTCCTGCAACAAAAGTCTCAAGGTTGCCATAGTAATGGAAAATTAAATCCATGGAGCTGTTCCTCCTCCTGAGTGGCTCAAATCTGCTATCGCACCATAGCATGCCTGAGACCTGGGTCCAGTCAGAGCTGCGATTCAGCTCTTTGCCAATCGAGTTCCAAGCTGTGGGTGATATTTGCAAAAGGTCATTCTGCTCCCCCATTATTAAAATGAATGAAACAACTGGAGAGCAAACTGGGAGGAGGGAAAGGTTGTCTTTCTGGCCATTTGAAGACTTAGGGATTGAAGGGGGCCAAGATGTCGTCTAATGTTGGTTCTAGCCAACGTTCGACTGAGCCACAGGATATCCCTGAAAGATGGCCCTTAGGCTTTAGCTGTCCAGGAAGGAGAGTCCAGCTCTGGAGGTTCACAGCTCTTCCCAGCCAACCAGCCACTTACCCTCTGAATGCCTAGCCTCTGCCAGATGTCAGCTCCTGAATAAAACCAGCTCCCTGTGCTCCAGAGCTTCACAGAGAAGAGTGCCTAGTTTAGAGAGTCCCAGCTTAGATCATCGGGGAAGGCAATGGCACCCCACCCCAGTACTCTTGCCTGGAAAATCCAATGGATGGAGTAGCCTGGTGGGCTGCAGTCCATGGGGTCGCTAACAGTCGGACAGACTGAGCGACTTCACTTTCACTTTTCTCTTTCATGCATTGGAGAAGGAAATGGCAACCCACTCCAGTATTCTTGCCTGGAGAATCCCAGGGATGGGGGAGCCTGGTGGGCTGCCGTCTATGGGGTCACACAGAGTCGGACACGACTAAAGTGACTTAGCAGCAGCAGCAGCAGCAGCTTAGATCATACTCCCAGAATAACTCTTACTTAACTCATAACTCCTTCCAAAACGTCTCCTACTAATTCCTCTCCCCGCCCTCCCTTCCACTGTTGACTTGGGAACTTTCTCTCCATCCTCTCTATTCTCTGTTCCCTCTTACGTTTTCAACCATCTCCTACAGCACATCCTTCCTGCTCACCTTTAGAGAAGCTCAGCCCTTCCCTTCAGTGTACAAATATATCTACATATATCTTTCATTTTTCCTTACTTCTTCCCTTCCTGCTTTCTTTTCCTTTCTTTTTCTCTTGTTTCCTTTCTTCTTTCCTTTTAAATAAAGGACCTAATACTGTCCAGCACTGTTAAAGGCACTAAGATATAGCATTGA
Source organism: Oreotragus oreotragus (assembly GCA_006410675.1). Lineage (NCBI taxonomy): Eukaryota > Metazoa > Chordata > Mammalia > Artiodactyla > Bovidae > Oreotragus > Oreotragus oreotragus. Next base: position 44,698 of record SJYX01015365.1, read on the forward strand.
ACCACTCATTAAGCTTGTAATCTATTGAGAAGACTGAAAATAAGCAAAGTTTAAATATATATATAATAAATCAAATGATACAGGCAGTAGAGAAAATTGTTTTTCTTTTTAAGTGGAGTTCTTTTTCCAATCCTCTCAACCCTGATATTTCAAAACTAAGAAGTAAGGTCAACATTCTTGGGGAATCCCTTGAAAGAATCTTTCTTCTATCACCCTCTTTGGTCAACTCTGTCTCTGAAGCTCATGCCATCTGATTATACCATCTCCACATCCCCTGGCCTCCAGATTGATGTCCCCGTAAGATAAGGCATGTGGGCAGCTCCTAGAAGAAGGAAAAGGCAATTTATGGGCCGTGCCCTAGTGCCGACAGAAGGAGCCGGGCCCACTGGCACTTTAATTTTAGCCCCACGGGACCCATTTCAGACCTCTAAAACCAAAAAGTCATAAAGCTAAGTGATTTTAAGCCACTAACATTATGGCAATTTGTTGCAGCAGCCGTGGGAAACTCATATAGGTTGCAACACCAGTAGATAACACTGCAGGCTTGCAGGGGCCTTCAGGACCCCCACCTTGTCAGGCCTGAGTGCAGTTAAGCACTGGTAGTCAGCTGCCCCCACACACACCTTTTCCACATAGTTGACCAGGGCCCATTTGTAACAACACGAACCTCTAATAACATTAGAGTTTCCTCTAATATGTTCCTCTAACATGTTCCTCTAATAACATTAATAAGCATGCTTCTGCACACCCTTCAGGGCCGTGGAGATTTCTTAGAGCCAATCGAGAACCCGGCAGCCTTGGCAGCTCTGTGTCACTTCCCTTGTGAAAGGTGACAGGAAGCCCGGTGTGATCTATTGCTGGCCTCTGGTCAGTCCCACTGGCCTGAGCTGAAACCTGCAAAAGAAGTGGCCTCTGGTAAATTTCTATGTGTGCATGACACAGAGAGGAGTCATTCAGGTTTATAAGGTTAATGTGAATGCTTCGGTGGCTAGGTATCCGCATTTTAATAGGAGAATGCTGTGTTTCGACTGCTCATATTTGTCCTGTGAGGGGAAAAATGAGTTTTATTATTGGGCTTGATATGACCTTCCGTGGAACTTGCGGGGATTCAATGCCTGGGAAACACTGCAAAATAAGGAGCAAAAACAGTTGACTGTTATGAGAAATTCACTTTTTATTTTTAAAAACATTGGAAACATGCTGTAAGTCACTGTTAGTTTGACCTCAGCAGTTAGATTTTTCTTAACTTCAATATGTTTCTGGGTTGTATTTTAATTTGTTTGTTTGTTTTTTCATTGACAAGGTTTTCTTATGTTGTCAAATGAGAGAATAGAACGCTACTTTTTAAAAAAGCTGGGTATAGAGATGACAGTGACATTTCATGATTTATAATGCTTTGTCAAAATAACTCTCTGAATGAGCCATGAAAATAAGCATTCACCTACAAAATCAGAACTTTCAGCACATGGCAACTAGGAGGTATAAGACACTCAAAAAGATTTGTTGCCAGAATGAGAAATAAGTAGACATATTAGAAATTAGTCTGTAAGACAAGGAAACAGGATTCTACATGTGCTTGACAGTTTCTCTTTGCGTTTGTTTGTTGTGGGATAAGCCACACATATTCATTTGTTTGTATTTTAGGGGAATTCTATCTGCTGGATTGATTCTGTTGTTTTCAGGTTAAATCGGTTGTTTCAAATTTCCCTATTTTCCAATGCATTCAACCACCATTCTTGGTTTATTTGTTAAAATAACCATAGCACTGGACCATAAATCCATTGCATTTATCTTTAGTAACCAATTCTAGAAATTCGTTCTACCAGCTTCCCTCTTAAAGGGCGCAGATAACCTGCTCTCAAAATATTTCCTGGAGCAAGTGTGTTTTCCTCTTGGCATAGTGAGACAGTGACAGAAGGAAGAGAGTGGAAAGTCTATCATTTAGGACACTGGTATTGATATGGGACAGGATATTGCTGTCAGGGTCAACTGTGACTTCTCTCCGTAAGATGAGGTCAGAACAACAGCTTTCACAGAAAGGTCTCACTGCGTGTTGTGAAATCACTTCATGACCCAGGACTTTGCCTCATTTATGGAAGGGAGGCCCATTTTACATGATCAGTCCAAAGCAGATCACTTCAACCCCTCCTTGACTAGGGCTGAACCCAAAGAATTTCTTTATGAGGCATGGGTGCCTTTTGCGAACCTCTCCTCTGACAACCAGTCCTAAAGGAAACGGTTACCCCTTCAGGCCAGAGTTAGTTCATCACTGTATTCCCCTGCCAGGCACCAAGCTGGTCTGCCACCGTACTTGTTGAATGAACCCATTGAATTACACACTAAAAGACAATAGAGAAATACGCACACGCGCACACACAAGCACAGACACACACACACAGCCTTGAAGATGATCCGAAGGAAAGAGAAAAGAGCAGAGGCAAAGAAATGAAAGTGTGTGACCTGGTTTCCTGTCCAACAGCCTAGTGTGTCATTTGGTAATTAGAGCAACTTCCCTTTTCCACAATTATTAATAGGATTGACCACCACTTACATCTCCACTGGACCATAGTCTTAAACTTTTCACTCTGCCCCACCGCAACTTCTCCTCAGAATGCCACGAATAAGGGGACCAATTTAGGCTTATCTTTCCAAGAACTTAGTATTTTGCTTCAGTAACTTGGCTCAAGCAGAGATCCCCCTGTACAACACCTTTGCAATAGTCCTCTATGACACACACTCACTGTTGACATTGAATTGCTTACCACTGTTGAAGCTAAAGCGGTTGATTCTCATTTATTTTCTCTCTACTTTTCAATATCACAAATAATGGACTCTGGGTTTAAAGGGAAGTTAAACGTAGTCCCATTGCATCCACCTTCTGGTGTTTGAATTCTTGCTTCTCTATCCCGTAATTTTCCAGTCTCTGCTTAAATGTTTGCAGCGATGGAGAATTTACTCTCTAATCAAACAGCTCATTCCAGTCATTGTCAAATGAGGTTGTAAGAAGATTCTTTATCAACATTGATCTGAAATTCCTATATTCCTACCCAGTAGTCATATTTCTATTTAGTAGTTTCCCCTTCCATATTCCAGATACTTGGGGAGAGAAAACTTCATCATGCTTAGATTGTCTATTTCAATCTAAACACTTCTTTCACTTGTCACTCTGTTGGTTTCATTGAGCCAGCTAAGTTGTCACAAGGCAAGCATGGGTCAGGGTTCTTTCATCATCTTGGTCCTCTCTGCTTATCATTTTCATTATTCCCGCAAGCATGGTAGCAGGAGGCAATGGCAGAGAGGAAATAAGGCAGAGGTGTGCAAACCAAGGAGGTCTTTGTAGAACCTTGTGTGAGCTTTGGGTTTATTCTGAGTTACATGGGAAGGTACTGGAGGCTTTTGAACAGAAGAGGGATGTGATCTAACCTATGTTTTAACATGATCCTTTTGGCTACTATGTTGGGAGATGGACTGAAGGAATCAAGAGTAGAAGGGATACCAACTGAAGTTTCAAATGCCCCAGGGGATAGTCACTCAGGCTGTTGTGGAGCACTGATTGCTGAGAAATGGTCGATTGTGGGTGGTACAATCCAGTTGCTCATTTGGAAATCTATGATTTGCGGCAAACACAGCTTGGAAGCAAATGAGACTCCCAGTCACATGGAGCTCTGTCTTATCTACAAGGCATGTTGAATAAGAGAGCATTCGTTGTCAGAATGAGCCACTGGACTACCACCGCTGCAGTCACTGCTTGAATGTTCCAGGCCCAGAACTCTGCACTCATTGCAACCTACCATTCAGTCCTGTGACCGGCCTAAGGGGTTTGCTCATGGTCGCTAATCACAGATGAGATAACTGAGGCTGAGAAATAGGAAATGCATCCCTAGAGGAATGGCCAGCAAATGATAGATTGGGGTCATATTTTCTTGTGGTAGAGAGAAGAGTAAAGGAGGATTCCTCACCCCACCCCACAGCTTTGATCACAGCTGCTGTAAAGATAGCAGTAAAAACTGAGCTTTAAAGGAAATTTTTAGACTGAGGTCAAAGAGGGCTCTGGCCTGCAGGGGCCAGCACGTGTCTATCTGACTGTGGGTGAAGAAAGGCCTAGAAGACTCTGAGGCTCCTAGGAATGTCACAAGCTGCCGCCAAGGCCCTCCCTAGGAAAGCTCTGGAAGGCAAAATTGCCTGACACAGGCAGGCAGGTCTCCGCAGCTGCCTTTCCCACACAGCCTGGGAGGCTGCGCATCTGACCAGGAAGAGCAACCAGGCCACTGGAGTGTTTTCAGTACCTTAAACATGTGCTGTTTGAAGGAAACTCTCATCGTCCGGTTTGACTTGATCCTTACAGCTCCTCTGCAGGGTTAAGTCGCTCGCTCAGTCTTATCCGTACAGTCCCCATGGACTGNAAAGCAGATCACTTCAACCCCTCCTTGACTAGGGCTGAACCCAAAGAATTTCTTTATGAGGCATGGGTGCCTTTTGCGAACCTCTCCTCTGACAACCAGTCCTAAAGGAAACGGTTACCCCTTCAGGCCAGAGTTAGTTCATCACTGTATTCCCCTGCCAGGCACCGAGCTGGTCTGCCACCGTACTTGTTGAATGAACCCATTGAATTACACACTAAAAGACAATAGAGAAATACGCACACACACACACACAAGCACAGACACACACACACAGCCTTGAAGATGATCCGAAGGAAAGAGAAAAGAGCAGAGGCAAAGAAATGAAAGTGTGTGACCTGGTTTCCTGTCCAACAGCCTAGTGTGTCATTTGGTAATTAGAGCAACTTCCCTTTTCCACAATTATTAATAGGATTGACCACCACTTACATCTCCACTGGACCATAGTCTTAAACTTTTCACTCTGCCCCACCGCAACTTCTCCTCAGAATGCCACGAATAAGGGGACCAATTTAGGCTTATCTTTCCAAGAACTTAGTATTTTGCTTCAGTAACTTGGCTCAAGCAGAGATCCCCCTGTACAACACCTTTGCAATAGTCCTCTATGACACACACTCACTGTTGACATTGAATTGCTTACCACTGTTGAAGCTAAAGCGGTTGATTCTCATTTATTTTCTCTCTACTTTTCAATATCACAAATAATGGACTCTGGGTTTAAAGGGAAGTTAAACGTAGTCCCATTGCATCCACCTTCTGATGTTTGAATTCTTGCTTCTCTATCCCGTAATTTTCCAGTCTCTGCTTAAATGTTTGCAGCGATGGAGAATTTACTCTCTAATCAAACAGCTCATTCCAGTCATTGTCAAATGAGGTTGTAAGAAGATTCTTTATCAACATTGATCTGAAATTCCTATATTCCTACCCAGTAGTCATATTTCTATTTAGTAGTTTCCCCTTCCATGTTCCAGATACTTGGGGAGAGAAAACTTCATCATGCTTAGATTGTCTATTTCAATCTAAACACTTCTTTCACTTGTCACTCTGTTGGTTTCATTGAGCCAGCTAAGTTGTCACAAGGCAAGCATGGGTCAGGGTTCTTTCATCATCTTGGTCCTCTCTGCTTATCATTTTCATTATTCCCGCAAGCATGGTAGCAGGAGGCAATGGCAGAGAGGAAATAAGGCAGAGGTGTGCAAACCAAGGAGGTCTTTGTAGAACCTTGTGTGAGCTTTGGGTTTATTCTGAGTTACATGGGAAGGTACTGGAGGCTTTTGAACAGAAGAGGGATGTGATCTAACCTATGTTTTAACATGATCCTTTTGGCTACTATGTTGGGAGATGGACTGAAGGAATCAAGAGTAGAAGGGATACCAACTGAAGTTTCAAATGCCCCAGGGGATAGTCACTCAGGCTGTTGTGGAGCACTGATTGCTGAGAAATGGTCGATTGTGGGTGGTACAATCCAGTTGCTCATTTGGAAATCTATGATTTGCGGCAAACACAGCTTGGAAGCAAATGAGACTCCCAGTCACATGGAGCTCTGTCTTATCTACAAGGCATGTTGAATAAGAGAGCATTCGTTGTCAGAATGAGCCACTGGACTACCACCGCTGCAGTCACTGCTTGAATGTTCCAGGCCCAGAACTCTGCACTCATTGCAACCTACCATTCAGTCCTGTGACCGGCCTAAGGGGTTTGCTCATGGTCGCTAATCACAGATGAGATAACTGAGGCTGAGAAATAGGAAATGCATCCCTAGAGGAATGGCCAGCAAATGATAGATTGGGGTCATATTTTCTTGTGGTAGAGAGAAGAGTAAAGGAGGATTCCTCACCCCACCCCACAGCTTTGATCACAGCTGCTGTAAAGATAGCAGTAAAAACTGAGCTTTAAAGGAAATTTTTAGACTGAGGTCAAAGAGGGCTCTGGCCTGCAGGGGCCAGCACGTGTCTATCTGACTGTGGGTGAAGAAAGGCCTAGAAGACTCTGAGGCTCCTAGGAATGTCACAAGCTGCCGCCAAGGCCCTCCCCAGGAAAGCTCTGGAAGGCAAAATTGCCTGACACAGGCAGGCAGGTCTCCGCAGCTGCCTTTCCCACACAGCCTGGGAGGCTGCGCATCTGACCAGGAAGAGCAACCAGGCCACTGGAGTGTTTTCAGTACCTTAAACATGTGCTGTTTGAAGGAAACTCTCATCGTCCGGTTTGACTTGATCCTTACAGCTCCTCTGCAGGGTTAAGTCGCTCGCTCAGTCTTATCCGTACAGTCCCCATGGACTGGAGCCCACCAGGCTCCTCCGTCCATGGGATTCTCCAGGCAAGAATACTGGAGTGGGTTGCCATTTCCTTCTCCAGGGGATCTTCCCAACCCAGGGATCTAACCCAGGTCTCCCGCATTGAGGGCACACGCTTTAACCTCTGAGCCACCAGGGAAGCCCAATTGGGACTGGGTTATTTTCATTTTGCAGGAAAGAAACCAAAGGCGAAAGAGGTTCTATTGCTTATCCATGCTCTTGGATGAAGCCTTGGCATTCCACTTTCCAGTCCCCTGTCTCTCTATGGCACCATGCCACAGGGAAGGAAAGACACACAGAAATCAGCCACAGATACTTATTGAGCACCTACTGTGTGCCAGATACTAAGGAGAAAAACCAAGCCCCTGCTCTCTGGAGCTTACTACAGGAAGAGTGTGCAGACCGGGAGGAGTCCCCCTGCACTGTGGTCCTGACTCTCTTATTTATTTGATGTGACGATCAGTTGGTTACCCAGTATCTTGGGGCCTCACTTGGGGGAAATAGAACTTATCCTGCCTTCTCATTAAGCTTGTGAAGTGGGTCCAATGAGTCAGCAGAAAATAAAAATGCTGTGACGTCTATCGCAACTTCTATGTGAGTAGGGACTTCTATTCCATGTGATAGAATTCATGATATGAGAATACATGGCAAACTACACTGACCCAGGATAAGCAAGCTCGTGAATGGTCCTCCTCACGACCCTGCTAATTTTACCACAGGCAGTTAGCTTCATTCTCTGTGACCAGAAGCAGTTCCTCCTTTGCATTTTCATTAGCTCAGCGGCCAGGTGTGGTTTCTCCTAAAAATGTCTGACTCAGGAGCACCACCACCAGAAGATTGGTTGGCCTGGCATGAGAGAAGGGTGCCCTCCCACATCCAGCCGAGCTGACCTGGTGACAAACGAGGCAAACAGGCTGATATAGATTCCTGACGGTGCCTTTAGCCACTGTCCCGTCACGTCACACCTGTTTATGCAGAAACCACACAGGAGGTGAGAGGGTTTCAGTGCCTTTATTGCTGAGCATCATGCCATTGGTAACAGTTCACAAAGATTTTTTTTTTTTCCTCATCACAAAACCCTCCCAATCTGAAAATATGAGTTATACTTAGTGGCTCATTGAAAAGTGTTTTCTTTGCATGGGGTGAAGGAAAATCAATCTTTTCTATGGCTTATTTTTCTTTCCATTCAAGGTTAATATTCAGAGCATGATCAGATGGTCTTACTTTACAAGGTGAGAGGTTCCCAGAAGTGCAGGACAGGGCTCATTAGTCCAGTGCAGAAGAAATTGTTCAAAGCAATTTGAAGGGGCATCGTTAATAGCCCAGTCTTCTTTGTACATAAGCTGAGGTCCCACCTTGCCGCTCAGGTTAATGAGGTTTTCCAGTAACTACACTCATTCTGCCGCTGGTTCAAGGAGGACCCTGTTAGAGCCAGTTGTGGTACGTGGTAGAAAGACCGTAGGGTTTGTCCTCACAATATCTGTGTTTGAGTCCCAGCCGTGCCTTTCAGTAGCTGTGTGGCCTTGGCTCTGACCTTATTTCTGCACTGGTGTGATGAGGGTGCTTTCCTCAAGGATCATCAAAAGACAAAATGGCTCAAGTGTTGTTCTTATTATTCAGCCACTAAGTCGTGTCTGACTCTTTCCAACCCCGTGGACTGTAGCCCGCCAGGTTCCTCTCTCCTCCACTGTCTCCCAGAGTTTGCTCAGATTTATGTTCACTGAGTCAGTGGTGCTATCTAGCTATCTTTTCCTCTGCCGCTCCCTTCTCCTTTTGCCTTCAATCTTTCCCAGCTTCAGGGTCTTTTCCAATGAGTCACCTCTTTGCATCATGTGGCCAAAGTATTGGAGCTTCAGCTTCAGCAACAGTCCTTCCAGTGATATTTAGGGTTGATCTCCTTTAGGATGATCGGGTTTGTTCTCTTTGCAGTCCAAGGGCACAAGCTCAAAATCTAACTTATGATTTCTCCTCCACTCCTTCCATCCCAACTGAATAAAAACCCAACATCCATCCAGGGTCCAAAGTGAGAAAGCGTTTAGTCCTCTCCCTTGTTTCCCCCGGAGCTGACTCATGCCCCAGTCTTAGGAATGCCACCTCTTCATGTGAAAATGTGTCTATTCTCTCTGTGTCCACTGCCTCCACTCTAGCCAAGGGTATGCGATCGTTCCTGTCTTGTACCACCTGCATCTATGAAACCCCCATTCAGTGTGTCCTTATTGGCGCAGTCAGAGTGGTCCCTTTCCCAAACACTGGTACCATGGCACCGCCTTCAAAGCCTCCAAAGCTCCTTGTCGCTTCTGAAAGATAAACTAGTGTCTACCTCTGACTGGTCCAGAGGCTGCTTCCTCTATTCTCCTCCTCATTCTGCTCCGCTGTGCTCCTGCAGTCCACCCTGGCCTTCCTTGATCATGCCATGCTCTCCCCACCCCACCCCGAGGCCTTTAGTATTGATCTCTCTGCCAACGTGCTCTTCCCTGAACCTCACCTCCAGACCTAGGTGACTCACACTCAGCTTATAAAACATGACTCCCTCTCTCCACACTCATCGCCTTTGTCCTTCTGCATTTACTGTTGTGGTTATTGATTGTTGTCTGCCTTCCTCATCATATTGCCAGCTGTATTGTGTGAGGTAGGAATTGTGTCTGTTTTGTCCCCTATCCCACCCCCATTAAGAGGCTAGCAAGCCCAGCACATAGTAGGCACTCAATAAATACATGGGGAGTGAGTGGGATATAAACATGTCACATATTTTAAATTTTTTGGTAAAGTAAGCCATTGAGAGTTTACTTTGTGCCAGACACTGTGCCGAGTGTCTCCTCTAAGCACAGTTGTGGTGAAGCCAGCTGGTGCTGACATGAGAGCCAGTTGCGTATGTTTCTTCCCAGCACCACCTGCAGGCACTTTGGAAGCTTGAAATCAGTCGGCCATAGTGGGAGTATTTATACCACAAAAACTGGCAAACTTAGAAATCAGGTTGTGTCTCCCTGCTGCCAATTCCCATCCTGAGAAGGGCTGGTTGTTAAACATTTACCAACATATCAAATGAAATGGAATCTCAGATCAAGAGCATCTGAATAACTTCAATGCAGTTGATACATCAATGGAGAGGAGAAAATGCAGGGAGGAAAAATACTCCTGGGGCGCTGCGGTCAACACTGCTCATTGTCTTCCGATCTGTTCTCCCTCCCTCCATAGGAACAGAAAGATCCCTGAGCAAGTGTCTGCCAGGAGTCAAGACTGCATTTCTCAGCCTCCTTTGTGGCTAGATGTAGCCTTTATGACTAAGTTTGGGCCATTGGGCCATGTGGGTGCCTCCAGGGAACACCCTTTATAAGATGCTGGTGCTTATCCCTTGTCATTCTTCTTTAATCCCTGTTTTCCTTCCTGCTAGGTGAAAAGTAGGCAAGAAGGTGAGCTATAAGCAGCCTTCTAGGGAACAGAGGGCCCACAAGGCAGAACAAGAAGGTGGAGTCTGAATATCTCCACTATTAAAGGGCCCTCACCAGATTGGGGTTTTCATGGCAAGAAAGCTGAAGTGGTTTGCCATTCCCTTCTCCACTGGACCACATTTTGTCAGAACAAATGCTGGGAAAGATTGAGGGCAGGAAGAGAAGGTGGACGACAGAGGATGGGATGGTTGGATAGCATCACCGACTCAATGGACATGAGTTTGGGCAAGCTCCAGGAGATAGTGAAGGACAGGGAAGCCTGGCGTGCTGCAGTCCGTGGGGTTGCAGAGTCAGATACGACTTAGCTACTGAACCAGCTCGGGACTGCCTGCATACACGCTTCTACAGGAGACAGAAAGGAACTTGGTGTTTTCTGTAGAGGTTCTTTGTCACAGCTCAACTGTCTATTGAGTAGGGTGAGTGTGTGAAATGAACACAACTGTATTTGTGTACGGGCTTTCCCGGTGGCTCAGATGGTAAAGAATCCACCTGCGATGCAGGAGACCTGAGTTTGATCCCTGGGTCAGGAAGACCCCCTGGAGAAGGAAATGGCTACCCACGCCAGTATTCTTGCCTGGAGAGTCCCATGGACAGAGGAGCCTGGCAGGTTACAGTCCATGGGGTTGGAAAGAGTCAGATGTGACTAAAGCAACTAACACTTTGACTTTTTCACATTTGTATGTGTGTATGGGGTGGAAGGTGCACGGAAGAGATTGAATCTTCTGCACCATATAATGAAGGGATTTCAACCTGTGTCTGTGAATCAGCTGCATGCAAAGTATTATATTTTGTTTCCGTGTTTTAGTTTCTTTTAAATAGTTACAAATCTACAAGAGATAGTAAAGGAAGCGAATCAGCATTCACCCCATTATCAAGCTGTAGCCCAGATTCACTATATCGTGCTCATTGCATTTTCCTCTGACTCTTGCATGTCACCTGACATTTAACAGGCTCTCAATAAATAGCTCTTTAATAATACCAAGGTCATACTGTAGAGCACAGGGAACTATATTCAATATCCTGTGATAAACCAGAATGGAAAAGAATATTAAAAATAGAATATATTTTAAAAATAAATGAAATAGATAAATACCTATTTAATAAATCAACATGTGGTCTCATAGACCCAACAACATTTCATTACTGAATAGGTCTCCACAGNTTCTCCACTGGACCACATTTTGTCAGAACAAATGCTGGGAAAGATTGAGGGCAGGAAGAGAAGGTGGACGACAGAGGATGGGATGGTTGGATAGCATCACCGACTCAATGGACATGAGTTTGGGCAAGCTCCAGGAGATAGTGAAGGACAGGGAAGCCTGGCGTGCTGCAGTCCGTGGGGTTGCAGAGTCAGATACGACTTAGCTACTGAACCAGCTCGGGACTGCCTGCATACACGCTTCTACAGGAGACAGAAAGGAACTTGGTGTTTTCTGTAGAGGTTCTTTGTCACAGCTCAACTGTCTATTGAGTAGGGTGAGTGTGTGAAATGAACACAACTGTATTTGTGTACGGGCTTTCCCGGTGGCTCAGATGGTAAAGAATCCACCTGCGATGCAGGAGACCTGAGTTTGATCCCTGGGTCAGGAAGACCCCCTGGAGAAGGAAATGGCTACCCACGCCAGTATTCTTGCCTGGAGAGTCCCATGGACAGAGGAGCCTGGCAGGTTACAGTCCATGGGGTTGGAAAGAGTCAGATGTGACTAAAGCAACTAACACTTTGACTTTTTCACATTTGTATGTGTGTATGGGGTGGAAGGTGCACGGAAGAGATTGAATCTTCTGCACCATATAATGAAGGGATTTCAACCTGTGTCTGTGAATCAGCTGCGTGCAAAGTATTATATTTTGTTTCCGTGTTTTAGTTTCTTTTAAATAGTTACAAATCTACAAGAGATAGTAAAGGAAGCGAATCAGCATTCACCCCATTATCAAGCTGTAGCCCAGATTCACTATATCGTGCTCATTGCATTTTCCTCTGACTCTTGCATGTCACCTGACATTTAACAGGCTCTCAATAAATAGCTCTTTAATAATACCAAGGTCATACTGTAGAGCACAGGGAACTATATTCAATATCCTGTGATAAACCAGAATGGAAAAGAATATTAAAAATAGAATATATTTTAAAAATAAATGAAATAGACAAATACCTATTTAATAAATCAACATGTGGTCTCATAGACCCAACAACATTTCATTACTGAATAGGTCTCCACAGCCAGTCCCACTGAATAGTCATATTCTAGAGTAGTGGTTTTATTGTGGCGTGATTTTGCACACTTGCCCAAGGGATGCTTGACAAAGTCTGGAGGCATTTGGGGTTGTCGTGACTGGGGTGTACTACTGGCGGCTAGTGAGTAAAGGCCAGAGATCCAGAGATGGCCCTCGGTGTCCTACAGTGCCAAGGGCAGCCCCACCACAAAGAGTTATCCAGCCCTAAATGCCAATAGTGCCAAGGTCGAGAAGCCCTGCTCTAGAGATGACTAACGGGGCTATTGCCAAGTGAAAAAGTTTAAGGAAGAGTGTAACACATTTCTTGGTCTGAAATTCCATTTCATTGGTTATTTCGTTCTGAGGCAATCTCGTCGCATATGTTCCTCCACATTGGGGTTTATAGTGATGTACCATGCGTAGTGTTTATTATCCTTTAAAAAAGTGTTGAACAATGAATAGTAACATAACCAAGGACTCAGTTGTGTTCTTTGGCTCAGAAACCTTTATGCTTTTTTTAAGTTGGTATGAGTTCATCAGTCTGATAGTGAATGTGTTAGACTCACCTGCACTGATAAACTTGGATCTCTGAAAAAACTTGGGGCTTTTACATGCCTATCACTTAAAGCATATTATTAGTGATACACTAAGTAATGTATTCCATGTGTAATTTCAGTTACGTGATAACAAAAAGAAAAGTTTGAAAATTTTGGTCATTTTCTGTTGTGCGGCTGGAAGACCTTCAGAGTCTCTCAAGGTCTGCTGTGAATGTATGATTTAGACCACAGCTCCTCCATCATGACATTTAATCCATAGAGATAAATCATCACGCACCATTGGTAGGGCTCCTTATGGATAAACAGGCCTAAAATAATTATATTTAAAACTCCATCAGAGCCTCCATCAGAAACATAACAGCGTTTTTTTTTCTTTTTAGTGTAAGAGACTAGGATGATGAAACTGTCTCATGATTGTCGTGCCTGGGACCAAATTAAATCAAAGTCAAAACAATAAAACGAACTTTCTCTTGGCTGTCCTTGAGGTATGCTGGGTGCCGTTCCTTTCCCACCAGGAGAAGGATATTCATGAGCATTAGATCCTGACACTGGCCGCCAAGAAGATGCTGTGGTGTGCCATGGTTAAGAGCGCAAACCCCAGAAGCCAACTTTCATTTACCGACTGTGTGACCTTGGGCAGGTTACTGAATCTTTCTGTGCCTCAGTTTATCAGTTGGGTGAGATAATAACAGTCCTTACCTCATGGAGATATAATAAACATTAAATGAGCTGATGTTGATAAAGCCCTTAGAACAGACACGTTATACATATTTGATTAATAAAATAAAGGCTTCACCCAGTGACCCACGTATCTTTCCGACTTACCCTAGATCCAGTCTATGTAACAGACCAGCACTATAATGTCCACTGATGGATGGATATAGAAAATGTGGTTTATACATACAGTGGACCACTATTTTGCCTTAACAAAAAAGGAAATCCTGTCATATGCAGCAGCATGGATGACACCACGCTGAGCGATACTAGCCAGTCACACGTGGACAAATACTGCATGCCTCCCCTTATATCAACTACCTAAAACAGCTGAACTCCTAGAAGCAGAGAGAAGAATGGTGGTCACCAGGGGCTGGCGGGGAGGGGAAAATAGAGAGCTGCTGCTCAACCAGCAGAAAGCTAAGTTATACACCATAAGTAAACTTTAGAGATATGTGTTCAACATTGCACCTATAGTTAATACTATATGTGCACTTAGAATTTTGGTGAGAAGGTAGCTCTCATGTTAAGTGTTCTTAACAGAAAAATTAGAGAATAGAAATGAATGTGGGACTCGCTTCCCTGGTGGCTCAGTGCTAAAGAACCTGCCTGCCAACACAGGAGACATAAGAGACGTGGATTCGATCCCTGAGTCAGGAAGATCCCCTGGAGGAGGGCATGGCAACCCACTCCAGTATTCTTGCTTGGGAGAATCCCATGGACAGAAGAGCCAGGCGGGCTATGGTCCATGAGGTCACACAACTGAAGTGACTTAACACACATGCATGCAACTTAAGGTTAAAGTCAAAGAGCATCCACTCTATATAAATGCATTTTCTGGTTCCAGGATAGTCAGTCTGTGACACGCCCTCTCATATGTTTTTCTGACTGTCTTTCCTTCACTCCCATCTCTCTGTCATCCTGGTTACTCCCTTGGTACCCACCCCCACCCTCTGTTTAGCCTCCCTCCCCACCTCCATCCCACATTCCCCCTGCAGATAGAACAGCCTCTATGACAGAGACCTGGGCATGCCCATGTTCTGATGAAAACCCTGTAATGGCTCAAGAAGCATATTTCCACACCAGAGTCTGGGTGTTATATTGAGCTACCTAGAGGAGAGCATTTGGGACCTGACCTAAAGGCTTTTCTAGAACCAGATAAGACTGGAATGTTTGGTCTGTGATATTCACCAAGGCCCATCACCCCAACTCCAACAGGGACTTCCAGCTCATGGAAGTTTCAGATCATGGGATGAAGGGAAACTGAAAGTTCTGAGGGCTGCCTGGACCTAATGACACCAGGTCTATATAGCTGACTTCTTATCTTGCTATGAGTTTAGTTAGGAATTCAAGCATCTGAAATGAAAGCATTCAAGGTGGCATTGATGGAGACACCTAGCCCAGGGCTCAGTTCACTGCTGACTCTCAGTAATGATCTGTAAAATCTACATATATGTGTTAATATAAACACATATGTCTTTTTCATTTACCACCAACCCTGAGTTCTAATTTCTGGGGAACCTGTTAAATTTATTCACTAGTCAGATTTCAAAGACAAAAGATAGGAGACATTATTTAAACAGCAAGAACACAAAATAGAGACAGCTAATGAACTCTCTCCTACTAAAATCCAAATGGAGAACTACCTTTCTCACAAATCTGTTTTTAAAGTATTTGCTCCATTTCTCTAATTTCTGGGGAACCTGTTAAATTTATTCACTAGTCAGATTTCAAAGACAAAAGATAGGAGACATTATTTAAACAGCAAGAACACAAAATAGAGACAGCTAATGAACTCTCTCCTACTAAAATCCAAATGGAGAACTACCTTTCTCACAAATCTGTTTTTAAAGTATTTGCTCCATTTCACAATTGTACTCCTCCAAATGGCAGAGTGGTTGTCTTAAAATATTTCTTCTGATGCTGAACATATTCCGAGTGTTTGCGACAGAAACTTTCTGTGGCAGTGACGTTGAAGGAGCAGAAATCTAAAATGCAAACGTTCACAGAGGTTGACACCTTCAGGAATGTTCATCGTTTCAAAGGAGAAATTAGAAAGGGAGACGTATTTATCACGTATTTATCACGCAAATCCTCATTACTAGACTAGAGCATCTGACATAGCTTCTGAAGGAAAAGGAGATAAAGAAAACACTGTTAACAATGAGAAAATATACAAGATCTGAAGTCAGGAAGGCACAGTCCAAACTGCAGATTCCTCCCAGTAGCTGTGAGACTTTGGAAAGGTACTTCTCCAATTTGAGGTCAGCATCCTCATCTTTTAAATCTGAATAATAATACTATCAGCTGCATTCCAAGGCTGTTGAATTGGAAACAGCGGTCCAGCATGTAGCAGTTGCTCAAGAAAAAGAAGGTTTTATTTATTATGATTTTCCCCCCATCATTGTCGTTCAGCCAGAAGCCAGCAGGAACACACCTGTGGCTGAGCAAGTTGGGTTTGTTGCTCATTGCGAGGAGGGAGAACATCCTGTGAGGAATGGTGGGCATCCTTGTGAGAGGGTTGAGGAAGGTGTAGATGTGGCTCCTGTTAGCTGCCTTGGGAGAAGGTTAATCAAAGTGGAGCAGAGCTCTGGGTTGGATGCTCTGGAAACCTAACACCCCTATCTATAGGTAGGAGGACTAGGGCGAGGCCACAGTCGTGATCAGCAAAGAAGCTGCTGTTGCCCTTATGAGCCAGGAAGGGGTGCCGTGGACATTGCTCGGTCTGTGCTCAGACTCAGTTACAGGTGGTCTGTTCTTGTCCTGGTCCACCGTGGTTGCTTATGGTCTGGTCTGATGTTCATGGTCCACAAAGCTGCTCATGTGCAACAAGAAGATGCCAGCATCCGGCTAACGGTACCAGGCCATCTCCTCAGTATCAGTGGCAACTTTCCCCTTCCTCCTCCCATTCATTCAACAGGTATTTTGTGAGTGTTCACAATCCCAGATGTCCTCTCTCTGACAGAGTTTATATTCTATAAAAATAAATGAATAGCTGGTCAATAAAACATGATACTGTTGTGCTAAATGCAAAGAAGAAAATAAGATAGCAAGGTTGAAAATGACCAAAGAGGAGGGCAATTTGAATCAGTGTGGTCATTTGAGTGGAGACCTCGAAGGCAGGAAGAAATTGATACCACCTGAAATCAGGGGACACATGTTCTAGGCAAAGGGAATAGTCATTTCAAAGGCTAAGACACAAAAGAGCTTTGCCATGGGAAGGTCTTAAGGTAAGCGGGCAGAAGGAATGGGATTTCAAAGGCTTGGAAGTAGGAATGAGCTTGAAAATGAGTGTGATTTTTCTGCCAGCACAGCACCCAAAGGGGAGGATGAGGCTGGAGAAGTGGGCAGGGGTGAGACTGCCCAAGTCTGTTGCGGGTGTGGACGAGAGTCTGACTTTTGTCTCAGAAAATAGAGAAGTCCCTGGATGATTTATATTTTTAAAAAAGCTGCCTTGATCCCTGTCCAGATGGAGACTGGGTTGTGGAGGGCGTATAGAGGAATCAGAGAGGTGGTACATGAAGGGAAGAAAGCTTTCATCATTAAAATGCAGTAGTGTTAGAATGTGGGGACACAGAATTGTGACTCTTAGGCTGATGACACCCAAAGGAAATAGGTTAGTGGTCTGGCCCAGTCATCCCCTTTACATGTAAGAAAGCCACCCTGACCAAGACAAAGTGACTTATTTAGTCAGCGGCAGCACCAAAGCCCCAGGAGTTTCCTCTGCCTAGTACCCTAGCGCTGTGCCAGTCAGGGCTCGCTCTCTATCCTGGAGGGAGGGGGTCTCTGCAACTAGGAGTTCCTCTATGCTGGAGCAGTCAGGAGTCAGGTAAGGAGGAGGCGAGTCCTGGTGCCCTTCCAGCCTGGCCGTTAACCTTTCTTAACTGTCCATTTGGGGGTCATGGGAAAACAAGAGTGCATAATCATGACTGACCCAGAGATGGATATCCTGGAAAGATTGCCTTCCACCAGCATCCCAAACCTGTGATTATCCTTTGACACACCCTTTATACTTCTAGGAATTCAACTTCATGATATACTTAAAGATGCAGGTCAGGATTTTACCATCTGCTTTCTCATCAGAAAAGTGTTGCTGCAATCAGAAAATATTTTTTGTAATGGAAGTGCAAGATTTTGAATAAGAAACTGGTTATAGTACAACTATGACCAATAATCATCTGGTTTATCCAATATGGTTCTACCAGCTCTTTCTCCCCATTCTGACTGGTTGGTAATGATGCTCTACCCGTTGTTCAGTATTTTAAGTGTGTGAATGGTGGAATATTATATGCCCATTTAGAAGATGACTATTTAATTACTTGGGGAAAACTTCACATTCAACATTGACAAAAAGCGAGAACCCACTTTGTTAAATCTATATAAAATGTATGTTCCGATCGAAACATTAACAGTGACTTTCACAGGTTGGTGGGCTGATAAGTTTGGGGTTTTTTTCCCCTCACTTCTTGGTCACTGATATTTTCTAAATTTTAAAAAGAACATGAATAACTTGTGATACATGGGAAAAGTCTATTTGTAATTTTCTTTGCATGCTATTCTTTACAGTTAGGCAACTCTGTGAGTGGCCCTAAGCTAAGGCCGTGCTTTTCCTGATGACTTCTTCTGACAGTGACAGCTGCCACCAAGAGGCTGGTTAGCACTGTGAGGCATCAGAGGCCTGTGCTTTCCTGGACCAAAATGGAAACAGAGTCTGGAAAGTATGGAAGAACACTACATGCAGACTTTATCATGATTCAGCTGGAAAATCTACATTTCCCTTGGCAATGGGTCCCACACCCTAGCCCAGGAGAAAACGTTTTAGGCATCAGAGGGGATGACCCCATGCATGAGGCTTTATTGAGTACTACTGCATACAAGGCTTTGTCCTGAGTATTTTTAAATATAGGATTTCATTAATGTGACATCCTTATGAAGTGGGGATTAATAATGGGGTTTTGTATCTAAGGAGACTGGAATTTAGAGGATTTAAGAGATTTGGCCTGCATCACACAGTAAGGGCTGGATCACAGTTCAGAAGCCAAATGTCTTGTGTATACAAGAAAAATGGCTATACCTGTACTTGTCAGCCAAGTTGGAGGAATACACAGGCTAGCTCTGATGTGTATCCTCCCCATGCCCCAGCGCCAGCTGCAGCCTAACTCTGGCTTTGTTACTAATTGAATGTGTTAGTGGACTCACATCATATATTCTCTGAGGGCCTCAGTTTCCTCGTCTGTAACATGGGACATGGAGGTATCTGAAGTAGATGAACCTTAGCATGCCATCAGCCTCAAGGAGTGCAGGCTTCTGCCTGAGTTTAGACGAGATCTCCCCAAAGATCTTCACTCCATGTCCTCCACGTCCATGAGGAGCTGTCTCAAAGCTACCAATCAGGTGGCTCAGCTGAAACACCCATCTTCAAGGGGCACAAGAAATCCTTGGCCAATATCTTTCTGGATGTAAATGCTCTGCTCCTGAATTGCATGTCACCTCGAAGAGACTGATGATGGATGAGCAGGCTTCAGCTTTGTCCTGCAAAACTTTTACAAGGCGTCTTCCCCCCACTTTTTTAACAGATTTATGAAGTCAATACTCTAGCTTTTTCATAATGTGAGGCTTGTTTTTTTCCTGGGCTAGATGTAACAAAGAGCTTTCCAAATGATCAGTGACACCTCAAGTTAGAGCTGCGTTTTGAAATTGTTCTTTAGAATCCTTAACTTCATTGGGAGCAGTGAAATCAGAATGTTAGCTTAATACCCTGCCAGAAATGCATGGAGAAGACATAGAATGTTTATAAATGAACATCCAGTGATGTGTGCTTGGTAATTTTGTTCAAAGATGTAAAGGAAGAGATATTACAAGGGACATTTTTGTTATTTTGTCAAATGCTGTTCACCAAAAAATAAAATTTCAACCTATATTCTTGACCTTCAGGGACTTATTTTAGGATCGTATGGCTTTTCCTAAACAGTGAATTATTTAGTGAGATTGAACTGTCAGAGATTTTAAAATAAAGCCCACCAAAATACCAGCCACTCTGGAATGCTACAGCTGTTCAGACCCTGATCTGCATATTTCATCTCAGCAGACTGAAGCTCACAGCTGAAAAATAGCTCAGAAAATACTTATCACCTTCCATGCCAAATGCGAAAAGGAATTCATCCGAAACTGAGAATTTGATAGAATGGATGACCCACGCCTACAATGCCTACAGTGATGCGCAGAATGGCTGATGGAGCTCTGGTTGCATTGACACCACTTCACTCTTGTGTGGACCACACCTTTGAGAAAGGGGTCATAGTCCCTTCCACAGCAGGTGCGGGGCCCAAAAGAACTAATGTACAGAGCAAACTTGGAGCACCCGACCTGCAGGCATGACTGTTATTAGTAGCAGGTTTTCAGTGCGTGTAGAATGTCACAAAGAAGCTTCCCTTACACAGAGTGAAATCAACATTCTTAGCTCATGAAGAGTTTTTAATCGATTGCTAGTGCGTCACTTTTTCCAAATGGTGGAGAAGAGAAACAGGATATCAGGATCGTTGTGTTGAGCACCAAGTATTCTAGGGGCCCCCTAAAGGAGCCAATGGCAGCTCCCAGAGAGACAGGTGCTGGCGGTGACAGTGGGGAGACCAGCGAGGGCGGTGAGTGGCTGTGAAGATGGCGGGGTTGGTGCTCGTGGTGAAGAGGACCCCGGTGGTGACTCTGACAGTGACGGTGCTGCTGCTGGTGTGATGGCGGTGATGGTGATGCCGAGGAGGGACGACGGTCACGACCACCGCAGTGGCTATGGAAGATCAGACTTACGTTTACCGAGCCCATGTTATGTACCAAGTAGTATGCTAAACACTGAACATTCGTTATCTCATTTAATCTCATGTAACATATGCAGTATGTTACATGCTGTGATTTTCCTATAGTGAAACGGAGGCATAAAGGCATGAAGGAGCTTGCCTTAATACAATACTCCTAGACTTTTCCGTACGTTGGCGTCACCTGGAAGGATTTTTAAACTCTCGACCCAGAGGTTAAGGAACTTATCCAGGGTTGCCCAGCTGCTGAGTGACCAAGCCAGGGTTCAAAAGCGGGCCATCAGGCCCCAGACTCATGCTCTGAGCCCCTCTCTGTGACATTTCCTTTGTGAAGGGCCCATGGCAGAGTGACGGTGCCCAGGGAACTTTTGTGATCCTCATCTATGCCCTCGCCAATGTTTTCAACAATAACAAGGCTGGAGATGAAACACAGTATTTCGAATAGAGTAGTTGATCTTTGTGGTACTGTGCTAGAACCAGTTTGAATCTCTGTCCACCAAATTAATTTCAGTTTCATTCACAATATTCTATTCTGTTGAGAATATGCTTGTGGCTATTTTTGCCTGGAGATATGAAATTCCAACCAAATATAAGCTGCTTTTTAAGTGTCTGTAGTAGTTAGAAGGCTGAGTCTCAAGAGATGGCGGTAGGAGTACATGATGTTCGCGGAGGCATACCGCTTTCCTAATCAGTAAGCCAACACTTCCCTCTGATGAAAGGAGAAGCTCACGGAAAGCTCCCCCAATGCCTCCATTCCCAAGTTTCAGGTAAGAAATGAAAGCTCTTAAGAAGTGATGGCAATGTTTATCCATGTTCCTAATCCAAAAGGCTAGGATTTTTTTAAATGAGGCCATGCTAGTTAATTAAGACTTTGCCTCTCGGGGATTAATTATATTTTGATATTTTTAATTTCATTTTTAAACTAGCATTTTCCATGGCAGTGGAGTCTGATTAGACTCACCATGGATGAACCCCTTCCATGCCAGCTCCTACCTTCTCATTTAATTCCCACACAACATGTTACCCACAGATGGGTAACAGCGTCCCCATTTTGCAGATGGGAAAAAACTAAGGTTGAGAGAGGCTAAATAATTTTTACAAGTTAAATAAGGCGTCGTTTTTACCCAGCTGAGTCCTTATTATAAAGAAGAAAGAAAAGTTACCTCAGAAAGTTACTTCAGAAAGGCTTTCTTAATTTTCCCTAAGATGAGTTTCTGGCCAAGAAAATCAGATCCTGCTGTTTTCACACTTGACCTCAGTCTGTGCACATTTCTGTGCCATTAAGGAGGTAGCTTTATCACCCGGCCGCAGAAATAATAAGGGAGCCAGGACTCTAGACCGATAGCCTCCTCCAACTCCATTAACATTCCACAAAGGTATCAAAGAGTTTCACACTTAGCTTTAATTTCTCCCCACACATTTTTGTTGGAGATAAAGATAATCATGTTTTTCCTCTCCTTGTCTTTTTTTTTTGCCTTTTACCTTTAGAATTCAGAATGGGTACTTTCATCACTTGGCTGAGTGAAACTGAATGAGTAAAACTTCACAGAAGCTATCATAAACATCTCAAAATTTGTCAAAAGGATGACAGGGAGGAAAGTTGAGTCAAGAAGTATAATTCAGGGTTCCTGGTCTACTCTGATGTAGGTACCTGGGGAAACACTGAGGTAGGTGAGACGTGGTTCCTGTCAATTAGCCCAAGCATTGGGTAGTTCATAAATATCTGTGCCTATGGCTGCAAAAATGCAAGGAATTGTCCCCTTCCTACCATCCCTAAGTGTTTTATTATGTATAAAAATACACAAGGGTGAACATTAATTAAATTTAGAAATACATGTTTCGGCAGACATAGGTCCGCTGAGCATTTTTAATGAAAGTTACTCACTGAAATCAGTTTCTACCATTCAGAGTCCCATTCCTCTGGTTTTACAAAATAATTTAAATCATTCCCAGCCTCAGAGAGGAAAATGAGGGGCAGAAAATGAAAATTAGCAGAGTAAAGAGGTTCTTTGTTCTGAACAATGGAAGGAAACCCACAAGACGATTCAGCAGCTTTTAACTTGGAGCCTATTCCAACCCGTTTCTCCATCTCTTCTCTTTCTGGCCCTAGTGAGAGAAACAGGAGCCAAATAGAGAGGTCTACCCTCTTAAAGTTCAGTAGACTTCTTGTCTAGTCTGTTGCATAGAGGACTTGCTCAGAAATGAACGAATTTGAATGAATTCTACGATGACTTCATTACAGAGTTAATGTAACAAATCCTACCATAAGTCTTGAAGCTATGCTGTCTGGGCTTTTAAAAGTTATAGTTTCATCATTAAATGAAAAACAGACCGCGCTTGGCCATGTCTCAAGTCTATGGCGCTAGTGGTACATTACTGCCACCTGGTGGTGGCATACCTGCATTGAAGGGGTTAAGAAGGAAGGAAATGTTTTCAAGAAAATAAATCTTACCGCCACCCCTAAAAAATTTATGTCATAAGAAGTTAGAGGGAAGAAACAGGAGCCAAGCTGTGGGAGAGCTCATCCAGTGGGCATATAAAGAAAAAACACCACTGACCGTGTTTGAGCCGAGGAGGTTCAGATGAAATTAGAGCTTTAGGAAGATGAATCTCACGTCTGTGGACAGGAAGAAGAGTGTGAAAAGAAGCAGATTACTTCAACAAACCAAGAGTGAAATACAAAAACAGGTGGAAGAAGCAGGAAAATGACGTTGGAAACAGACGATTTCTGAAAGTCAGTTACACATACTGTGTGCCAGGCACTGTACTTGCTCGGCCTTGAGCAGTATGCAACTAAGAGTCCGAGCATTTTCCTCTCTCAAAAAGCTTCCAGGTAAAGCCGTGCTGATCTGGATTCTAGTCCTCACTTTGATTCGCTCTGTGATCTCTGGACCCCAGATTGCTCATCTGAAACGAGGAAGGCTGCCCTTGAGAGCTCACCAAGCCCTTGAGGCTGACGTACACTGATGCACGATAGTCCTCGGGAATTTCTGAGAGAAAACAATAGGAAAAGGCCTGCCTGGCTCTGTGTAGGAGATAATGGAGCTGAGTGGGTTAAACTTTGGGGCTTTTTTAATGACAGGGTTCAAGCCAAGCTCGAGGGTAACTGTGGCATCACTGATACATAGAGAAGGCAGTAAGGGCAGTAAGGAAAGGCTCGGGTTTTGCAGATGAGGTGGGGGGTGGGGGGTGGTCAGCGTTAGTCCGATGTGCAAATGCAGGGGCCAGTCTCCTGCCTTCCAGCTGGGAGGAGCACCAAGAGTGGAGGAGGGGCTCCGCAGGTCTGTGCACAAAGGTTACAGTGCCGCCTTGTAGAGCCCCAGACTCCCGGCCTGCTCTCTCCTAGCTGTGTGTCCTTGAACAAGCTACTCAACGTCTCTGAGCTTCCCTTTCCCCTTACGCCAAGGCGGCAGGATGACAGCGCCTTTCCGGGGAGTTGCGATGAGTATTGGATGAGTCAGCATGAGATGAGTGCCAGCCCCGGTGAGCATTCAGTGAACATTAACTGGGGTTACTGTTATCATTGTCCTCCTCCTCACCAGCATCATTATTTTCAGAAACAGTAGATTTTCTCAGGGAGAAGCGGTAGAGCGAAGAGTAAGAGGACGTATCTGTTCCTGAACGAAGGTCCAGCTGGAGAAGATGAGCTTGTTTGGTGGGGAGGGTCTACAGAACAGAGGAGAGAGCTTTCTGGAAGAGGAAGCATTGCATTGGTTCAACACTGCTTGAGGCAGTAAAGATGTGAAGGAGAGTCTAGAAAGGTCCCAGGACTTGGTAACTTACAGATTATCAGAGACATCTCAAACAGCAATGGACAGAGAACAGAGGGCTCCTCACGTGGACCTGAGGAGATGCAGGAGAAAGGAAGGCTGAAGGAAGAGAAGCACGCCCCACCCTGTCACACCCTGGCAGCCCCCTAGAAGGGAGACCAGGTTCATTTGCCTGCATTAGGAATGGATCAGGGGCTAAGAAGGCTGCAGCTTCCACAGTCACCGACAGCTCAGATGTTCTACCCTCCTTGGGACAGGATCAACCAGCTGTGATGCAATTCATCTCTACAATGATCTATAACAATCTATGATGCGCCGTCTCAGTTAGCATGCCAGGCCAGCCAGGACAGGGGCCCCAGATGTTTCTTTGAGACCCAAAATGGAAAGATAGTCAATAAAAGCAGCTGATGAGGTTAATGGTAAAGATCTGATGGCACCGAGAGAAAAGCGACAAACAGGAATCACTAAGTCCCTGCCCACGTGCCCATCCTGCCAGCTCCAACTCTGATGCAGAGCAGGAAGAACTGACTTTTAATTAAGGTGCTTGCTCTGCAAATATCACTTCATGTATCAAAACTGAAATTAATTCTCTCCTTCAGTCACTACCAGCCTAGATTTCTCATCTTTGGCATCTCCTTCTCCCACCTGTCCCTTTAGCGTCCTTTGGCTCCGTACCCAGTTCTCCTGTCACCCTCCACCTGCACACGGATCACCGTGGTGGCAACAAGGCTCTGGAGCCAGAGCAATGGGCTCAGGTCCCTCGTCCGCAACTCACTGCTGTGCTTGCACAAAGTGTCCCCTCTGTGCCTTAACTTCTTCATCCATCAAATGGGGACATTAACACTCACTCGGTCAACTTCACAGGGTTGTTTTAGAGTAAATGAGTTACTGCAAGTAAACTGAAGCTCAGACTGGAGCCTGGTGCATGGAAAGAGCCACACAAGTGGGGGCTGTCATTTTCTTCTTCTTTTTTTTTATCATGGGAGGCCCTCTAATGAAAGAAAGGGTGTTCAATACTGAAACATTGGTCTTCGCTAGCAGAACTGAGACCTGAGTGGTTTCCCCTGGCTACTCATCACTAGGGAGGCAGGGATCAACCTCACCCCAGCTCTGTCTTGGGGGCAGCCAAATGGAGAAGGCAGGTATGACCATGCGACCACAGCCCTCTGTGGTTGATGCTGGTCCCAGGGGTGGGGGAGAGGGTGAAGTGTGCACCCCTGGTGGTTCCTGCAGGGAAGTTGCATGATGCCCAGAACCCACCTGTGAGTGTGTCTCAACCCTGCGTGTTGTCACTTAGCCCTTTGGACTCTAGTCTTCAAAGCTGAGATGTGAATGGCACATAGCATGTTCCATGAGTCAGACTTACACAGGCTCTTGAGATAGACTGGCAGCACATGACTCAAACTTTGAGCCTCCATTTGCTCCTCTGTGAAATGGGCAGAAGGGCACTTTTCTTCCTGATAGCATCCTCATGAGAATCTACGTAGAGAGTAGTGTCTGACCCATTACAAAGGCTTTGTACATTTTACAGGAATGCCAAATACAGCTCTATCTTACTTGATTCATTTTCCGTTTAATATTGGCTCATCCCCGTGGATCTGTGAGTGTCAGGACTGATATTTCCAGTCCCCTGCTTGTGCCAAATTGAGACTCATCCACCCAGTCAGTCATGATGGCACTTGCCCTCACCACCGCCCCATCGTATGACAGGAGACACATTCCAACTCAAGGTTCCAAAATATGATGATTCCCAAGACTAGAGAAAAAAATATATTTGAAATATTTTCTCAAAAATTAATGTTTATAATCAACCTTGTGATGGCTGATTCTGTGCCAATAAATCAGGTAAAATTATATTTCTGGTTTTATTACGCATATGATTTAGCTACTCATTATCAGTTTTATAACACCTGCCTCCTACAGAAGATGGTTCATTTCTCCATTTATGCACTCATTTGTTCAGCAAGTGTTTATTGATTGCCTACTCGGTGCCAAACTCTGCTAGGCTGGGAGAATAGAGACAACCACATGCATTGTCTATTGGGGCAGTAAGGACTTTGTAATGAGTTTTTAGTTGTGCAAGGACAAAAGCTGTTAGGATTTTTGTTTCACGCAACGTCTCACTTCTTGGTTAGCTTTGTGTATGGCTGATTTTGTTGTTGCTTGTTATGAGAGAGATATCTATATCCTGACCAACAATTTCTGTGAATAACAATATATAAAAATAAGATATTGGGCTCCCACAAAGATGAACAAGATATTTAAATAAGATGGCAATTAAATAGAAAAATCAAACATCTGTAGGCTCAATTACAATGCACTGTGCTGACAAGCAATCACTGGAAGAGATGAAATATTTACCTGGGATGCTTAGAGATGTCTCCCTAGGTAGAGATATCTATATCCTGACCAACAATTTCTGTGAATAACAATATATAAAAATAAGATATTGGGCTCCCACAAAGATGAACAAGATATTTAAATAAGATGGCAATTAAATAGAAAAATCAAACATCTGTAGGCTCAATTACAATGCACTGTGCTGACAAGCAATCACTGGAAGAGATGAAATATTTACCTGGGATGCTTAGAGATGTCTCCCTAGGTGAGGGGATAGCAGAGGTAGGTGGTGGAAGGAGAAAAACTTACTTCCACATTAAATGTTCAGTTCAGTTCAGTTGCTCAGTTGTGTCCAACTCTTTGTGACCCCATGGACTGCAGCACAGCAGGCATCCCTTGTCCGTCACCAACTCCCAGAGTTTACTCAAACTCATGTCCATCGCTTCAGTGAGACCATACAACCATCTCACCCTCTGTCGTCCCCTTTTCCTCCAGCCTTCAATCTTTCCCAGCATCAGGATCTTTTCAAATGAGTCAGTTCTTCAAATCAGGTGGCCAAAGGGTTGGAGTTTCAGCTTCCTCATCAGTCCTTCCAATGAATATTCAGGACTGATCTCCTTTAGGATGGACTGCTTGGATCTCCTTGCAGTCCAAGGGACTCTCAAGAGCCTTCTCCAACACCACAGTTCAAAATCATCAGTTCTTTGGTGCTCAGCTTTCTTTATAGTCCAACTCTTATATCCATACATGACTACTGGAAAAACCAAGGATTTGACTCGATGGACCTTCACTGGGAAAGTAATATTTCCCCTTGTTTCTGTCTATTTCCCCTCCTGCGGCTCCAGGAACACCAGCGTTTCACCAGATTGAGATGAGCGGCGTCTTAGGGCTTCCATCCAGGTATGAGAAACCCAATTGCTGCTTCTCCTGGGTGCCTAAGTTTTTCTGGTCAAGATCATTTAATTCTTTTGGGCCTCAGTTTCCTTATCCAAAAAATGGGACTCAAATTATATCCCACACAAGAGTATTGAAAGGGATAAAATAATATTTGAAAAGTACTTAGCATAGTGCCTAACATGTTATAAGCACTTAATAAAAATTAGAGTTGCCTCAGTTACTGTAATTATCCCAACGTTGATGGCTGTCGTAGGCTACAAAGTGGATTGAATCGGGTCTGGAAATTAGACCCGCTTATGGTCCACATGTCTATATAATAGTGGGGTCTTCAGAGCCTTTCATATGGACAGTGCATCGTGAATGGACAGGAAAAATGTACCCTTCTATATTCCCAAGTGCCTGTGAGAGGAATCTCTTAATCCATTGTGCACCTGTCAGAACTGGGGTTCCACAGTTTACTCTTGAGTTCATAAAATCCCCCATACTAGCTAGCTCAGACCGGGGACTGTATTTGCATAGTGCCTCTTCCCTTTTCACAGTGGAAAGCTTACCTTTCACTGGCTCTGGTGAAACTTGTGAGAGGAATCTCTTAATCCATTGTGCACCTGTCAGAACTGGGGTTCCACAGTTTACTCTTGAGTTCATAAAATCCCCCATACTAGCTAGCTCAGACCGGGGACTGTATTTGCATAGTGCCTCTTCCCTTTTCACAGTGGAAAGCTTACCTTTCACTGGCTCTGGTGAAACTGGCTCCCGTTCACAATGGTGTCCCCGGGCTCTCTGCTCCCCCAGGCAGGCTGTGCGTTCAGGCCCTTCTGGAGAGGGGAGTCATGGAGATCTTCTCACCTATGTCTTTGCAGTTTCATCTGCAGTGGCCTCTCGGGGATTTGGGCATGCCATGGTAGCTGTCTGTGGAAACGTGTCTGCTTTTAGCAAAGATTAACCAGAAGACAGCTTTGAATTATATCCATTCCTGGGCGTAGTTTCTATGAGTCTGAGAGACTAACTTAAAAGTAAGTTTTGTTTCATGTACATAGTACACATCCCCAGATAAGTCCAAAAGAAATCAGATCAGCAGTTCGATTTACCTTTTTTAATTCAAAGACACCTTCTCAGTGTTAACATTAGAAATCAGTCCTAATTGCCTCATTCTGCCATTGTTATTTTTGTCCTTCCTCCTAATTTGTGTCTTCTTGCATCCTGTACTCATCATTTTATATTCTACTTTTTTGTTACCTAGTATATCATAAACACATCCCAGATTGCTCGCCAATCATTATAATTATAACCTTTAATGACTACATAATGGCCCATCAAGTAGCTGAATCTAATTTACTTGGCCATTTTCCTATGGTTAAATATCTAGGCCATTGATTTTCAGGCGTTTTTAGCTGCAGAAACTGTGTTATAAGAAACCATATGTAGAACCCAAATCTAGTTACCGATTTTTTTTCTTAAATATCTAAAGTAGTAGTTCATAATTACCTTCATGAGAAGACTCTCAGGCCATTGTAATAGAAGCCACGTTCCCATCACCACTGCCTTGGTAGTGGATACAGCCTGAGTCAGAGATAATGCCCGTAATAGCCTGACTTCTAGACATTTTCATCTATGTTTACAAGCAGAGTAGACTTATTCGATATACACAGCACTATGCAGGGCATATAGTTTTAGACTTGCTTTTCCTTCATTTAATATGCGTTGAAGATGTTCCTTGTCTTTGTGTTTCGATCTGCCTCGTTCTTTTTACCTGCTGTGTAATATTCCACAAATGCACCTGCCCAAGGTTCTTCCACAGGCCCTTCCCAGTGGGCAGGTAGGCTGTTTCCAGTTTGCTGTCATTAGACACGATGACCCCAAGTGCCCCTGCGTCTGTGCTGAGTCCTTTCAGCTCCTGTCAAGCTTTCTTCATGGCGGTGATTCCAGGTTTTAGAACCTCCAGTTTAGGAGTTTCCCTGCTTTAATAGCTGTAGATAACAGCACAGCGAGCATCTGAAACATACTGTACTTTTATTGTGCTTTTTCCCCCCTTTCTTCTGAATGTCGTCAGGAAAAATGACTGGATGTAGGATGCCGCAGGGAAGGAAATAGTGGCACTTTTGTGACACATGATCCCTACTGTTTTCCAAAATTAGTTTTGCCACTTGCTCTGCCTGTAGCATCAAGCGGGGGATCCATGTTCAAAGTTCCCTCATTCTCCACCCCAGCACCCTACACATAAGCCAGTGGTTCCCAAACAAACATGCATGCATCTGTAAGAGAACGTCTGTATTCTTTACCAACATTGCCTTTAATTGCTTTTTTTTTTTAATGTCTAATGCATTTTCCGGATCAAATTGTGATAATAATAGCCACAGTAGCAGCCAACGCTTGCTGAGTCTTTTCTGTGTAGCATGGGGATGGTGATGCCATGGCAAATACCTTAGCTTACGCAATCTTCAAAAGTAACCTGTGAGATAGGAGCCGTTATTATCTCGGTTTTCAACGTGAGTACTGATGCTCAGAGCAATTCCAGAGTTTGCTGCAGGTCATCTATCTCCTGGGTTTCCCAGATGGCAGTAGTGACAAAGAAGCCACCCGCCAACGCGTGAGAGGCCGAAGAGACCCAGGCTTGACCCCCGGGTGGGGAAGACCGCCTGGAGAAGGGAAGGGCAGCCCACTCCAGTGTTCTTGCCTGCAGAATCCCATTGCCAGAGG
This sequence comes from Oreotragus oreotragus, assembly GCA_006410675.1. NCBI lineage: Eukaryota > Metazoa > Chordata > Mammalia > Artiodactyla > Bovidae > Oreotragus > Oreotragus oreotragus. The sequence goes on from SJYX01015365.1 coordinate 74,839, forward strand.
AGCCTGGCCTTCTCCGGCCTATGGGGTCACAAGGAATTGGACGCGACTAAAGTGGCTTAGCACAGCACAGCAGAGATCATGTAGGTTATGGATTTGGGATATGAACCCAGGAATCTGTGACTTCAGAGCTCAGGTTCTTAATTAGTATGGGATACAACTCAGACCACACAGGGAGGGACGAGGATAGTGCTTACACTGTAAGCAGCTGTAGCAGCGAACGGCAGCTGGACGGCATCTAAAGTGCACACAACCCAGTGTGGTCACTGGGCCACCTGGGTCGGCCTGCCCCCAGGCCCCGCCTCTTCTGTCCTGCGGCCTCCATCCTCCCCAGGCTTTGGATGCACATCCTCGAGCCCTCCCCATCCAGATGTCCCCTTCTCCTCTAAATATCTGTTTTGTGTATTCCTACTCGGAGTTCCCGGGGAAGGCAATGGCACCCCACCCCAGTACTCTTGCCTGGAAAATCCAATGGATGGAGGAGCCTGGTGGGCTGCAGTCCATGGGGTCACTAACAGTCGGACAGACTGAGCGACTTCACTTTCACTTTCACTTTTCTCTTTCATGCATTGGAGAAGGAAATGGCAACCCACTCCAGTATTCTTGCCTGGAGAATCCCAGGGATGGGGGAGCCTGGTGGGCTGCCATCTATGGGGTCACACAGAGTCGGACACGACTGAAGTGACTTAGCAGCAGCAGCAGCACTCGGAGCTCCGGCCGTGGCTACCAGTGGATCCTTTGTTTGCCATGTGCTGCTTCCAGCCCCAAAGGCTTCACCCATCAGCAAACCACAGATCACTAAGAGCTTCAGCCACATGTCCCTGCTCAGAGCCCTTCACACCAGTGGCTGCAGCCGCTTGCCATTTAACCGCCCTTTGTCACTCAAAGTGCAGAGCCCCAGAGGGCAGCATCCCTTCCTTCCAGCAGACCAGCGATCCCTATGGACGTTTCCCTCTTCCCCTGTGTTCACTGTAAACAAATCACTAACTGAGTTTCACCTTTTATAGCTCTCAAAAAATGACAGACTCGTGCCTCCAGTTAACTTCTTTGACGGTGCTGAAGAAGAGGCATGTGGCCTCCTCGCGAGTGCAGGTGGGCTGGGGTGGCAGAGCCCCCTCCCACGTCTCACCTTTCTCATGGAGTAACATGAGATGGACTCTGGAGGGATGAGACCAGACCAGAGGTTGCTAAACCTGCCACATTTGATACATCTGGAGTGGGGGAGATGTCTTAAAATACAAATTTCTAGGCTTTTCCCCTGAATTCTGACTCCACCAATCTGATGCAGCACATCTAAATTTGCACTCTGAAGGTCACCCCCATAGGAGTTTGCCTTCTCCCAAGGTGGTGGATCTGAGATCCCTCACTGGACGTGAGTGTGTGGCTGGCCTGGCCCAGGGCAGAAACAGAAGAGGTTCCTGGGCCAGAGCAGGGACTGCTCAGGGGTTTCTTAAGTCCCCCAGGCTCTAAGTCCATCTGGGGTCAAAACTCCCCCAACCGCTCCTGTGCTCAGGGGCACATGCTCCTTCCCAGCCCCACCCACAGGGTGCTTCAGGGAATCTGCAGGGTTGTCTGCACCTAGCCTGGGCCTTCTCTACATCCCTGGATCTGCTTCTGCCAGATGCAAGCTCCTGGATGGCTTGGTCCCAGACCTACCCCTTATCCTCTTGTCTTCTGGACACTTTGTTCCTCTGCTTATTTACTTACTGTTTACTTCTTTATTTCCATTCTTTACATTATCTAGTTAATTGATGCTTGTGGTAACAACCCAAAACATTAAAGTGGCTAAATTAAAATGGACCTTCCTGCCCTTCTAGTCCCACCCCAACACTTCCCAGCATCATCGCCATTAACAACTTGTGTGTATTCCTCTTAGGTGGTTTCCTTTTATTATCTACACACAGGACTTCACTTTGTTTTAACTTGATTTTACAAAGCATCAAGTTGCAGAATGCAGTTCATCTTACAACCTGCCTCCTCACCCAAGAAAAAAATTATGATCGTGTTTCCATGACAAACAAACTCTCTTTTTTAATAGCTGGAATAACGCTGTAATTTAGGTATCCATTTCCCATCCTCAGCTTCCTTCCCATTGTTGGCAAGCCTGAGCAATCCAGCATCAGTGTTCTTCGTGGACTGTCTTTAGATTCTGGCGCATCTCAGTCCTATTAGATAAATTCTCACGTGTGGGATTGGCTATTTCTCACATTCAGCGCCCCGATCCTGGCCCCCAGTGGCTGTCCCTTCCCCAGACCCAACCCAAGTCTGATGCACTCTCAATTTCACACCATGGATTAGCAATGAGAAAACAGCCTCCAGGGACTGCCCTGGATGGTGTCTGAAATGGAAACGTCATCATGCAAAAGCNGGAAGTGCAAAAGGAGAGAAGTCTTGCTAATATCAAGATGAATGTACTATATGTCGATGGCAAGCAGAATTGTGAGAGAGGGAAAATATTATTCCTCCTAACAACAGCAGTTTACAAATTTCACATAACAAAGTAAGGAGGATAAATTATATTAAAAATAATGATGTGGAAAAATATGTAACTGGGGGAAAATCTTGAGTAGTTAGTGGTTTTACTCTGTGTTGGCATAAAATAAATAAATTACAAATAATTTAAATTACAAATTTTGGGTCACAACCATCAATCAGTAATGTGCTTGTAGAAACAAGACTGCAGACTATTCTAAATCTATGATGCATTTTTATAAAATGTGCTCAGAGAAAAGATATCTCTAGCCAGATAGAATTCAATATGTATGTATGTTGTTTTGTCCAGAAACTGGTTTTTCAGTATAAAACAACTAAGGTTGATGTGATGAGGCTTTTATGTAGAAATGACCTATTGATGTGTTGCTACCATAGTATTTAATGTTTTATTTTCTGGGTCATAGCTATGATAAATTCCATAAATGTGATAAGATTCTGTTTTATTGTGTGCTGTAGTTAAAAGACATCGGGCATCTCTTCCCATAACCAGTTGCCGTAAATTTTCTTTCGCCTTTTATTCAGTTCCAGGCTTAGTTGCTTAGATGGTAAAGAGGAATATCATAGATAGAGCTGAAATGAAGAAGGTAAACTTGGAATAAGAACAGTACAATGCATTATTTGGGGCAGGAGAGTCTATGCTTTCTTTTTCCTTCTGTTTTAATTTACATATCATATAGTTTTGAATGCCAGGGAGTGAGTGCCCTTAGGTCTTCTTTCATAAGATAAGACTGCATTTGACCTAACTGTCCACCTCAGCTCTTGCTATCAAACTCCATGTCCCAGCTCAATAAAATTATATGTGCTTCCTCCAAGGTGTCATATTTCTTGCTTCCATGTGTGCTCCTATACAGCTCCCTTTGTCAGGATGTCTTTCTTCTCTATCCAACCAATGCTTACTTCCATTATTTCCTTCCCCTGGAAGTCTTCCTTGCACCTGCTCTGATTTAGAGGTCACTCCTCTGCATTTCTACAGCACCCTGTGCATCCTTTAATATAGTGCTTTCATGCTACAACACAAACTGAAAATTTAGTTCACTGTCTCCATCCTTAGGCCATGCTCCTCACAGTCCTAGATATATCTTCCAGGACTTTGCAGACTCATTAAATATATGTAGAATGGTTGAAGGCACTGTGGTAAGCAGGTAATTAAAAATGAATACATACTGATTAGGGATTATCTACAAAATGCAGCTCTCTAGCAAGGTGGTGAGCCAGGCCCTTAGCTAAACAACTATGTGAAGTGTCATCTGTGTGCATATTCCAAATGCAGATTACTATTGTAATGACAGCAGCTATAACAGCAGCAATAATAATATACTTTACAAGGTTTAAAGACATGCTAAAATAGTAAATCCAATCAATCCATTCTGAAGGAGATCAGCCCTGGGATTTCTTTGGAAGGACTGATGCTAAAGCTGAAACTCCAGTACTTTGGCCACCTCATGCGAAGAGTTGACTCATTGGAAAAGACTCTGATGCTGGGAGGGATTGGGGGCAGGAGGAGAAGGGGACGACAGAGGATGAGATGGCTGGATGGCATCACTGACTCGATGGACATGAGTCTGAGTGAACTCCGGGAGATGGTGATGGATAGGGAGGCCTGGCGTGCTGCGATTCATGGGGTAGCAAAGAGTTGTACACCACTGAGCAACTGAACTGAACTGAAAATAGTAAAAGAAACATATGAGGAAGTTTTTCTAGATAAAGAAACTAAACTGCAGAGAATTTATTCATTTTGTTCAAATTTCCATGAGAGAAAGCGATAGTGAAGGTGGGATTTAAATGCACACCTGCCAGACTGTAGATATTATGCATGTAAACATTAAGAATGACAATAAGGAGGCTTCCTTCTTTAACAATCACACATACTCTTTTATAGAACTTGAAATACATTTAAAGTACATTCCTAAATAATGTCTAAACACCTCTTCAGCAGTGTCATCTACAAAGCGTGCTTTGAATTTATATGTCGAAACTTTATCTTCCTAATGGCTGCTTTTACCTCTTGATTCCTTAATGTATAAATAATAGGATTTAAGAGAGGTGTGAAAATTGTATAAAACACAGAAAGAATTTTATCTATGGAGTATCTGCTGAAGGGCCATACATAGATAAAGACACAAGGAGCAAAGAACAGAGTCACTACTGTGATGTGTGCTGAGAGAGTGGAGAAAGCCTTAGAGGAACCACTGGCAGTGTGGTGCCTAACAGAGTAAATAATTACCGTGTAGGAGACAAGCAAGAGGAGGAAGCAGACCAGGGACAGGAGGCCACTGTCAGCAATGACCAGGAGTTGGAGCACATAGGTGTCCTTGCAGGCGAGTTTGATCACAAGAGGTAGGTCACAGAAAAAGCTGTCCACAACATTGGGACCACAGAAGGGCAAGTTCAACATGAAAGCCATTTGACTAGATGAGTGCACAAATCCAACTGCGTAGGAGGATAACAGTAGCCCAAAGAGCACTCGTGGGCTCATGATGGTCATGTAATGGAGCGGTTTGCATATGGCAACATATCTGTCTATTGCCATGGCTACAAGCAACATCATCTCACTCCCACCTAGGAGGTGCATGAAGAACATCTGAGAATAACATCCCCACCAGGAGATGGTCTTCCGGTCTCGGAGGAAATCTGCAATCATCTTAGGGGTAGCAAAAGAAGCCAGGATCATATCAATACAGGAGAGATTGATAAGCAGAAAATACATTGGTGTGTGAAGGCATGAGTCAAAGATCACAGTGACTAAGATGAGGAGGTTTCCCAACACAATCCCTCCATAGACCACAGAGAATCCCAGAAAGAATAAAATCTGAAGATTCTGAGATTTGGAAAGTCCCAGCAAAATGAACTCAGATACCACTGAATGGTTTGTCTTTTCCATGTCATCCACTTGTCTGGTTGTCTACTTAATCCTGTAATAATCAAAATGAGTAAGAATAAGGAGTAGGAAAATTGTGTTTACTTAAAGGTGGTTCATGCTGATGTCCAGCTTTGCTATTTAGACAAGGTAATGACTATATAAGCACTTCCCACTTTTGGGAATTTTTGTTGGTCAGTGATTCATTAAATGGTTCAGAGAAGTATCCAAATAATAGTAGAATTAAGAATATACATTTCTGAAAAACAAAAATAAAAACAGTTTATGAAACCACAATTTACCAAAGAGCACTCGTGGGCTCATGATGGTCATGTAATGGAGCGGTTTGCATATGGCAACATATCTGTCTATTGCCATGGCTACAAGCAACATCATCTCACTCCCACCTAGGAGGTGCATGAAGAACATCTGAGAATAACATCCCCACCAGGAGATGGTCTTCCGGTCTCGGAGGAAATCTGCAATCATCTTAGGGGTAGCAAAAGAAGCCAGGATCATATCAATACAGGAGAGATTGATAAGCAGAAAATACATTGGTGTGTGAAGGCATGAGTCAAAGATCACAGTGACTAAGATGAGGAGGTTTCCCAACACAATCCCTCCATAGACCACAGAGAATCCCAGACAGAATAAAATCTGAAGATTCTGAGATTTGGAAAGTCCCAGCAAAATGAACTCAGATACCACTGAATGGTTTGTCTTTTCCATGTCATCCACTTGTCTGGTTGTCTACTTAATCCTGTAATAATCAAAATGAGTAAGAATAAGGAGTAGGAAAATTGTGTTTACTTAAAGGTGGTTCATGCTGATGTCCAGCTTTGCTATTTAGACAAGGTAATGAATATATAAGCACTTCCCACTTTTGGGAATTTTTGTTGGTCAGTGATTCATTAAATGGTTCAGAGAAGTATCCAAATAATAGTAGAATTAAGAATATACATTTCTGAAAAACAAAAATAAAAACAGTTTATGAAACCACAATTTCATAGGCTGTGAACTTGGAATTAGAGGGCTTCAATACAACAACTAGCTGAGCTATTCATTTAGCAACATAGGATATGCCATTTCCCTTTTGATGGTCAAGTTCCCTTCTCTGTAAAATAAAAAAATTGGATTACAAGACATCAAAAGCCTCTTCGTGCTATAAATGTCTCCATGCATTAGATAATTATGGTGGGTTCTATATTGACAGAGTAATATTGAAATTTTTAATCTGGAAATTAGAAATGTAGAAAATATATCCATGATTCTCAAGAGCTATATTTTGAAATAGATTTTGGTAAAGAACTATGAATTAAAACATAAATTAAGGTTTAAATATATGCTTTTAGATCCTGAGAAATCTACCTTTATTTTTCCATCCTCCATTTCCTGCTTCAGTACAAGAATGTCTCACAGCTTAACTAGTGACGGTCATTATACACTTTTTAAAAGTATATAAAAATACAACTTATTCACTCAAAATTTAACTGTATTCACATCAAATGGCTATTCTAGAATTCTGGGCAAAAAATAGAAAAGGTGAAAAAAAATCCACAGCTAAATGTGACTGATTTTATTTCATTTTTAGTTTTTATTCATTTATTCATTTATTTGTTTTCTGTTTGCTTGTTGCTGTATAGAGGACCACTGATTGGTTTGTGCAGGTGTATCTGTAACAGGCTTCAAAATAACTGAGAAAGTTTGAGGTAACTAGCTTATACAAATTTTGCAGTAGAATCACCTAATTAAGCCCATGCTTATTGCAAAACTGATTTGACTAGGTTTACTTTTTAAAAATTGCTTTCATCATTCAATTCAGCTCAGTCACTCAGTCATGTCCACCTCTGCAATATCATGGACTGCAGCACACCAGGATCCATACCCATCACCAATTCCCAGAGCTTAGTCAAACTCATGTCCACTGAGTCGGTGATGACATCCAACCATCTCATCCTCTATTGTCCCTTTCTCCATCTGCCTTCAATCTTGCCCTGCATCAGGGTCTCTTCCAATGAGTCAGTTCTTCGTATCAGGTGGTCAAAATGTTGGAGCTTCAGCTTCAGCATCAGTCCTTCCAATGAATATTCAGGACTGATCTCCTTTAGGATGGACTGGTTGGATCTCCTTGCAGTCCAAGGGACACTCAAGAGTCTTCTCCAACACCACGGTTCAAAAGCATCAATTCTTTGGTGCTCAGCCTTCTTATGGACCAACTCTCACATCCACACATGACTACTGGAAAACCCATAGCTTTGACTAGATGGACCTTGATTGGCAAAGTAATGTCTCTGCTTTTTAATAAAGCTGCCTAGGTAGGCCATAGCTTTTCTTCCAAGGAGCAAGCATCTTTTAATTTCATGCCTGCAGTCACCGTCTACAGTGATTTTGGAGCCCAAGAAAATATCACTGTTTCCATTGTTTCCCCATCTATTTGCCATGAAGTGATGGGACTGGATGCCATGATCTTAGGTTTTTACATGTTGAGTTTTAAGCCAGCTTTTCATCCTCCTCTTTCATCCTCATAAAGAGGCTCTTTAGTTCCTCTTCGCTTTCTGCCAAAGGGTGATGTTATTTGCATATCTCAGGTTATTGATATTTCTCCCACCAATCTTGATTCCAGCTTGTGCTTCATCAAGTCCAGTGTTTCTCATAATATACTCTGCATATAAGGTACTCCTTTCCCAATTTGGGACCAGTCCATTGTTCCATGTACAATTCTGACTGTTGCTTCTTGATCTGGATACTGATTTCTCAGAAGGTGGGTAAGGTGGCCCAGTATTTCCATCTCCCTAAGAATTTTCAAGGCACCCCACCCCAGTACTCTTGCCTGGAAAATCCAATGGACTGAGTAGCCTGGTGGGCTGCAGTCCATGGGGTTGCTAACAGTCGGACAGACTGAGCGACTTCACTTTCACTTTCACTTTTCTCTTTCATGCATTGGAGAAGGAAATGGCAACCCACTCCAGTATTCTTGCCTGGAGAATCCCAGGGATGGGGGAGCCTGGTGGGCTGCCATCTATGGGATNGGCAATGGCACCCCACCCCAGTACTCTTGCCTGGAAAATCCAATGGACGGAGTAGCCTGGTGGGCTGCAGTCCGTGGGGTCGCTAAGAGTCGGACAGACTGAGCGACTTCACTTTCACTTTCACTTTTCTCTTTCATGCATTGGAGAAGGAAATGGCAACCCACTCCAGTATTCTTGCCTGGAGAATCCCAGGGATGGGGGAGCCTGGTGGGCTGCCATCTATGGGGTCACACAGAGTCGGACACGACTGAAGTGACTTAGCAGCAGCAGCAGCACTCGGAGCTCCGGCCGTGGCTACCAGTGGATCCTTTGTTTGCCATGTGCTGCTTCCAGCCCCAAAGGCTTCACCCATCAGCAAACCACAGATCACTAAGAGCTTCAGCCACATGTCCCTGCTCAGAGCCCTTCACACCAGTGGCTGCAGCCGCTTGCCATTTAACCGCCCTTTGTCACTCAAAGTGCAGAGCCCCAGAGGGCAGCATCCCTTCCTTCCAGCAGACCAGCGATCCCTATGGACGTTTCCCTCTTCCCCTGTGTTCACTGTAAACAAATCACTAACTGAGTTTCACCTTTTATAGCTCTCAAAAAATGACAGACTCGTGCCTCCAGTTAACTTCTTTGACGGTGCTGAAGAAGAGGCATGTGGCCTCCTCGCGAGTGCAGGTGGGCTGGGGTGGCAGAGCCCCCTCCCACGTCTCACCTTTCTCATGGAGTAACATGAGATGGACTCTGGAGGGATGAGACCAGACCAGAGGTTGCTAAACCTGCCACATTTGATACATCTGGAGTGGGGGAGATGTCTTAAAATACAAATTTCTAGGCTTTTCCCCTGAATTCTGACTCCACCAATCTGATGCAGCACATCTAAATTTGCACTCTGAAGGTCACCCCCATAGGAGTTTGCCTTCTCCCAAGGTGGTGGATCTGAGATCCCTCACTGGACGTGAGTGTGTGGCTGGCCTGGCCCAGGGCAGAAACAGAAGAGGTTCCTGGGCCAGAGCAGGGACTGCTCAGGGGTTTCTTAAGTCCCCCAGGCTCTAAGTCCATCTGGGGTCAAAACTCCCCCAACCGCTCCTGTGCTCAGGGGCACATGCTCCTTCCCAGCCCCACCCACAGGGTGCTTCAGGGAATCTGCAGGGTTGTCTGCACCTAGCCTGGGCCTTCTCTACATCCCTGGATCTGCTTCTGCCAGATGCAAGCTCCTGGATGGCTTGGTCCCAGACCTACCCCTTATCCTCTTGTCTTCTGGACACTTTGTTCCTCTGCTTATTTACTTACTGTTTACTTCTTTATTTCCATTCTTTACATTATCTAGTTAATTGATGCTTGTGGTAACAACCCAAAACATTAAAGTGGCTAAATTAAAATGGACCTTCCTGCCCTTCTAGTCCCACCCCAACACTTCCCAGCATCATCGCCATTAACAACTTGTGTGTATTCCTCTTAGGTGGTTTCCTTTTATTATCTACACACAGGACTTCACTTTGTTTTAACTTGATTTTACAAAGCATCAAGTTGCAGAATGCAGTTCATCTTACAACCTGCCTCCTCACCCAAGAAAAAAATTATGATCGTGTTTCCATGACAAACAAACTCTCTTTTTTAATAGCTGGAATAACGCTGTAATTTAGGTATCCATTTCCCATCCTCAGCTTCCTTCCCATTGTTGGCAAGCCTGAGCAATCCAGCATCAGTGTTCTTCGTGGACTGTCTTTAGATTCTGGCGCATCTCAGTCCTATTAGATAAATTCTCACGTGTGGGATTGGCTATTTCTCACATTCAGCGCCCCGATCCTGGCCCCCAGTGGCTGTCCCTTCCCCAGACCCAACCCAAGTCTGATGCACTCTCAATTTCACACCATGGATTAGCAATGAGAAAACAGCCTCCAGGGACTGCCCTGGATGGTGTCTGAAATGGAAACGTCATCATGCAAAAGCAGTGTCTATTACCGGCTATGAAATGACCATTTTTCATGGATTTTTCTTTTTATTTGACACGCCAACTGTCAATCCTAACGTAAACACTGATTTTTACTGTGGGACTAGTTTGATTTAAATGCCATAATGGTCAATGACACACAATAGCAATTTTTCTTTGGTATTGTAAAAACAGCAAAGTTATATACAGGATTCCCATTTTGGAATTTTATAAAGAGAAAAAAATTATCATAATGACATAACCGAACTCAGAAAGTCTACTGGCATTTTGCCCAAAAATGTTCTGTTAGCCTCGGAATGTAGCAATGCTGTTGATAAGAAACCCATCTTGATCACCTTGTTTATCCTAAAAAGCGCAGACTTTTCTTCTTAGCAAGCATTCCAATGGGAGAGAGGACAGAGGAGACGTGATTAAATTATCAGGCAGAAACACGTGACTGTAAATAATTAACTCTCACGTGTGAGCCTTAACCTTGCAACTTTCAGGATATTTATTTCTTTTATTTCAAAATGTTTATTTACTTTTCTCCACTGACTTTAATTAATTTTGCCTTTGGCTCATAAACAGGTGAAACTGGAAACTTTTTTATTTGCATTTTTATCTTGAAGCAAGCTGACTAATTAAACTTTCCAGTTTGGTTTCACTATGCTGTACCGGAGCCATAAGAAAATGACTGACAGATGCATAGATTTGTGACTGTTTTTCTAAGAAAGAAATGGAAGGAGCTTTTGGAAATTGCCATGGCTTTATGCAAATGCTAAAATAAAGCCTGTGTTAAGGTTCTCTCTCTCACAGGGAGAGAGATGAGCAAATGAGGTTAAAAAAAAAAAAAAAAAAGCAGTCTCTCAGTCGTGTCTGACTCTTTGTGACCCCGAGACTGAAGCCTGCCAGTCTCCTCTATCCGTGGGACTCCAGGCAAGAATGCTGGAGTGGGTAGCCATTCCCTTTTCCAGGGCATCTTCCCGATTCAGGGATCGAACACAGGTCTCCTGCATTACAGGCAGATTCTTTACTGTCTGAGCCATCAGAGAAGCCCAGAGGAAGGGTCTAGAAAACACTTACTGTAAATTTCCCTGAGTGCTAGAAAAAGCACAGAACACATTAATATAGAAATGAGTTGTGAGCACATAGCTTCTAATCTGGCACTAGTGGTAAAGAACCCACCTTCCAATGTGAGATGGAAGAAACATGGGTTCAATCCCTGTGTCAGGAAGGGCCCCTGGAGGAGAAAATGGCAACCCAGTACAATATTCTTGACGGGAAAACTCCATGGACAGAGGGGCCTGGTGGGGCCACAAAGAGTTGGACATGACTGAGCAACTGAGCATGCACACAGCTTTCAACAGTGTTGCTCAGCTGGTAGAAAAGAGGAATGCCCAAAGCATAATATATTCAACCTCAGCCTGATCCATGGCAAGTTTTCATAAAATCTTAGAAATTATTTATTTTTAAAAAAAGACTCCATTTTAAAAGTGGTAAAAATCTAAGACACTATCTTAGAGAAGATGGTGTGTGTCCTTACCTACAAAATTAAAGGCATGCAGTGCATTCCTAGCCTTGTGCCTGCTGGGAGCTTCCATATGTGCCCTGGACATGGACAAGGATGCTCCCAGCAGTGTGGCCAGCAGCAGCAGGGAGAGAAAGCAATCTGTGTGCTCATAAAGCACCTCACGGCTGGTGAAGGACAGCTCAGCCGTGTGGTGAGCCGCTCGGCAGCGAACCCCCACTCCCCACCACCTGAACGTACCACACTGTGGAAAACAGAATTTGCAGGAAAAATACATATGGTGTGATTCCATTTACAGACGATTAAAAAACTTGGAAAACTAATATGTGTAGAGGCAGATAAGGAGTAAAACTATGAAGGAAAACAGTGGATTAAGAGATACAAAATTCTCGATAACCATTTTCCTTGGAGGGAAGTAAGGTGGATCGAGGAGAAACGTGCAAAAGTCACAGTGGCATGACGCATGGTATTTCCTGAGCGGGGTAGTGGGTAGAAGTGTGATTCTGTTCTTCCTTATACATTACTATATGTTATGTATGTGCACGTACATGTGCTGTATATGTGTATGTATGTGAATTTATGTACCTAAGATTCCTGTGTACGTATGAAGCAATTCATAATTTAAAAAGGAAAAGGGAGACATATGAGCTAGATGACATTTACCAGGAACTAATCTTATCTCATTCAACATTTATATCAATAACTTATCAAAATCATGCCTCAACCAGAATAAGTGAGGGATAGCTAATCCATCAGATGATTGAATCAGGTTTTCTAAAAGGCAATGGGCATGCTGCCACCATGAGCTGACAGTTTCATGTCCCAGAGATAAATGAAAAGTCTTTGCCTGAGATTCTTAAAAAGCCAGCTTACTAAATCAGGGTGAGATCCGCTATGTTAAACAGTATTTCATATGAAAACGAGGTTGCGGTCCTAGTGGACCACAATCTCGAAAGGCATTTCTGCGTAAGTGCCTTCTGAGTGAGCTAATTTCTGCTTCAGGAACAGTGACCATCCTCCCACGGTCAGCACAGGTCAGGTCACATCTTGCATATTTTGCTCTCAGCACCTTGATATGAGTAGGAAGCTGACAAATTGCAGCAAAGTCAGAAGACTGGAAATGAAATATGCATCAATAGAGAAGTTTTTTCAGTTCATCAGAGGGAGACATGGAAGAGCCCGAGCAGAGCAGGAGGTTTCCAGAAGACTGGCTCCAGCTTAGTGTGCACAAGAGCTCACCAGTGGTCAGACATGCCCCAAAGAGCAGTGGGCAGCCTCGTAAGATGTGCGCTCAGGTCCTCGCATGTGCAGACAGAAACTGCATGACTCACTGTCCCTACAGGCACACTGGAAGCTGGACTCCAGAGCTCTGACATCCCTTGCACCTCACAGCTTCCACGACTCTGTGAGACCAACCAAAGAGAAGTCACAGGGGAAGCTGGAAGACAGTTGGCTTGACACAGACTGATGTGGAAGTGCGAAGCATCACAGGGCAGACAGCTAAGCCCAGGACCTTCCGTACCCGCCCGGCAGCCTCCCAAGTAGCAACAGCTGCCCTGCAGATGACACCTGGTCTTTCAGCAGGGCCTGCCCCTCTGCTGACCTTGGACCCAGCAAAGGGATTTTTGTGGCCCAATTTCCAGCCTCGGACAAAGAGAAGAGCTTAGAACTGGGAGGCTGGAGACCTGAGTTTGAATCGCCCCTGCCTCCTGTTTGACTCTCTTATCTCAAATCCATGAATGTCTTTTTCTGAGTCTTATTTTCCATGATTTAAACAAGGATGAGGGGGACTATTTCAAAGAGTAGAGGGGATTAAGTAGGAAACAGGGAGCAACTGGTATATTTCACCCAACACCCCCGGAATTGTGACTAAGAACACTTCTAACACTCTTCACTCATTCACTCATTCAGTCACTCATTCATTCACTCATTCGGCCACTCATCCATTCACTCATTCAGTCACTCATCCATTCATCCAACAAAAGTTGACGTAATACTTATACCCCAGGCACCCTGTTGACCTCCTACCGATTGGAAATATGTCTGTGGAGATGGTAAGCGCCTCCCTCAAGCTAGTCTAGTAGCTGAGACTGACCACCTCACAGATAATTGCAACCGGATGTGCACAGGACTGGGGTGAGGACAACCGGGAGAGAAACAAGGGCAAAGAGAAGGAATGTTTAATTCCACCTAAGGGAGGAGGTTGAGGAACAAACTCTCCCAAGTGTCTTGAAAGATGAGCAGAAAACACTGAGATGAGACGGCCAGCAAGGGAGAGAGGAGAGTATGAGAGTCCAGGTCTGAGTGAACAGCACGCGCCAGGGCCCGGAAGGGACATGCTGGCGACTTTGGGGAAGCTCGTGTTCTGTGTGTCAGCCCAGGTGGCTTATACTGCTACAGCCTCTGCTTCCAGAGGCTCACTAAGAAGTGGTTTCTTTCTTCTTGTGATAGTGTGCAGCGGGGGCTGGTTGGGGGCCCTGCCGGGATGCAGGCTGGCAAAGAGTTTCCTTCTGGAACATTGGCAGAGGCTGGGCAGAGGGAGAGATGGCATGTATGGGGACTGCCCCTTAGAGCTTCTGTCTGAAAGGGACACGCCTGCCTGTGCTCAGGTTTCGTGGGTCAAAGTAAGTTGCAAGGCTGCACCTAAGTCCAGCAGAGGAGACAAGCACAGTCCTTATGCATGGCTGAAAGGAACTGGAGGTATTTGCTGATGGCAGTAATGACCACCACAGTCCGTGTGGCGGGAAGGGAAGAGGACGAAGATGAGACGGTAGCAGAGGAGAACTAAACCTCGGCCAGGTCAGGAAGGGCCATGACAGTTCATTCTAGATTTGTTACTGCATCCAGCAAGAACTACCGAAGTATATCAAGTCTGGGAACGGCACAAGGAAGTGTTCATTTTAGAAGCATTGAACTGGAGCTAACAGGGCCGGGATTCATTCACTTACACCACAACCATCCTCGTTGGTGACACAGAGCAGAATGAATCCGCCTTGCATTTGGTGAAGGCAAGAGATCATCGGTCAACAGACTTAACAGATGAATGTATAACATTTCAGAAGCGCTAAGTAGGAAGGAAAGTGAGAATGGGATAATGGTTTGGAGCTAGTAGCTTAGAGGTGAGAGAAGGGGGTCATTAGTAAGCATTAGAAGGCACAGCAGAACTGGGTCCTCTCTTAGTAAGAGGGCAGATGAGATAAGATACGTGGAAATATCTGAGGCAAGAGGCTTCAATAAACACGCGGAATCTGAATTTAGAGTTGGAATAGCTCTTCTGAAGCATTCAGTCCCCGTGGACACAGATGTGACACCAACCCTTTTCAGGAGAGTGGATGACAGACAAGCCACTCGGCTGGTTTATTAAGATGGAAATGCTCACAAGGGCTTAAATAAAGATTCAAGTCAATGGGAGCTGCCTTTCTAATTGGTAACAGTGACTGGGAGGTAAAGGAAATGTGAGATGCTTGCTGCCTGTGTGGCTGGAGCCCTGGAATTCTGTAGAGCACTCAAGCCGACCTCCCTGTCAGTTGGCTGTGAATTGACGGTCTGAGTGTGACCTTGTGTGCCTCCTGTAGAACAAGTGGGTGAGATTAGAGGCACAGTTGCCTCCCATGCTCCTCTCTTGCCATTCCTCACTCCAGCAGTCAGCACAATTCTCGGGTTCATCAGCTGAGGACAACCTAACACAGTCTCTCCTCTCCCGCTTCCACGCGCTTATAGCACCATGTGCTTGGAATTCACAGGCTTTGCTCTCTGAACCCTGCTAGAATCATAGGTGCTAAAGTTGAGGGGATTTTCACAGGTGATCTGATGGTTCACCCTCCTTTGAAAGCAATATTCCCTACTAGTACCCCACAGCGTGCGCGCACACACACACACACACACACACTCAGTACTGAGAGCTCACTGCTCACCAGGCAAGACCTTACATCCCTGCATAGCTCCCATGGCTGCCATGTTCCTCTCCAAACCTCATCCCCTTCCAGTATTAGACTGTTCCATGCCCCCATTTTAGGACCCCTTCCAGTCATGTTAGCCTAGTTCCTCTTTCTTCTTCTTTTTTTAAATTTTTCCTTCCCTTTCAGTCTTAAAAAAGGTTGAAAAAAAGGACCCAGTTACCAGGACTAATCTTTACCTTGCAGTAGCCCTGCCATCTAGACCGTCTTCCCTGCCCCCACTCCTGGCAGTCTCTGGTTTGTCTATTTTCCTTGTATGTTATGGGAACCAGGATGATGCAGGATTCCAACGTGATTCAAGTAGAGCAGAATCCAATGGCAGAGGTAGAGGATTCTAGCCCTTCTCCGTAAAACTGACTTCTCAGTACTGGCCAGAAATAGAGTCTGTAACAGGTGACATTCAGGGAAAATGTTCTCACTGAGCCCCTTGGACTGGATTAACTCCAAAGCTTCTTTCTGTTCAAATGTGTTGTGATTCAAAGAAGGAAAAATAATACACTGTGTACATTTTTCTTTCCTCAGAGATTGGAAAGACGAGAAAGAAGCTTGTCTTGTTCCTTTTTTTTATAAAAATATAAAGCATGTGTCCCCTGTGACAGAGATATTTCTTTCCCTTTAAACCCAGCAGAGTCCATGACGGAGCTTAAGTGTGACCACATGTCACGCATTTGTCTTCCTGGGCCAGTTTCCTATGTTTCTGAAAAGATAGAATGGCTTTCACAGGATTGGAAATCTTGAGATTTAGGAGATGGTCCCTCGCCTGTCTTTGAGAACTGAGCCTGGAAAATGTGTCCATCATTAGCTGACCCCAAGAAAACAATTTACGACCCCTGAGGGCAGAAGCCCAGAGGGTCTTCTTCACTGAACTGAGTCTCAGGTAACTGATCCTCGTGGCCATAGGTATGCATATGTTGCTCGTGTCTGGTCCTGCCCTGCCCTGCCCTGTCCCTGCTGCCTGCCTCCATCTGCCTCGTGCCTGGGTCCAGCACGGGCTCCGCGGCTTCGGACGCCCAGCTTCCGACCCCGATTCTACCAGGCACTGGCTGTGTGTGACCTCAAGCGCATCACCACTCTTCCTTCAAGGACAGCAAGGGGATGCAGAGAGAAACCTCCATGAGGTCAAGTTCATCCACTAGAACTCAGCACAGTTTCTCCTGCATTGTGAGTCGTGTAGTAGGCTGAATCGTGGCCATGCAAAGATGCTAAGTTCTGAGCCCTGAAACTGGTAAACTTTGCAGATGTGATTCAGAGGAGGATCTGAGGTGAAGAGGTTACTCTGGATTATCTAGGGTTGGAGGGTGGCAATATAATCACAAGGTCCTTGGAAGAGAGAGACAGACGGCGTTAACACAGAAATATAGAAAAAGAGGTGATGCGATGGCACACAAGCCAAGCGATGCCAGTGGCCACCAGAAGCCGAAGAGGCAAGGGACGAATTCTCCCCAGCACATTCCGAGGGAGCGAGACACACCCGCACCCTGATTTCAGACTTCTGGCCTCCAGGATGTGGGGGGACACGTGTCTGTGGTTTTAAGCTGCCCAGTGTGTGAGAATTTGATACAGCAGCCCTAGAAAGGAGTGCAGTCAGTGAAGGGTACATCAGGAGCGCCACTGAGACAGGAGCCCTGAGAGGCAGATACCTGGTCACGCCACAGGCGGCATGTGGGAAATCCTTGGGGCATGTTCGCTCAATTACAGAATTCACAGATGGCTGCCTTCCTGCCTCTCCCTTTCTGTCTCCTTTTTACTGTTTCCCTTCCCTTCTTCTGTCCCCAGTGAAGGATAACTACCTGCAAATCATCCCCTGGTGTAGGCTTCGGTCCCCCATTTAATTGCTAGCAGTGCGTCCTTCTATCAGTCACAGGGAGTGGGCTGCTGAATGCTCACCTTTTGGTAAAATGAGTTGCTTAGGACCTTGCAGCTTCTTTTAGGGTTTCTTTTCTCTACTGAGATGGGATTTTTGAACCACAATACTTAACCATTTTGTGTGGCCGTGTCTGCGGCGGGCATGCATTTAAGAGAATGAATTCAGTGCAAGGTGAACGTTCAAGAGTGTGGAAGGCAGTGGTTGATGTAATGGGTACTCAGGACCTTTAATTCAGTGCTTTTTCAACTTGATTTGCAAATAGAGCCTTAAAGTTTCCAGCTCTTAAAAAAATCTTTAATGTGCCCACTCTTAGCAGGAGGGAGAGTCTAAAGCTGGCCAACAGTGTGTTCTTCAGGCTTTAATACCTCTTTGTGCTCAGTAAATGGGCAAGTTATTCTGTGGAAGGAAATGTTTTAAAGACTGAAATGCTAAGTAATAATTGAGTAATCTGGGAGCAAGCAGATCAAGTCATCAGTAACTCAGGGAAAAGCAACTTGAGACTCACCCTGCCCTAAATCTCAGCTGAGATCCACTAGAGACATTCTTAAGTCACTTTATACCAATGGAGGTCCACGCTGCCCACCACACGATGCTTTCAGAGCGACCTTGAACATGCGTGTTTCGCACTACGGTGACATTTTGTGTTTAAGCGTCTCCGTCTCTCCTAGTTGAATGTGGGAAGGTGGAGGAGAAGGGACTGTCTTACTCATTTCTATATCCACAGTCCTAGCACAGTACCTGCTACAAAGCGGCCCCAGCAGAGTAGAGTTGAAATAAGTGAATATTTGCAATACACAGGCAGAATTTGTGCCTTCCTGGAGTGGGCACAGGGCTGGCCCTTGAAACCACATCTGTATTCAAAACAAGATTCTTAGGTCATGCAAATCCCAAAGGGTCCACTGCACACTGATGAGACAGCTGCGGTCTCTCCAAGCTCTGCAGGTATCATGGGCCGGTAGAGCACAAAGAGACCCTAAGAGGAGGTCAGGCCTGGCTCCCACCATTTCCATAACTCTATTTTGTCTGCAAACAGTCCTGCATGGCCCTCCTTTGCCGCAGGCAGGTATTGCAGTACAAGATGCCCCGTTTCAGGTCCTCATGGCTCTGTGGGGCTTTTAGTGGTAGTGAATCACCCCCTGCACACACACACGCACACACGCACACCTGTTTGCACACCCTCACTTTAACTTGCAACCATCTGTATATTTTCTGCCTCCTGAACCCTAGGCCACAATAAGAGGGAGACGGGAGGGTCAGAAGCAGAGAAGGAGCTGTGATGAGGGAAGCAGAGGTCAGAGACACACAGAGAGATTCGAAGTTGCTGTGCTGCTGACTGCAAAGAAATGGGGGAAGGGACCAAGGGACCCAGACACGCAGGTGCCCCTCTAGCCACACAGCATTCCCTCCCCACTTACTACTCACAACATCAGACCTTTGGGCATGAGAGGACGGCTCTCCAGGCCCTCCCTTTGCAGGGCTCTAATGGAAGCTTCTGAACTGATCTTGGCTAACAGAAAGAATTTCAGAAAAGACAGGAAAGGCTAAAGTAAAGACCGAGACCAGTTGGGCAGCTTGGAAGAAGGGGATGTCTTTTGGTCATCTGTGCGTCGCCTGGCACGGGGAATAAGCCCTGAAGTACGAAGGCTTGATAGCAGTGGTAGTAGCCTCAGTTGCTCAGCTGTGTCTGACTCTGCAACCCCGTGGACTGTAGACTGCCTGGCTCCCCTGTCCATGGGATTCTCCAGGCAAGAGTACCGAAGTGGGCTGCCATTCCCTTCTCCAGGGGATCTTCCCCGCCCAGGGATCAAAGCCGGGTCTCCTGCCTTGCAGGCAGATTCTTTACCATCTGAGCTACCAGGCTTAATATTCAGTTAATCACCTCCCTCATACTTGCTAATCTACCTCTATCTATGCAACCTAAGATTACGTGAAGGGAAAAAAAAAAAAAAAAACTATTTCACCATTCCATCATTCATGCATTCATTCAAACTTAACTTCTACTTCTTTATCAAAAGTGGAGCCTTTGACGTGTGCCTCTCTCATAATGATAATTATATTCTCAAAGAACAAAGTCCTGGACTGAATATTATATATATTAACCTCCTTTACCCACACAACAAGCCTGTTGATGAGTACCATTACTGCCCAGGGAAGCATCCCATCAAACCAGCCCGAGTCAGGGGCCTGTTGGCTCTCTGAGCTGCGGGAACAGATGCCTTTGGTCTCTTCCCTGCCGAACTATTTCCAAGAAGAGAACATTCCAATCTGGAAAGGCAGCACCATTAGGAGACTGAAATACACACACAGGAGAGACAATTTAAAAACATAAGTGAAATGAGAAAATATTCATACAGAGTGAGCCAGACACTATTGGGTCTCTTTTCCATTTATCCCATAACCAAATATTCACTGAGCACCTACTATGTGCCTGATGCTGTTTGGTCCCACGTGATCCAAGGGTGAATCCTTATGTATCACTCAGTTTTACGTGGTGTCTTAGTTACTCCGAGTGGTGTCCCGATGGCTTGCAAAAGGTAATACAGCTCTCAGAAGTGACATCACCCTGGAGAGAAACAGCATGCCAACTGGAAATGACCCTCCTCGTGGCAGGATAGTCAGGAAGAAGCTTCATCACCCTCCCCCTAGGCAGAGAGCCTGCACATCCAGAGGGGTCCCTCTTAGATTTCAATGTCAAGCATGTTTAATTTCAGATTCGTGTGACCCTGATCAAATTCCTTCATCAAGTTGTATTCTTCATAAAAGATCCATTTCCCCAGGCTCATAAAAGGACTTCTTCTAATTTGGTGTTATTTTATAAATACTTTCATTGCTGCATCAATCACAGGCAGCTGACTTCCCAGCCATAAAACAACAGCTTGCGACATCCCCATGCTACCCAATATGTATTTACTTATCAAGTTGAAGAACACATGTTTGCAAAATCAGCAACATTAACAGCTCCAACAGCAATTTGCGGGCACTTTCTCCCCATTGAAGGCAGAGTCTCGCATCTTGGATGTGCCGTATTTCTACATCCTGCCTCATTTTTATCTTGTTACTTCAGTAATCACCAGCACCCCTCCCCCACCCTGCAAACCTCCCCAAGCCTCCTTGTGAATCATGCCTGTGACTTCAGGCTGGTTATTTACCTAACAGGGGCAGTTCTGGGGTCATCAATCTAGTTTTCACTCCAACTCGGGAGTGACGCTGGCCCTACTAATCCTTTGAGCTCCCGACGTGGCTCAAAAATACCCCCAGAGTGTTATGTAACCAGTCTGCAGCGAGAGTTCTTGAAAATTAATTATTCCATGTGCAAAATGTAATTTGAAGTGTCTAAGGGCCAGCTGACCTGTGCTGAAGCCATCATGGCTCAGCCAGTGAGCCCTGGATAGCCTGGTCGGAGGGCCAGCGATTCCACCTTCACCCGCGTCAGCTTCCCTCTCTGTAACATGGGGCTAAGGCGTCTGCCTGCAATGCAGGAGACCCGGGTTCAATCCCTGGGTTGGGAAGATCCCCTGGAGAAGGAAATGGCAACTCACTCCAGTATTCTTTCCTGGAGAATCCCATGGACAGAGGAGCCTGGCTGGATATAGTCCACAGGGTCGCAAAGAGTCGGACACGACTGAGCGACTTCACTTCACTTCACTTCAGTGACAGATACGGCACAGGGCTGTAGGGGAAGTTACTGACTGCAGTGCTCTTAACAGTCTGGGTAGCGGTGGGAACCAGCGGGAAAGGTTAGGTCCTCTCTGTGTCCTCCTGAGGACATGCTCAGCGCTTGTCTTCGGTGATCTTGGGCAGGGTGTCTGACTTCTCAGAGCCTCTGCTTCTCCTTCTTCAAACGGAAAGGACCTGATCACTCTGGCAGGGCTGTGCGGGGATTATTCTTGGCACACTAAGTCAACACGCTCCTTTTCCTCCCTGTAGAACTACCGCACAGGCTGCCTCATAGGGCCTCCTCTATTTTACGTGGATCTTTGAACCAACTTTAAACAGTGGCAGGTGTCTGCCTAGTTAGCAGGTGAGGANCTGGCAGGGCTGTGCGGGGATTATTCTTGGCACACTAAGTCAACACGCTCCTTTTCCTCCCTGTAGAACTACCGCACAGGCTGCCTCATAGGGCCTCCTCTATTTTACGTGGATCTTTGAACCAACTTTAAACAGTGGCAGGTGTCTGCCTAGTTAGCAGGTGAGGACACTGAGGTTGTGTGAACTTTCACATATCACCCGGATCACGTGGCCAGTAAGTAGAATGTCAGAGTCCCCGTCTGTCTGGCCCCGTCTATTGCCAGGATCACATTCTTCCGACTCTTTGCCCAGTCACTAGATTCAGGATTTCTAAGGGTGAGTTTCAAGCATCAAGAGTATTTTAAAANGTAAGTAGAATGTCAGAGTCCCCGTCTGTCTGGCCCCGTCTATTGCCAGGATCACATTCTTCCGACTCTTTGCCCAGTCACTAGATTCAGGATTTCTAAGGGTGAGTTTCAAGCATCAAGAGTATTTTAAAATCTTCCCAGATGATGATGGGTAGCCAGCTCACAGTGTACGATTCTCATATTTCTTTAATGTCATATCGGTGTGTGACCTCATTGGGGGGGACCCAGGTTGTCAGGGGAGAAAACTAAGCATAAGTATCTTATTTTAAAAAAAAGAAGGCAGCCCAGGACCCAGCAAATCAAGGCAGAGGCCAGGAAGACAGCAGCTCAAGGGTGTCTGAAGTGAGCTCTAGAGCTGGGAGCCGGGAGACAAATAGAGGGTGGGGCTCACACAGGTGTCCCGGGGCAGGGATCCCAGAGCTTGGGGGCGGGAGCTGGCACAGAGCAGGTCAGGAGTCAGAGCAGGCCCTGTGTAGGCTTCGTGATGCTTCTCACATAATAGGGCTGACTCTGTCGGGGAAGCTGTGAGTTCTGGGAGCAGTGACCGCTGAGCCCTAGTGATGGAGACAAAGCGGTTCTCGCTGTGGCTCGACTGGCAAGATCTCTGACCGAGATGCCCACTGCCCCCCGGGGGGTCTCGGTGCCCCCTTGTACATTTCCCTGGCCTCTCTCAGGTCTGGCTCCTCGCTCTTAACCAGGACAGGCTGCATAGTTTGTGGAATGAATATGTGGGCCCCCCCGATGGTCAACAACTATTAAGAGTGTCAAGAAGGTGACAGCGGAGTATCAAAACAAGCACAGGGCCCTTCTGAACACAGTGCCCTGGCGGATCACGTGGGCCACACGCCCTGCTCTTGAACTTGCCTTAGACCCAGATCTGGCCATAGATGGCAGGAAATTGGGGTGACCCTCACCATTTCTGGCTGAAGCACTTCCTGAGTCTACACATGGCTTTGCAGCTCTCTGCTCTTCCCACAACAGCCGTGAACCCATGTGTCCCAGTGGCAAGACTACCAGATGCCAGAGTCTAGGTCCCTATGTCACAACTGGGAATGAACTGCTTGAAAGGGAGCCCTCCAAAGGGACTGACTCTGAGGGACAGATTAAGCCATGTGTTAAGCCAGTAAAATTTTGGCTTGAAGTTTATTTTCTCAGTCTACACCAGCCTAATACAATAGTCCATGTTTGTAAACAACAAAACCGCCTCACCTTTGCCCCTTAAATAGATATAAATGATGGGGAAAACTGGCCTATTTTCAGACCTTACCTATGAATTAATATTTAGGGCAAGTCAGGCATGAATTATTTACTTGTTTCTGCTTATACCTTCATCATTACCTCAAGCTGTAATACAAGAAAGATGATAACAAATAAAAATATTCATTTTTTATTCATTCATTCACCTTATTCACTTATTTATTCACTCACACATTCAAAAAATGTTTATAAAACTCTTAACTATGTACAAAACATTATCCTGGTATCTGAAGATTTTCACACTTTTCTCATGAAATTTAAGCAGAAAAACTAAATGATGCCAGTCTATGTTTGATGCAGGATGCAGGATGCTTGGGGCTGGTGCATTAGGATGATCCAGAGGGATGATGTGGGGTGGGAGGTGGGAGGGAGGTTCATGTTTGGGAGTTCGTGTACACCCGTGGCAGATTCATGTCAACGTATGCCAAAACCAATACAGTACTGTAAAGTAAAATAAAGTAAAAATAAAAATTTATATATTAAAAAAAACTAAATGATGTTAGTGTCAGCATGTTCTTTTTTAATTTATTGAAACGTAGTTGGTTTACTGTGTTGTATTAATTTCTGCTGTACAGCAGAGTGACTCAGTTATGAGCATATCTACATTATTTTCCGTATTCTTTTCTGTTGCGCTTTATCACTGGATATTGACTATAGTTCCCTGTGCTATACAGGAGGATCTTGTTGCTTATACATTTTATACCTACTTGTTTGCATCTGGTATTAGCATGTTCTTCAACATTATATACTGTGTATAGCTGCATATTCAGCGGTGCTAATATTTGAGCCATTGTGAGGGGAATAAATACAGAAGAGACAGTATGTCTGTGCTCAGTGAGCTTCACGTCAGTAAGAGGGAGTTCTTCCAAAAGAGAGGCTGATTATTTCCATTTTGCAGGCGTGGGATTTTAAAAGTGCCATTACTTTTAGACACAAGGGTATCCATGACTGTAAGATGGCATTTCTCAGCCTCAGCACTACGACATTCAGGGCTGCTTGATTCTGTGTGGTGGGGCTGCTCCATGCCTTGTCCAGGGTTCAGCAGCACCCCTGGCCTCTGCCCACTAGATTCCAGTATCGTGACAACCCCAAAATGTCTCCAGACATTGCCCAGAGTCAGCTGAGCGATAGAATCAACCTCACCGAAAACCACTGCTCTAAGGAGAACTAGAATTGCTTTTTAAAATATCTCTTAAATTGGTTTAGCAGCAAACAAACAAAAAATACATAACTTCCTCTTGTCTTTCCTTTGAGTTTTATGGGAAAAAATATTTTCACATTTGAGAATTTCAGCTACTTCCTACTAATCCTATACAAAGATTTCTTTTTATTACTGTGGAATGCTAAAGATAGGTATTCCACTTAAAATTGCTTTTTTGAAGTATTTTAGCTAAAATCAGTTAATTCAACAGCATTTCCTGGATCCTTTTGAAAGAACTGCATAGAAAAGGAATTAGAGATAAAAAGATTAAATAGAATTTTTTAATAGGTTTTTGAGAAAGACGTCACCTTAAAGTGCTGGATGAAATGAAGGAATTAGGGCAATAAAGTGAATCCTGACAGGAGGGACCCTAGTTTTACCATGTGTTACCTTCTATCTCAAAAACAGTTATTTTTCCTAACATCTGGCCTGCTGCAGCTCAAACAACAGCTCACCGGAGAAGTAGGGCAGAGGTGCCAAGAGATTGAACGATTAGCAGGCGCAACCAAGAACTGAAATAATCACAAGGTGGTTCAGTCACCACCATCTCTTTATCGCTATAAAAATAAACAACCTTTGAAAACAGATGGGAGACAACCATTGCTCCACTT
This sequence comes from Oreotragus oreotragus, assembly GCA_006410675.1. NCBI lineage: Eukaryota > Metazoa > Chordata > Mammalia > Artiodactyla > Bovidae > Oreotragus > Oreotragus oreotragus. The sequence continues at coordinate 99,929 of SJYX01015365.1, forward strand.
GTCATAACTTATTACATATTTGACTGTCAATTTGTATTTAAAAAACCAACTAGCTCCTGGGAGGGAGAGCAAATTTGAGAAGAGAAGTTGATCGCATTTCAAATCAAGCCTGCGGTAATTGCAGCTGCGCAGAGGCACTCCTGGCTGCTATTATAGGAAGCGGGCGACCATCGCAAAATTGAAGGCGTTCTCACTTTTAAGAACAGAGTTGTCTTCCTAGTTGAAGGCACTCATTCATCTCAAACCTGCATGGAAAGTATGTACTTTGTGCTGGTTTGATTCAGTGCTTTTCCAGAGAATATTCATTAGGCACCCTCCGCGCTTAGTGATCAGCATGGTGCAGTGATTTATGCTGACGTCATTGGTAGTCCCAATAGCCCAACATTGGGGAAACCGGTTGCATTTTCTTCTCTCTCTCTTTTTTTTTTTTTTCCTGCACCTGTCTCTTTTGATTCTGGTCCAATCCCCTGAATATATTGTGCTCTCTGGTTAATAAAAATGGCAACTTCCACACTTTTTTTTTTTTTTTTTGCAGTATTTTCTATGTGAAAATAATCCACTTATACTCCTATACCCGTTATCTATTGCTGTATAATGATACACATCAAAACTTAGTGACTTAAAACAACAGTCATTTATTTGTTCATGATTCTGTAAGTTGGATGGGTTCAGTGGGGCATTTCCCTTGTTTGTTCTGCCTGAGGTTGGTCACATGGCTGCTGTCATGCGGGAGTTCAGTTGGAGCTGAATAGTCTAAGATGGCCTCAACTTTCATGTGTGATGGGTATTTAGGGGTATCAGCCAGGGAGCATCACTTCCCAGATATGTGGCCCCCTCCAGCAGGAGAGCCCAGATATCTTTAGATGGCGACTGGGTTCTAGGACAAGCTCCGGTGAATAGGCACTTCCAAACCTCTGTTTGTATCCGTGTGTCCCATTGGCCAGAGAATGTCAGATGGCTAAACCCAGGCTAAGTCCAGATGGCTAAGTCCAGGAGGAAGGAACCATACACAGTTACGTGGAAGTGTGACTTGATGGGGGCCACTAATAGGACAATCTTACCACCTAATAGAAAGATTATCTCTGGATTCAAGATGATTTAAGTAAGTGGAAATCAGTTTGAATATTTGAAAATACCTGAGAAATTATGACTAGATGTTTCCACTTTTGCCTAAATGACTGCCCTCTAGCTCTAAGCTAAAGCAACAAATTTTACTTAAATTTACTTTCTAGAGTAACACCACTGAATAAAGTACATTTATTTATTTTCTTCGATCTTTACGTTCTCCTTTTTCAGAGCGCATTAGTTGTGACTGCGTGAAATAACAAACTCAAAATAACAATGGCTCAAACAAGATGGGCTTTTACCCTTTATTTATTTTTTGTTCATGTAAACAAAGCCAAAGGCAGGAAGTCCAAGCTTTCCTTCAAAATCCACGTCATCAGAGACTATCATGTGGCTTTTATGTGAAAGGCCGCCTCGTGGTCTAAATGGCTGCTGAAGCCATCAGTCGTGGGGTCTGCTGTGGGTGAAATATAATATAATTCCATGACCCTACTCTGGGAATGGGGCCAGAGAGTCATACCCTTGGGGCCAATGGGTCTGGGCTGCTGTCAGAGAGAAGCCAGAGGTCATTGGCATCTTCATCTAAACTCACATTATCAAGAACTCTGAGTCTAATGCACAACCTGACCACCATATGAAAATGTGCTGGTGAGTGACTGTCCCTGGATAATTAGGGGGCAGAGGGGCAGCCCCCGCCCCCCGCCCCACAAGGACCAATGGTGACAAAGTTAAACCTCAGCGGGCTTGGCCTTAAATCTAACTTGCTTCCTCCATTCCCTCCTCCCCAAAGTCACGGTCAATGCCTCTCTTCCCCTGAGTGTCAGGCAGCACTTTCTTTAGGAGTTTCCTCACCCACACCAGACAGCCCTCTCCTCCTCCCACCCCCCTTTGCTAGTAGAGTGTTTTGGAGATAAGCAGAGAAACTTAAAGTGAATTATGAGGAGCAGCTTGCAATTGGACATCCCCTCAAATGAAGATAAAGCGGGTCTGAAGTGCTAATGTAGGTCAATGGGAAAGTAAGACATTATTTACGATTCATTCCTCGGGTGGTTTTTCAGGAATGCATNATACACATCAAAACTTAGTGACTTAAAACAACAGTCATTTATTTGTTCATGATTCTGTAAGTTGGATGGGTTCAGTGGGGCATTTCCCTTGTTTGTTCTGCCTGAGGTTGGTCACATGGCTGCTGTCATGCGGGAGTTCAGTTGGAGCTGAATAGTCTAAGATGGCCTCAACTTTCATGTGTGATGGGTATTTAGGGGTATCAGCCAGGGAGCATCACTTCCCAGATATGTGGCCCCCTCCAGCAGGAGAGCCCAGATATCTTTAGATGGCGACTGGGTTCTAGGACAAGCTCCGGTGAATAGGCACTTCCAAACCTCTGTTTGTATCCGTGTGTCCCATTGGCCAGAGAATGTCAGATGGCTAAACCCAGGCTAAGTCCAGATGGCTAAGTCCAGGAGGAAGGAACCATACACAGTTACGTGGAAGTGTGACTTGATGGGGGCCACTAATAGGACAATCTTACCACCTAATAGAAAGATTATCTCTGGATTCAAGATGATTTAAGTAAGTGGAAATCAGTTTGAATATTTGAAAATACCTGAGAAATTATGACTAGATGTTTCCACTTTTGCCTAAATGACTGCCCTCTAGCTCTAAGCTAAAGCAACAAATTTTACTTAAATTTACTTTCTAGAGTAACACCACTGAATAAAGTACATTTATTTATTTTCTTCGATCTTTACGTTCTCCTTTTTCAGAGCGCATTAGTTGTGACTGCGTGAAATAACAAACTCAAAATAACAATGGCTCAAACAAGATGGGCTTTTACCCTTTATTTATTTTTTGTTCATGTAAACAAAGCCAAAGGCAGGAAGTCCAAGCTTTCCTTCAAAATCCACGTCATCAGAGACTATCATGTGGCTTTTATGTGAAAGGCCGCCTCGTGGTCTAAATGGCTGCTGAAGCCATCAGTCGTGGGGTCTGCTGTGGGTGAAATATAATATAATTCCATGACCCTACTCTGGGAATGGGGCCAGAGAGTCATACCCTTGGGGCCAATGGGTCTGGGCTGCTGTCAGAGAGAAGCCAGAGGTCATTGGCATCTTCATCTAAACTCACATTATCAAGAACTCTGAGTCTAATGCACAACCTGACCACCATATGAAAATGTGCTGGTGAGTGACTGTCCCTGGATAATTAGGGGGCAGAGGGGCAGCCCCCGCCCCCCGCCCCACAAGGACCATTGGTGACAAAGTTAAACCTCAGCGGGCTTGGCCTTAAATCTAACTTGCTTCCTCCATTCCCTCCTCCCCAAAGTCACGGTCAATGCCTCTCTTCCCCTGAGTGTCAGGCAGCACTTTCTTTAGGAGTTTCCTCACCCACACCAGACAGCCCTCTCCTCCTCCCACCCCCCTTTGCTAGTAGAGTGTTTTGGAGATAAGCAGAGAAACTTAAAGTGAATTATGAGGAGCAGCTTGCAATTGGACATCCCCTCAAATGAAGATAAAGCGGGTCTGAAGTGCTAATGTAGGTCAATGGGAAAGTAAGACATTATTTACGATTCATTCCTCGGGTGGTTTTTCAGGAATGCATCCACAGTCACCGCAGAGTGCTGCTGCCTCTGGATACCTATCAGATTGGTTTGGTATCTTTTGTCAACTAATCTAGACAGTGTCCCTGTTAATTCCCATGTACATGGAAACATTGACAAGACCAGAGGAAGCTGGTTCATGCATGCACGAGCTCAACAGACGTTTCTAGGCCATCTAAGGAAAGAAAGTGATGGTTTCCTTATGAGATTTTAATTAATCCTCGCTTCTAAGATGCTGGGCATGAATCCCACAACTAGAACTGCACTGGATGGTTGGGTCCCACAAGACATTTGACTCATCACCATCATACACAGCAATGAGGTCCCCAGAACTGAGTTGCAAGTTGCAGCAGTAAATATGGATATCAATAAAACTTACATCTCTTGAGTGTTTACCATTGTCCAGCCATTAGACTTTATATTCCTCAATTTATTCATTCCCTTTGGGGTCAGTGTAACCTCCAAGAGGGAGAAAATTGAAACTTGGAGGGGGAGGGTATTAAAAGCATGAGCTATTACAGTGGTTTGTGGTCCTCAAAGGGCCATCATATATACATAAATATCTATGGCAGGGGATGGCTGGTAAGAAAAAACATATCTAAAAATATTCTCTGTGGATTGACATGAAAAAATAAAGGTTGAGAAACACTGCATTATTTCGTTCGATGCCCACAACAGCCAGTGAAGGGAGATGCTCTTTTGTAAGTGAGAAAGTTGAGGATTCACGATGTAAAGGAATTTGCCCAGGGATGCCTAGATGGCTCTTGGTGGGGTAGGGTTTGATAGCAGACAGACCACATCCTCAGTGGTGCCTCTAACACTATTCTGCCTGCATTTTCTCTCCTGGTTCTTTGCTCGCTATTAAGGACTATTAGGAGAGAGCTGGGCTGTGTCCACATGTGTGATCAGAAAGTAGTTCCAGGCTGGTTGACAGGTGGGGGAGCTGGATGTTCTGGGCCACTGAAATCACAGTGGAGCAACCCACATGTTTGTGCTCTGACAGGCACGACCATGAGATATGCCTGTATCTGGAAGCAGAACTTGACCAGTAGGGTAACGCCTCCATTCTGGTTTGCCCAGGGCTGTCCTGGAATGCTCTCAGCCTCCTGCACACTGACCCGCTTGCCATGCCATGTCTAGAATGCTTGCTGGGTGTTTGGTATCAGGATGCCCAGAAACCCTTCAGCCTGAAGGGTTTCAACAGAAATTAGTTTCCACCCAGCATCAGTCTGACCTTATGTGCCCCCGCAATACACCGGTGGCCTCCTTACCTGCTGAGCAAGTCAAGGTGCCAAGAGTCTAAGGGCTTCCCTTCCGACACGTAGTGATGCCTGCCATCTCTGATCACGTCGGTTTTGAAATTTTGCATCCCTGGAAAGCACACAGTCACTTCAACTGTGCTATCAGAAGTCCTGTGCCAAATACAGACCTGAATGTCCATGTCTCCATATATTATTCACTTATAGGAATATTGCTCTTTTTTTTCTTTAAAAAAAAGTCTGACACTTTTGATCATATGAAGGAAATTTTCAGGGATGAAGGCAAGCACATGTCAAGAACAGAAAGCTGTTGTCACCTGTGAGACAGAGCGAGCTGTCTTTCAGAGTCTCCCACTCTTGAGGCTGGCTGACCTTTCCTGGAGATTGAAAACAGCCCCTTACCCTCAGATCCACACTCCGTGACTGTGCCTGAAATCACAAGGCAGCAAAACTTCAAATACCAGCTTCAAGGTCATGATATCAGGCAGCACCTATCTTTAATCAGAGAAACATAGCCAAGAAAAAGGGGATTTGGGGGCCAAGATAAAACTCTCCTAATGGTTTATCAGCCTGTTGCATTGGCAGCCATGTCCTTCGACAAAAGGAAATGATGGCCCGACTTGAGGCTTTCAGCCAGCACAGCTTGAAATTCTTCTATTCTGCTTTGGAGGGACCGCTGCTAGTTCATCTGGCTCTGGGAGTGATGGAGTGATTATCATTTATTTTGACACTCGGGAGAATATTGTGATGGGGGAGAAGACAGAAATGTACCACGTGGAGGACCTGCACGTGTGTCTATCATATAATTATCACATCTCTGCCTTTGGGAAGCACTCACAGGCACAAGATGAACACGAATGAGAGGCCGCTGAGACGGTAGAAATGAACAAGCACTTCTCCGAGTCCAGGACTGGGGCTTGGGCAAGGTTGAGGCACCGGGGCCATCCAGAGACACTGAAACAACTGTCCTGGCACCCAGCAGCTGGCCATCAGCCCTGAACTTGGAACTGGTGTGTGTCTATTGAATCCAGGTCCAATAAGGGCCTCTAGAGGGGAAAGAGCTCAGAGACAGTGAGGAGCACACCAGGTTATGAAAAATGTCCAGGCAGCGCTGTCCATTCTTCTCACTCACTGTGGAATAAGTCAAAGCTACAGTGAGTTGTAAGAATGCAATTCTACCCAAAGGACATTGATGGAGGACCTACTGAGTGTCAGCTACCAAGCTTATAAATACAAACAGAACACAGTCTGTGTCCCCCACAAGCTAGATTTAGGACAATGTGATCCATCACATAAAGATGTTCTTAAAATGAAGAGTTTCCAGCAACAGAGAAGTTTGGGAAACGCTACAAATTCTGTTCTCTCTTGGAGATTCACAATGTGCATTTGCTTGTTAAGGATGCTAGGAATCCTTTGGGAGGGAAACCTGCTCAACTGTGCTTCCTGCATATTTCCCAAATGGGTTTCTCTACTGAGCCCACAGAACTAGGGTCTCTTGGAAACAATCTAGGAAATGCTGGTTTAGGAGGCTTTCCAGCCATTGCAGAACCTGGAAGTGCTAAAATCACCATCCCACCCCTGAGGAGGAGTGGGCAAGGGCAGGATGATGGGCCCATCGAGGCGGGGCTCAGGACCGAGCCCTGACCCTAGAGGAGGATTAGAGTACTGCAAGGAGAAGCGTTGGTGGCTGCTGGATGTGTGTGTAGGTGTGCCTGTGTGTGTGTACACGCATGTGTTTGTGTTCGTATAGATTTGTGATCTCCACAGTACAGACCCAAATCCATAAGCTAAAACAGCAGACGAGGTGGCAGAGTTAGTACAAGTTCAAGCCCCCGACGTACAGTGAGGCCAAACAGACAGTACCGTCAGAGCTTGGAGCTCATGCCCTAAAAAAGCCCTGAACTCCCCAGAGGGTTTCAGCACAGCACTTTTAAAAGCCAGGTTGGGGAGAGGGGCCACAGAGAGCTACAGGAGGGGGAGGGTGAGGCAGGGTAACTCGGAGCAGACGGGTGCTGGGACTCCTGCCATGCCAGGGGCCAGTTTCCATGGGCAACTCGACTCTGAGCTCCTTCGTCCATCTGAGGCCATTGCCTGCACCGCCGTGATGGGCTCAGAGCCCAGGGCAGGACGATGATAAAGGCATCCGCCTCTGAACGCTGGCCAACCAGGCACCGAGTTATGTCCTGGGTTGCCCTCCTTACAGTGACCAGAGAGAGGAGTGTCACTGATATCCTCATGTCAGGAGCCAGGCGCACGGGGAAACCGAGGCTCACGGAAGGCTGGCTAGCTTGCCTGAGTTCACACAGTGAGCCATGACTGAACCTAGGTCAAGGCTGCTTCCTCCAGTGCTGCAGGCCTGAGTCGATGGCATAGGCGGCGCTCATGCCCCACAGAGGCGGGCCTCAGAAGTGAATCCAGACGTGCCTTCATGCTGGGCGAAGACCAAGGCGGGGCGCAGTATCAGGTCACGTGCTCCCTAGTAATCCACTAAAACAAAAAGCATCTTCTATCTGTCCTTGGGCATATCCCAGAATAGCCCGCGAGGGCTATAATATCATACCACGCTATGTGTGTATGCTCAGTCATGTCCGACTCTTTGTGACCCTCTAGACTGTAGCCCACCAGGCTCCTCTGTCCATGGGACTTTCCTGGCAATAATACTGGAGCACATTGCTATTTCCTCCTCCAAGGCATTGTCCCGACCCAGGGATAGAACCCATGTCATATGAACCCATCTATCATATACCATGTTGTCAAATCTGTAAAAGCTAACAATGAAAAATGACATGACTAATGAATGGCCTGGTAGAAACTAAAAATTCATCAACCTGAGAGGTGTTCCCCCCCCCCTTCTTATGAAGCCATGACAGTCGCAAACTGTGATGACTTCATTCTTTTATGCTTTCTTTTGCTTGTTCCTCTCTAACTTCAATTAATGGCGAGTTAAATAGGGCACGGATTCCATCAGTCAAGCATTCATTAGACACTGATGAAGTACAAGGTAGCGGGTCACACGTACGTGACTGGAGACCGTCTCTTGTGGCATCCACAGTCCTTCCAGGCCTTGCCCACTCAGAGCGCAGTGAGCTTGGCCCAGGGTAAGATGTAGGCCTGGAAGCTGCCTCTGATTTCTGACAGAGACACCCAAGTAGGCCTGTTTTCCTAGACTATGAAGGCAACTGCGTGTACCCTTCACACTCAGGCTGACAGACTGGCAGTGGCTGCCTGGACCACTGGGCTGAGACAGAACCTGATCCCACAGAGCGTCTCAGTGGGAAATAGAACACAGCAGCCAAATGGCTTGCTGCCATCTCCAAAGGCAAGGGGCCAGGGAGCAGGCTGCTGCATGTGCCAAGAACTTGCTATTCTTACCCTGGACCCTGAGGCCTGCCCTGTGACAGTTTCACAAAGAAGCAAAGGGCAGAGATCCACTTAGGGTAGCAGACATGTCCGGAGGCATCTGGCCTAAGGCAGTGTTGGTGAAATCAGCGGAGACTGTGGAACTAACCAACCCCACCTGAGAATACTCTGATGCTTTGCCTGATAGTTCAGACCTGATGGTTAGTAATCTGATTCCAATTATGGGAAAGAATAAACCGGCTTCCACTGTTCAAGAAGCACTGTTATGAAAGGGAAAGGAACACCAGGATGGTAGCCGAGCTGGAAGGACTCTGTGTTTCCGTTAAGCTAGAATATTTCCTGGATATTCCTGCTGGAACCATAGCTCTACGTTTCAGCAGTACCAGGCTGCCCCCATGCTGTGCGCCCAGAGGATTCAGAGTCGGGACGTGGGGCCTATATTCATAGGAGAGTAAACTACAGTGAAAATCTATAGTTGAGCTGGTCACCCAGCCTCACAGTTGTCAGGACAGCAGGCAAATGTGCCTGCTTCTGTTCTAGTCTGTGCTCCTACTGGTGTTTATAACCAAGATTCCTTTAAATTAAATTTTAATCTCAAAACTACATCCCCCTTGTAAAAATGATCAAAACACTAGGCTATCATCTTCTCCTGTCACCATTATTCCCAGTACCCTCTCCCCTTGCCCAAGTGTAGCCACCAAAATCAGTGTGAAGTTCACCCATATAGACCTTCCTCTATCCGTTTATGGACATAAACTGTATGTGAAGAAATACATACATAAAGTTTGTGGAATTTTCTGTGTGTTAATAGACTCACAAAAATGACGGTATACTGTGGGCCAGTCAGTCAGTTCAGTTGCTCAGCCGTGTCTGACTCTTTGCGACCCCATGAATTGCATACTGTGGGTGACAATCCCCAACCTGATATTTTTCCATTTTGGAGAGCCCCTCATCTTAGAACACGTTAGACCTACAAACCTTTTCTGACTGCTGCGAAATATTTCATAGTGTGGGGATGCCATCATCTTAGCAATTCCTCTGTTGTTGGACATTTAGGTCGTTTCCCAGCTTTTCTCAGACTCACCA